>CM077254.1:15012527-15202527 GCA_039654775.1 Spinibarbus caldwelli
ATTTAAATACTGTATGTGTTTGTATTACATTTTGTAAAATATATAACAAAGCATTCATTTCCTCTTTAGAGTACTTTCCATTCTCCTTTAATTGTAGCGTCTGACTTTTTTTTAGCTACGGTATACAGAGAATAACCAACATAAGGGATTTCTTTTACCTTAGAAAGTAATTTGTTCACTTCCCACTTAAACATGAAATAGCCTACTGGCTCTGGAGACTTAATTTAGCATAAGACACATTTATAGCACTTTTCTTTTTTAATTTTAAAATAGCTTATCTGTCTTCAAACCAGATTTTAATCAATACAAAGCCAGTGCTGATGGGGCGGTGCTGTTGTCTCACTCCACTATTTACAGGGTGTGTGCCTATTTCTTCTTCCCTTTCTTCTCTCTCCGTCTGTCACTCTTTCTATAACTCACTATGTCTGACACACAGACTCATGCCTCATCTCTTCTTTTCTGACCATTGAACATTTGGTTTTTACATGATTTGGTACAATATAATGATTGTTCTTCGTTCATGGTTGGCATTTTGAACATTTGTTGAATGCAGAAGTTGAGCTGTAACTAAGGGGGTTTTCAAACTGTTCTAAGGTCATGTACACACTGCAAAGATTTGCGAGGTACAAGTGAGTTTCAAAAAGCTAACATTATCATATGCAAAGAATAATGAGTCGTTCTTACTACAGCCTTGAAATATGGATGTAACTCTAAGGATATTTTTACGTCTTGCAACTGTAGACTTAAAACGTGGATATGAAACAAATCGTATGCCATTTGTTATGAAACCATTTACTCATACTCATGTCATTCCAAAACTTTCTTTGTGGAACATAAATGCAAGTAACCAAACAGTTTAGGTTGACAGTTTAGAATGACGTGAGGATGAGTAAATAATGAAAGAATTTGCATTTGTGGGTGATCTCTCCTAGTGAAAAAAACTAAAAAAAAAAACTAAAGTGTATTTGAAATACATTTATTTTGTGTTAAGTATACTACAAATACATTTACATATGTATGTGCTTAATAAAAAGATACCCTGCAATTGTACTTTTACTGGTATACTTAAAGTCTGCTAAATTGGATCAACTAATTTTGAGCTTAATGCACTTTAATTGTGCGGAAGTAGTGCAGGAGTCCAACTAAAAATATGCTGAAGTATATTTGATTGTGCTAAAGTGGAACTATTGCAAGTATACACTTCAATATCTTGCATTTAAAGACTGATATTATACAGAGATATTACAATCCTTATTTCCAGTGATACTATAACACATTTTAGGCATAATATTAAGAAAGGTGCACTGTGCAATAAAGAAATATTTCAAATAAAGTTTAAGTAT
This sequence comes from Spinibarbus caldwelli, assembly GCA_039654775.1. Lineage (NCBI taxonomy): Eukaryota > Metazoa > Chordata > Actinopteri > Cypriniformes > Cyprinidae > Spinibarbus > Spinibarbus caldwelli. The sequence continues at coordinate 15,013,871 of CM077254.1, forward strand.
CAGTAAGTCTTAAGTGATATGTCAAGAAATATGTTAATGGTTTGAAGTATACTTAGTATGAAATAAATGTATTTTAAATAGATTATGCCATATATTTTTTTAACATTTGAGAAGTGATTTCAGTGCTTTAATTCAGTTGTCACTCCTGTAAATAACCAAACCCAGTGTGAACAGAACACGTTAAAACTCAGAAGAGGAGTAACAACCATATTTACAGTAGCTGCAGTGTGTACGTAGCCCAGATTTATTTTCTTTTTTTCAGATAAATTACTAGATGGTTTTCAGCAGTTTTCACTGGAATCACAACTAACTCTTGAACTCTGAGGCTAAACCAGAGGGTTACGTCGATTTTGTCCTTCAAAAAAAAAACCTATTATTTATTTTTATATATATATATATATAATTTTTTTTTTACCTCAGTACTGTCTTTGTGTTATTGACTGCATTGTTGAAAATGAGGGGTCTACTGCTGAGCGATTTTACAAATTCCTTAAATTCTGACTGATCTGTTTTTTTTAGGATGCTCAGCACTAAACCGCTCAGTAAAATTTTGCTATGATTCATATTAAAGTTATTCATTTTCATATTTTAATGTTTGTCATCCCTCATAGTCCAAAACAGAATGTGTGAAAATATTTCAGCCTCTCTTTACCACTAGGGTGAGCCAGATGACATGTAGCAGACCAGCAGTTTTGCTCATCATAGTTAAGCCAGTTTTTATTGTTCTCATTTAGCCAATAGGAAATACAGCAGAAGGCAAAGATGTGAAATATATTTTTCAGGGGTATTTTTCTGAATTATCTTTGGAAAAAGTTGCCCCTCATATTGTTTCGCTATAAACACAGTCACAGCCTTTTCAAGCTGAACTGGGATTGCTGGATTGTCTCTTTTGTATGATAGCCGAAACCTCAAATCAAAACAGATGAGGATGCTCATTTTCCCAGCAGTCTTCACCTTTTAAATGCCCACTGTCTTTTGCTCGGCCTTTCGCTCAAAATCACGTATGACACGTTGATTTCACCCACGGAGAAAATACCAAGGCTGTCGCTGGAACCACAAAAGAAGAGTGAAAGAGGTGTTTGCGGTAAGCACAGTTTAGGCTAGTCCCTTTTGTACCTGTTTGATGAACTTGCTCATTGTTTTTTCTGATTTGATTTCTGTTTTGTCATCATTTTATCCATTTTTACCCATTTTATCCATGTGTGTCTGTGTTTGTATGCCTGAAGAGTCATTTTTCTTAAGTTGTCTGCATTTACAACAATGGTTTTCCGATCGGCAAAATGGTTAAAGTACTTTTGTCTCGAATCTCTTGGCTCATTGTCTTGTACATGGACGCATATGGCACATTTTTGAGAGGTGGATCTGCATCAAACGAACAGCCTCTGTGGAATAAAGAGGCTCGCAATGTTGGCCGCCCAACCAAAAAGAAAAAACATAGCTATCCCTTTAGCTTTGTCTCTTGTGAAGACTTGTTTCCAGGCAACCCATTGTAGGTCTGTGTAAAGAGAGACCGTTCCTCTCTTTCCTCTGAGTGTCTGGCGTTCTCCTCACTGCATGCGACTGGGGAGATGCCTTAAATGTTACAAATACACCATCCTCCACTGAGCTCATGAATTTCAACACAAGATCTTTCTTGTTTTATTTCAGCTGGATGACGACAGGCCACACTCGGGCCCGCGTTCCAACCAGCTACGCCGTCTCGCCTCCTACGTCTTCTCGTCCTCCACTTTGGAGACCGAGCAGTACCCTCACGCCGGAGGATCCTTCATCCAGCGCAGCCGCTCAGCCGAAAGCAGCCCGGCTCACGGTAACCTCCGATCGGGCTCAAGACGTCACGCTCCTCTTCAGCCGCCTGGAAGTCCGCGCAGCAGGCACTCTATGCTCAACGTGTCCCGACTGCAGATCCAGCAGATGCTGGCCAAACTAATGAACAAGAACAGCTGAGGAAAGCTGATGTAGTCTCTTCGCATACACCCATGTGAAAGACTTTTTTTTTCTTAACAGGTGGATGGATTTTTTTTGGGAACTTTTCTGATGCAATAAACCGTAGAGGGCTGTAAGAACGGAATGACGTGTTAAAGGGATTGCAGTGCTTTTACACCTGCTCTTCATACAGTGTTTGCAAAAAATGATTAGAACACTAGTATTTTCACCAGCTAAAAAATGGTTTTAAGTCCGTTATTTTCATCCTTTGCTGTAGTGTGTCAGTAAGAAATATTAGTTTACATTTCCAAACATTCATTTTGCCATTAATTGTAATAATTCAGTGATTTTTGTTTGACAACAGCCAGTGCTCCACACAGAGATCTGATCTCACCATCACCCAGTCTGTCTGGAATGACATGAAGAAACTGAACAAACTGAGACAGACTAAATCCAGAAGAACTGTGGCAACGTCTCCAAGATGCTTCAAGAAACCTACCTGCAAAGCTACAGTGCTGTTAAAAGTTTCAAGCACTTGTGTAAAAATGCTGTAAAATGAGGATGCTGTCAAAAATAATGCCATAAATAGATTTTTTTAATCAATTAACTTCTATTAAATAAATTAAATCAACATTTGGTGTGACCATCCTTTGCGTTTAAAGCAGCTTTTGTCCTAGGTGCACTTGTGCATAGTTTTTCAGGTAGCTTTGCAGGGAGGTCTCTTGAAGCAGTTCTTCTGGATTTAGTCTGTCTCAGTTTGTTCTGTTTCTTCATGTGATTCCAGACAGACTGGATGATGATGAGATCAGATCTCTGTGTGGAGCACTGGCTGTTGTCAAACAAAAATCACTGGATTATTACAAGTAATTGCAAAATGAATGTTTGGAAATGTAAACTGATATTTCCTACTGACACACTACAGCAAAAGATAGAAATAACTGACATAAACCATTTTTAGCTGGTGAAAATACTAGTGTTCTAATCATTTTGGCCACCACTGTATCTCGCACTTTCTGTTTGTTATGAACAGATGCTTTAGTTATTTTAACCACTCTTTGAGTAAAAATCACAATGGATATTGCACAAAGGTATTCATAGACAAATTTCTCTTCAGTATCTGCAGTTGTGTTTGTGTACCTCAGTTGCATGTGTGTCGCATTTCTGCATTGCAGTTGTGGTCACCCTGAAATATACCTGATCACATTATTTTAGCCTGAAGTGACCCACTGCATTTAATATGCAAGCTATATCACTCTCTTCCATGCAAAAAAAAAAAACATGAATTTTTTTTTTTTTTTTACTTTTTTGAAGGTGTTTGTCATTGGATTATGATTTTTACATTTTGTATTTAATCATTTAATCATAATTTAGGCTGTCAAATACTTTATGAGCCATTATTCATAGTACATAATGTTCCATACATACACAGGCTTTCAATTTTACAAAGAAATTGTAATTTTTCTGTGCTCTTCCTCACAAAGGTGCTTTGCCTCACAAAGGAGATGTTATGCAAGTTTAATGAAAGTGTTTTAAATGTATAATGGAATCATAGGGGCAAAAGGGAATAATATGTCTACACTTTTATAACCAATGGAGTAGCATGCTAGAGTCTGGTTATCTTCTGCCAACTAAATTTGAGATAAATGAGTGAGCTGTTTTGACGCGGTCATAAATGAAAGGTCAGCACGCTGGATTTTGGTTTCTCTGCCACTGATTAAAATTATTATAGCCATAAAAAAAGAAGAAAAAAAGCATTTTCCATTCCATTCTGTTGTGTGTTTAGGAAGGTGTTTAGAAAAAAAATTCCATATCTTATTTAATCATACATTTATGTGCATAGAGCTTTAAATGCACCGTGTAAGCATTATATCTCCTTGAATACCTCCTAGTTAGTCTTGGGTTGGATGCAAAGATTTGTGTTGTATGTTACTGAGTAGCAAAAGTGTGTGTGTAGGACTGCTGTAGGGTCTTTTGAGTACTGTCTCTCACTAGTGCACTTTAAAAAAGACACCGAATTGGAGCCATATCTGTTTCGTTGGCGATTTGGAAAAAAAAGGCAATTGATTGCAATAAGTTGTGAACTGATTTTGAATCGAGAGGTGATGAGCATTTGTCATTTCCTCAATTAAAATCCACCACTGTTTCTTCTGAAAAGGAGACTTTAAAATAAGGGCATATTCTAGAAATAGTATGTACATTAGTAGGACATTTAGTGATTAAATAGCACCTTCGTTGAATAATCTTCATGTTATGGATATTGGTGGCTAAAGTTGTTTTTTAAGCTTAACCTAGGCTTGAAAGGAGAATGACTCTTGCAGTGTTATTGTGGTAGCAGGCGAAGATCTTTTGGCAATATGACATAAGAAGCATGACTGAATTGTGAAGGTGGATGGATTATTTTTTCTTGCCTCTTGTCAGGAAAGCAGATGAAATTATCATGACTTGTTTTAAAAGACATTTTCTTTAACTAGTAGGTTTTTTTAATGGCTTTAATTTCTAAAACTGCTTTTTAAATAAGCATATTAGAAAGGAAATTATAAAATAATAAAATCTAAGCTTTCACAAAAAGTGTATGCCAAAATCTGTTGTTTGTTCACACAAGCATAAAACTCAAGTCAGTTTTGGAGTGTTTTTCTGCACTTTTATGTGATCACATGTACTGACTGAATTGTGCATCTTCAGTGATAAGTATTTGAGCAGGAATGATACATTTCAAAAATGACTTGTTTCTGGTACTGTCACAGTCATGGCTTCTCACATGAATGTACTGTTTATATACCCAAACAGGCTGCTAACTCTTGCAATTGTTTTGCACATCTGCTTTTGCCTGGTTTACATCAATGTTTTTAGCAGTAATTGAACAGAATGACACTGACATTAACGGTGCAAAAAAAGTCGATATTGTTGAGACTGTCCAGGTCTGTTGACCAGGAAGTACTGGAAAGACGATGTTCAAAATCTTGTTTTTTGCATGACTAACAAATGAAGTTGGCCCATGAAAGCAAATGAAAATGTAAGAAAATGTTATATGGCTTATGTTATGCCTTTATGTTCCATGAATTGTATGTTGTTCATTGATTTACATACTAAGTGATTAACAGAGCAACTTGAAGTCTTTTTGAAACCAATATATTTAATTGACAATATTCAGAATATTTAATTGACAAATAAATTTGCATTGAAGCATAAAAGCAGTGGCAGCACAGTAGAGAGAACAGGTCTCTCTTCCATCTTTGTGCTGTCAAGATCTACAAAATAAAATTATAAAATGTTAGCATGGCCCATATGTTTTTTTTTTTTTGTTAAATAAGATTTTAGTTTAGTTTATGTACACTGTTTACAAAATTTTCTAAGGCCTTTTAGTTTATCTCTACCTGAACATCTGCATGTGATGCTCTGAAATGCCAAAAAGAAAGTAATTTATTCTGTCACACCCAACTGAACTGCTCTTATGTCTAATGAGTTTTACTTTATGCCTATACACAATGCCTTTGTCACAATAACACGTTTTATATGAAGGAAAATGCTGTATCATAGCTGTAATGTGCATGTTGTATGATATATTGTTGATTGCAGGGTCATTCTATATAATGTATGTAGAATGTATGGAGAGGTGATAGATCAATGACATTTGGAGCATAATTTTGCCCGCAGGGAATGATAAGCTATGAGAAACTTCACATGAACTACAATGAACTCTATTATGTTGGTACCAATACATGGCTGAAAAGCAACAATGTACACACAACAACAGATAAGCTCTAAAAGAGCTGATACAAGCACCGACTGTTGTCAATATTTAATGTATTCACTATATTTGCTATTAAAAACAACTATGTGTCAACTGTAACAGCGGTAATTTAAAAGTTTGTGCTGTAAAATAAAGTAAAAATAAGTTGCAGAAGGTTTTATTTTACTTTTTATGTAACCAGGCAAGTCACTTAAGATCAAGATTTTCATTTATAATGACAGTCTGGTATTGTTATGTAATGTAAATGGGCTATGATCTGTTAGATTGATGTACAATAAGCATATTACCTTTTCTATCACAATATCACTGTACAATACGCTTGTAATATTTCCAAGTAAAGCATGTATTTTAAACTTTTTTAAAATTACAGGATGTATGTACATCAAGAAAGTGAATCCTGTATACGTAAAAGCATGTTATCTGGTTGGTTTTAGTCTGTATTGTTTAGAAAACCTGTATGTTGGGACACACTTGAAAAAAAAAGCAAAATATGACTGGCTGCTGTAAAAGGGAAAACACATTTTTGTGCCTTTTTTATGTATGTAATCTAGACAATCTTGAAAAGCTTGTGTACAATTTAAACAAAAGTAAAGTCTTTGAGAAAAAAAATCAGTTGTGTTGTGTGGTTGTGTGGTATAGGAATGATTGTATGGAAAATTGTTAGAAACTCCATTCTGAAGTACATTATATTCTCATATGGATTAAAGGGTTACTCCACCCCAACATGAAAATTTTGTTATTAATCACTTACCCCCATGTCGTTCCAAACCCGTAAAAACTTCGTTCGTCTTCGGAACACAAATTAAGATATTTTTTGATGCATTCTGTCAGCTCTCTGACCCTCCCATAGACAGCAATGTAATTAACACGATCAACGTCCAGAAACATAGCAAGGAGATCAGTAAAATAATCCATGTGACATCAGGGGTTCAACCGTAATTTTACGAAGCTACGAGAATACTTTTTGTATGCAATGAATACAAAAATAACGACTTTATTCAACAATTTGTCTTCCCCGCGTCACCCTGTCGCCATTTTGGACAGTATCCACTGAATGTAAACAGCGTATGCTGTTCTGTGTCAGCTGCACCTTGCGGATACGCTGTTTACGTCGATTATGCTTTGATTTGAATGAAAACAACATATCCGCGTGGCGCAGCGTAAAATTACAGTTGAACCCCTGATGTCACATGGATTATTTTACTGATCTCCTTGCTACGTTACTAGACGTCGATCGTGTTAATTACATTGCTGTCTATGGGAGGGTCAGAGAGCTGTCAGAATGCATCAAAAATATCTTAATTTGTGTTCCGAAGATGAACGAAGATTTTACGGGTTTGGAACGACATGGGGGTAAGTGATTAAAAACAAAATTTTCATTTTGGGGTGGAGTAACCCTTTAAGTATAGGTTTTCCAGGAAATCTGAATAAAAGTTTAGCATAGTTTTTCTTATATTGCCTTACAATTAAGTTACATGGCAGCATTGTAACTTTTGCATTTGTGTGTTGTCTTTTAGGGCCCAACCCCGAATGAGCCTTTATTGTCACCCACTGACTACAGGACTAAATCCCCATCCTCAGAGAAGGAAATGTTCCATATCCTTCCTAAACTGCAGGCAAAGAGAGCTGACTTCCTCACCGTCATGCTTACAGGAAGCCTACACCAGCGACGGGCCTTCACGGCCACACCACCTGAGACTCAAGATGAAGGACCCAAAGATGATGACGTCACGAAGAGTGAATCTAGTAGTGGTGCGAGTGAAAAGAGCACTGAACGTAGTCAAGATGGGGCTCCATCCACTTTAGTGGCCGATGATCCACACAAGGAGCCAAAAGAACAAGGTTCAGTTGCTGATGTAGATCCTGACCAAGAGGACGTCTCGAAGACCCTTGTTTTGTTTTCACCAGGAGACATGAAGAAGTCTCCACATGCTATAAATGGGACTGAAGTGGATCAGGGTGTGGCAGGATCTGGTGCCCCTCAAAATGAGCAGTTGGATGAAGTTGGTCGACTAGAGGTACAGATCCAGGAGGACATAAAACCTACAGATGGAAGGCAACCTGATGCAACTGCTGTTGACCCATCCATACAAACATCTAAACCAATGGTAACCATCTCAACAACTCAAGTGGCCTCAGCCTCAATTGCATCACCCCCTTTCTCCAAAGTAGAGCGAACTTTTGTACACATTGCAGAGACAACCCATCTGAATGTCATGTCTTCCAGTGGTGCACAGGTTCCTGAACCTTTAGAGGAGGTTGAAGGAAAATCACAAGCCAAAGGGATAGATAAGTCTTCCCTTTCTCAAGAGCCAGGAGAAGTAGCATGTGTCCACTATGAAGTCATCTCTCAGACTCTTACAGAGGGACCTCAGGTACCTAATGTTCTGGATAGGTCTTTGCCAAATGAGACTACTAAAAAACAGGACGATCTTGTGGTTCCTCTACCCTTAGACTCTGGGAAATCTATCCATCGAGATTCATCAACTGACTCCAAACAGGACAAGCAACCAAAAGAGGAACATCAAGAGGAGAACACAATACTTGAGAGTGTCTCTAAACATCCACAGCCAAGGAGCAAAAGTCGAATTCCCATCCTAGTCCCGGAAGAGGAGCCAGGATCCGAACAATCCCTGTCCACCAAAGAACGACTGCGTAGAAGAGCCATGCAACAAGACCTGGCTCGTCAAGTTGTGGAAAGACAACATCAGGGTCGCTGGATGAGACTGAATTCCAGGACTTCATCCTCATTATCTTCTGGAGATGAGCCTAAGAGACCTTCAGAGACTCTTTCACCTATGGGCTCAGAGGAAGATATTCCTGAATCTGATGATTCCATCAACAAGCTCAAGAAGGAGGCTGAGGAAAAGTACCGAACTGAGTGGCACAGCAGGATCCCACGACCAGTCACACCAATAAGGAAGCCTTCAACTAAACTAGTAGTTGCAGCTCCTGTTATCCAGCCTGAAGCCGAGACTCCAAAATCAGAACAAAAGGCAAGCAATGGGTAAGTCTAGTTTAACATAACTGAATTTTATTACTTGTACACTAATTTTGCTCAGCCCTGTTGACAGCATACCATAAGGTACACAAGAGGATTAGGGACAAGCAATAATAAAAAAATAAAACCATCTTGAGATTAATTTCATTATATTGCGAGATTAAACTTGCAGTATTTAAAATGATATAAAATGTTGAGAATAAACTCATTCAATTTCGAGAATGAAGTCATTGTGTTTCGTGAAAAAAACACGTTAAATTTTGAGTAAAAATTTTTAAATAAAATGTTTATTCTCAACATTTTATTTAGATTTTTTTCTTAAAATTTAACAAGTTTTTTTTTCTCAAAACACCGACTTTATTCTCTAAATTTAATTATTTTATTTTCAACATTTTAGACATTTTTCTTGAAACTGAATGAGTTTAATCTCGCATTATAGTGATTTTAATCTCAAGATGGTTTTATTTTTTATTATTGCTTGGCCTTAATCCTCTTCTGTAATAAAGTGATACATTAAATAGACTTATTTTATTTTGTTTGTTTTTTCACCTTAGCCCAAAAGTACAGTCACAATCAGGATCAAGTGCTCCAGCACTTAACACAAGATCAAAATCTACACTGTCCCACTCAACCATGTCAAGTGGAAGCAATCGCATGCCGCTCTCCTGTATTCTGGCATCATCCCGTCGCAGCTTGAGCACTGCAAATTGCACTTTCTCTTCAACCCGTATAGCTAGTCCTTCACCCCATAGGCTACCCCTGCGAACTGCAGTTAGCGAATCCCACAAGCAGCCGTTTGCTCTCCGAGCCACTGTGGAGCTCCCAGTGAAGTCTAGGACTACCACTTGCAGTGGTCCTGCAAAGGACGTCAAACCATCACCAAACCAACCCACCACTACATCTGTCAGGAATCGAACCAAAGCTTCTGCTCACTCGAAGAACACAGTTCCCTTGTAAAGGGAAAAAAGCACAAGCAACAACAACACACCTGCAGCCAGATAAGACACTGTGACTGCTGTTTACTGGGAATGTTTCTTCTCAATTACTTGAACATCTTGCCTCAAAATGTAATCTACCCCATTGACCAAAATTAACCTTTTTAATTAATTTAATGTTCTTCCTAATCAATGAATGGCTAGTTCGAGTTTTGGATTCTGCACCAAATAATTTTATGTTGTACTATAAGATGTAGAGCTTTCACTTTAATGGAAGTTTCTTGGAACATAATAGAGGAAATGTTGCATTTAGCTTACACGGTGCTATACTGTATATGTGTTGTTCTGTTGTGCATATTTCATTTAATATATGGTTTTTGAAGGTGTACTTTATTATTAATTAGATACCAAGTTGTCTTTGGCCCTTGACACACAATAATGCTACAATGAGATAATGTAAAATTATTTATAACATCTGAAACAATCATACAGTATATTACATGTGTTTAGCCAGCACAAATTATTATACACCACCAGACGCACAGAACGTTGTAAAATCTGCCACATATCCATGGACAAATGCACATATTTCCTCTGGTCTGCAGCTCGGCCCTCTTTGTAAACCTTGATGATGGGCATGCCTTGTCTTTAGTTGTTACAAGTGTTTGATGATACTGCTGTATGCTTGTACATATTCTTTTCAGTATTTCTTGCAGAGACCTCTTTATTTTTATCAGGCAAAGGAAATGGTAAAGTATTCGGGTTTTAATTTTGTTAAAGGAATATATTGTGGGTTCTACACCGAGTTGTCTCATTTTCTAAGCATGGCAGAAATCACACTATTATTGACAATTGTCAATACAGATTATTTCTAAATGAACAATTCCCACCTCTTTTGCTCTTATTACAATGGTGAGATGTTAAAGATTTTTTGTTGGAATAAGGAGCATAAAATGATCAGGTCTTAATTGTGTTATCTTGTTGTTTTTCTACACAAGACACATTTCACATTCTTTCCAGTCTTTGAAAACATTTACACATTAAACTGCTTATATCAAACTGATTATTTTTAATCGGTCATCTAAAAAGATTAAAACTCGCTCATGTTACTTACCAGTTTGAATCAGTCAGTAACTAAGATCACAACTGAATCCCCCACAGATCTTTGTTTTATAAATTAATAACAATTAAATATATATATATATATATATATATATATATATATATATATATATATATATATATATATATATATTTAAATTTTTATATCTGTTGGTGTTTGTCTTAAATATCTGAAATTCAAAAGTCAAATTAAATTGACCAAATCTTGCAACAAAGAAAAAAAAAGGCTTTTCTCCTGTAATACAGACATCTCACTTGATATTTTCAATCCAAAAAAGGTCACCGTGGAACCAATGTATTTTCTATTTCCTCTCTCCAGCTAGTCAGGTGAGGGATAGTGAACTTTTAAGGCCTGGGACTCTTCTTTTTCTTGAGCTTACCAAGACTAAGACCTTCTTGTGTCTCATACAAGCCCTGAAAAGCATGACCGGGAAGAGTGTTATAACATATAGCATTCAGCATTTCACATCTCCTCAGACTATTCTCTACTCGCCATTCACTACAGACCAACCCAACTGTATCTCCAGAACAGAGCAAACTGCATCAAGAAGATCTAGATTCTGATGGGTGAGTAGAATACACATTAGGAACAAAGAAGAATATCAAATCTATCCAGTAGCTCATCTAACTTTCAGCTATGAGGTTTCAGGATGTTCTTCATGAATTTGGTGGCTTCAACAAGTTCCAGTTTCTGGTTCTATACATTCTATGGCTCCCACGTGTCATCCTCCCGCCGCACATCCTGCTCCACAACTTCATCTCAGGTGTGCCACCTCACCACTGTGCCCTGCCTCACTTGGATGACCGGTACGCAGCTGGCACAAAGGACAGTGCTGAGGTGTCGGCACAGATTCTGGCACTTGGCATCCCACGTAATGCAGATGGGTCCTACAGCTCCTGCAAAATGCACCCCCTTCCTCTGGACTTTGACCCTAATGCTGACCTCTCCCTAGTGTATGGAAACCGATCAAATGTGTCGGTGCCATGCCAGTATGGATGGGTATATGACCGCTCACAGTTCACCTCAACAACCGCAACTGAGGTAAAAATAAACAAAATACTTTCCTGTACTTTATATGTTGATGATATTTTGAGTTACTTATTATATCTACTTCAAAAGCTAGAAGGTCTTTTTCTTTTACCCCTAAATTGTACATATTGGTACCTTTTGAAAGGGTACCATAAAAAAAATGGACTTTATGTCACCAGTGTATTCTCTAACAAATATGTTAACATGTTAATCTTGGTTTAGCTTGGTTAATCATACCTTAATATACAAGCATATAAGCTTTTATATTAAGGTATGATTTCTCTCTTGTTCCATCTTTTGGTATGTGACAACAAAAAGAAGCCCTTGCCACGTTTTTCTTCATTGGAGTGATAATCTGTGCTGTCATATTTGGCCACTTGGCAGATAAGTTATTTTTTAATAATATTATGTTTAAGAACCATTTGTTCCATGTTTTTTTTTTCTCCCCTTATGACCTTTTATTTTCTAGCATTTCTTTCATCAATGGAACTTATACGAGATTCCTTAGGCTAAAAGCTGGTCACATGACTTTTCTACAATCAAGTGTCTTTACTCACATGTCTGAGGTTGAAAAACGATTCATTCCCCTTGAGTTCAAATATTCTTTATCTCATTATTTGTCACGGAACATGTCACACATCAAAACTGCCTACCTCAGGCAATCTGTGTAACACGCATGACGGAATGTATCCACAGTTTCCCATGTGATTTTCAATGTGCGAATATCCTGCGTGGTTAAATATATCTTTTTTTATATCACTCCACAGGTTTGGCCGTAAGCCAATGATTCAGGTTTCCTTTGTGGTCAGTTCTATTTTTGGAATTGTTGAAGCTTTTTCTACATCTTACGTGATGTTCGCCATAGCAAGAACCTTGTGTGGACTGGCCCTGACCGGGATGTCTATCACCACAGTTGCCCTGTGTATCTATCCCTGCCTTATTTCTTTTCAATCTCTCTAGTCAACATGAAATCCATGCTCTTGAAAGTCTCTTATGCTTACTAAGGCTGCATGTATTTAATCAAAAGTAATAATAATAATAATAATAAAATCTAATCCAAAGAGTTTTACATCAGATTCTAGAAGAAAAACAGGTTGAGCACACGTATCATGCTGGTTTAGAAAAAAATACATGATCACTATTGTTTTTCACTGACTCAGTCATGTCATTTTGCTGTTTAAGTGTATGCTGTTAATACCTTCATAAATTCTGCTCATTCTACAGGTGTTGAGTGGACAGACGTTAAACATTGCACATTTACAGGTACCATCATCAGTCTCGGGTGGAGTGTAGGGAACATGCTTTTGGCTCTTCTGGCATATCTCATCAGGGACTGGAGGCACCTCATCCTGGTATTGACTTCACCTTGCCTTGTGGGCATAATTGCCTGGTGGTAAGTGGTGGAGCTGCACGTGAAAAAAGACAAAAAAAACAAAAAAAAAACTGGATTTTTAGGCCTCTAAATGTGCTTCATGGATAGGCCTACATGAATATTTTTCTCCTGTGCATTTTATCTCAAAAGGTGGATTCCTGCTAGCCAATGGCAGGGTGGATGAGGCACAGAAGTATCTCATTCGGTGTGCTAAGATGAATAGAAAGCACAGTTACACTCATAAACTAGACACTGACGTAAACATATCCAGCTATCCTCTAAGTTATTATTATGATAATCAATTTTGAGCTCATCCTTTACATCTTCATTAAAGGGATAGTTCACCCAAAAATGAAAATTCTGTCATTAATTACATTTCGTTCCAAACCTGTACCTTTGTTCATCTTCAGAACACAAATTACGATATTTTTGATGAATTCCGAGAGCTCTCTGACCCTCCCATAGACAGCAAGGATCCTAACATGACCAAGGTCCAGAAATGTAGTAAGGGAATCCTTAAAATAATCAATGTGACATCAGTGGTTCAACTGTAATTTTACAAAGCTACGAGAATACTTTTTGTGCACAAAGAAAACAAAAATAATGACTTTATTCAATAATTCGTCTCCTCCGCGTCACCCTGGCGCCATTTTTGGAGAGTATCACATACGTAAACGTTGTTGTTTACGTTGTATGTTTACGTTGTTTACACTTTGATCTGAACGTAAACAACGTATCTGCATACATATGTTGCATACATTGTTTACGTATGTGATACTCTCCAAAATGGCGCCAGGGTGACGCGGAGGAGACGAATTGTTGAATAAAGTCATTATTTTTGTTTTCTTTGTGCACAAAAAGTATTCTTGTAGCTTTGTAAAAGTACGGTTGAACCACTGATGACACATGGATTATTTTAACAATGTTCTTACTACGTTTCTGGACCTTGATCTTGTAAGGATCCTTGCTGTCTATGGAGGGTCAGAGAGCTCTCGGAATTCATCAAAAATATCTTAATTTGTGTTCCAAAGATGAACAAAGCTATTACAGGTTTGGAACGACATGAGGGTGAGTAATTAATGACATAGTTTTCATTTTTGGGTGAACTATCCCTTTAAAAACAAAATAAATTATTTTGGCTGTCACCTATTTAGACCTTAAAGAAAATCACCGTTAGTGAGGTCTCCAACAAGAATCATTCCTACCTTGATCTAGTGAGGACACCGAAACTGAGGAAGATTGTGTTTTTCTCAGGGATTTTCTGGTATGTGAGGAGCTTTTTTTGTTTTCCATTGTGAAACAACAGTCAAACGCTGTGAATCGACAGTCTTTATTTAAATCTACAGGTTTGCAGTTGCTTTTACCTACTATGGCATCAGCTTCAACATCACTGGGTTTGGTCTGAACATCTATCTCACGCAGTTTGTCTATTGAGTTTTTGAAGTCCCAGCTAAGGTCGGGACCTACTTCACTCTGGATTGGATTGGACGCAGAAATGGCCAGGCGTGGTCTCTCATTATAGCAGGAGCTCTGATTGGACTAAACAGTATAATCCCAACAGGTACTCCTTCATTCTTTATCAACTCTTTAAACCAAATTTTATAGTGGATGTTAATTATTTAAGCAATAATATATTGGTTTTGTTGTGCTGTTTCATCCACAGAGTTTTCTGCTGTGCGGACAGGGATTGCAATTATTGGGAAGGGATTCTCTGAGGCAGCATTTACCATTGCCTACTTGTACACATCTGAGCTTTACCCTACTGTACTCCGGTAACTTTTACAGTTTTGATGTAAAATTATTCTAATATTTATGTATGTGTATTTATATTTTAAGAAAAGGACCAAAACACTACAGTACATTTTTCAAATTTAGAGTTTATCCATAAATA
The DNA here is from genome assembly GCA_039654775.1 of Spinibarbus caldwelli. Lineage (NCBI taxonomy): Eukaryota > Metazoa > Chordata > Actinopteri > Cypriniformes > Cyprinidae > Spinibarbus > Spinibarbus caldwelli. The sequence goes on from CM077254.1 coordinate 15,028,896, forward strand.
TGGCCCCTTGTTTTTGAAATGAAAGAACTTCTCTGTATCTGTCCTAAGCAGTGCGGCTTGGGCTACACCTCTTTTATAGCGCATCTTGGAGGTTCGCTGGCTCCCACGGTCATATTATTGGAGGACATGTGGCGCTTTGCACCCTCTCTAGTGTTTGCTGCCACTGCAGTTCTCAGTGGATGTGTGGTCTTCCTTCTGCCAGAGACCACGAATGTTCAGCTTCCAGAAAATGTTCTGGATATAGAGGAGGGCAGGTATAGTATATAAGCATACCAAAGTAGCTTTCTACTGAATCACACTAAATGTCAAGTACTGTTCCACCTACAAGACTTTAAACAACCATCTCACATAATGTTTTTAAGCAACTTGCACTACATTCAATGTAAACATTTGATCAGTTCACCATAATACTGGATCTAATTGTGAAATGCTGTGAAATATTTTTTCTCATAGTTATTTGTTTATTTATTAAAGGCACACAATGAGCACGGAATCAGAGAGGGATGTTGAACTGAAAGAGATGAATCCAGCACCTGCAAATTTATAAGAGAAGGATTCAAGAAGGAAAACACTGTCAGAAAACAATGATTCCTTACAGTTCAACACCCTTATGGACAGATGTGAATAAATAACAGCAATTGCAAGACATTGATGGTGCACAAGGGATAAAAAAATATGTGTATTTGATGTTTCTGGAGATGAGCTTACACAAAACTAAAAAACACCAGTAAAATGTTATTGAATTTAAAAGTCAACAAATTGCTGTCTATTAAGATAAGGTGTTTTCTTCTCTTCTGCATTTATTCTTGCTATGAAAAAAAATGCTATGGAATGCTATACAAACAGTATGTGTTATACCCTTTTATAGACTTAAGTTTAGAATTTAGAGTTTTGATATTAACACATTGTCCATGTGACTATGGTGATGTTTTAAAATGATGATTTAATAGTAGCAGTGAACACAGTTTTGATTAACAGTATTTGTATTTTAATAATAACGTCCTGTAAATTATTTTATTAGACAATCAAATAAATATTTTACACTGTTACCACAATTATGCATTCTGTCAATCATCTATCAATAACCTCCATAGCGGCAGGGGGTGCAAGTGCATCACATACAGCTTTGAATACAACAGATGAATGAGGCGTAGTAGAGTTTCACAGGTCAGCTGTTCAGCTCTCTAGGATAGTTTTAATTTTATTAGGATTTTATCAGAATATGACCGTGAACAACATGGCAGATCCAAGACGACCGAATAAGATTTTTCGGTGAGTAGTTTGTCCGTAATTCATAAGAGATGATTGAGATGAGAGTTTTTATCGGCTTTCGTTAGCATCACTGTTAGCAACAGTTCGGCTAATGATTAGACGAGATTAAATCAGATTTACATTGAAGACAGTTAAATAGATTTACATTTTTACGTAATAATATGTTTTAAATAATAACATCGATGGAATTAAAGATCTATGCTAAAATTATAAATATTAATTTCTATAGTCATTTATTAAATGTGTTAGCTTATAAATGCCAGCCAGCAATCTACAATTGTATGTATTGGATCACAATTGTTGCACATTTAACTGATGTCATTTATTTTTCAACTAGGTATACTTTTATGGCTTTTTCTGAGGAAATTGTGTGATGTTTGTATTTTTTATTTTATTTTTTATTTTTGTAGTACTAAATAAAATGACAACATTAATAGTCAAGGCATACTGTGTTTTTGCTTTACAGCTACAAGCCTCCCAACACAGAAACTAACCCCACATTGGAAGATCCTACACCGGATTACATGAACCTGCTCGGCATGATCTTCAGTATGTGTGGCCTGATGCTCAAGGTGACTTGACCCTCATCTACATAAACACCTGTGTTTACAGCAAACATTGATTTTTTTTACTTTGTGATTGTCTCATCGTTCAGATTATGGTCAGATATGATTTAATGTTCAAATTATTGTGTATTTGGCAGCTTAAATGGTGCGCATGGATTGCTGTGTATTGCTCGTTCATCAGTTTTGCCAATTCACGAAGCTCAGAGGACACTAAACAAATGATGAGCAGCTTCATGTGAGTTGCTTATGCTTGTTTGTTATTCTCCTTATGAATACAAATGTTGGATGATTCCATTATTATTTGATCTTTCAGAAAGACAAAAATTTCTTCTACCTAAAGAAATCCTCAAATGTAATGCCAAATTAAACATACGTTCATTCCTTCAGGCTGTCCATATCGGCAGTCGTGATGTCTTATTTGCAGAACCCACAGCCCATGTCGCCACCGTGGTAACAAATAATCCAAACCCAGTAAGCCATCTCTGCAGGGATGGCATGAGAACCAGCTGATCCACCCACAGTCCTTCTGGATCGCAGGGACGTACACTGATCAGCCCAGCTGGCCAATCAGAGGCTGACAGATTGACTGATGTAGCTCCTGTACGATCGTTTCAAGTTTTCTCTGTGCTCACCGGTTGTTTTTATGCGTGTTATCACACTATGCTAAAATATTAATATGCTGTGAATGATTTTAAGAAATAAATGAGCGATTTTGTGTGTTGTTTCAATCATTTTCTGTGGCTGTATTTTTCATATACACAAGTAATTAGTGCTAATTAGGACACTTTGAAGTGCAAAACTAGAGATTAATGTTAATGTATTCATCCTGCTGCTGCTGCTTCTGACTAAATGTGCAGATGGAAGTTTAAAAAAGCCTTTTATTCTGAAAGATTTCATTTTTCTGAGGAGATACTGCTGCAGAACTGGTAAACAGTACTGTACAGACATGCCAGATTTGTTCCTCTCAATGTGTCCAAGATTGATTCTGCACAGGCCTGGAGGATTTAATGAACAACTGGCAACTTATGAGCTGTTTTTTTTTTTTGGAAGTATTATTTTTCTTGTTAATAGGAGCAATGTGTTTTATTTTTTATTATTTATTTATCTATTTATTTGGACTGTTGGTTTTATAACGCTAAGGTGGTTCCTTCAAAATACTCTTAACCGTGTTTGATGGTAAAAGAAAATTTGTATTTGTCTAATACCTATTAGACCACTAGGTGGTAACATTGTCTCTGATCACATTGCCTACAATATTATAATCTAGGCCTATTATATGATTCTGCCCATCTAGTCATATGTTTTCTGAATGGAAAACATATCCTCTCATTTGATGCCCTATCTTTATCCACAATAAATCTAACTTTCATCATGAATATGAGGGTTTAGTCTGGCTTAATTTGAAATAAAACGTGTTTGAGAACTTATGCACTCACTGAAAATGTTAATTCAAAAATCCACCTTGTTACTGCGTAAATATTATTTTCGATTTCATTGTATTATTTCAGAATTTTATTATATATATATATTAACCCTTTACATAAAAATAATTGTATAAGAAATATGAATATTATTGTGTATCCAATTTCATTATGACGAATGTTTTATGTCATTGATGGTCAAAGCTGAGTCAGCATTTTACCGTCATTTGACATTTCAGAGACCCCTTTTCTTACGTCTGATCACGTTTATTGGCTAATTCCTAATCCATATAATGTTAAAGCGATCCGATTATTATATTTTATTATAAATTATTCTATGAAATATTACTGTTTGTTCATAAATGTTCATTACGTAGCCCTCCTTCTGATCAATGAAATTTGCCTTTACGTAATGTGTACTCTCTCTCTCTCATAATAAAGCTGCGTAATGAAGAGCAGGTTGTGTCATCCAGCGCGCAGAAGCGGTCAGAGCGGCTCTCAGCGCCAGTACAGTCACGTATCCACGTCTTACGCGCACAGAGCGCGAGACTCCTCGTACAAGTGCAAGCAGGTCTCGCGCCGCGTAGAGTCGTTTCTCGAGAGCCTTGATTGTCACATTTGGCGAGAATCAAAAGATTACATTGAGAAAACATACAAAATTATATGTTTTGCTCAACAAAAATACTTAAAGACAGAATGTTCCGAGCTTGAAGATGGATATGACCTCCTGCTCTGAGAAAACGGACCTCGGACCATTCAGTTTGTGGAGTTTTATTGGTAGTTTGGTCAGTTATAAACTACAGGTGATCCGGACGGGTCCAGATTCCAGCATCTTCTCAGAAAAAACACAAACCTCTCTGGTGAGTGTCGTGGAAAGTGTTAGTCTCTTTATTATCTTCACAATTGCTTAATATTTCTTTATTTCTTTCTTTTTTTTTCCTGTAAAGATATGTCTATATAATATTTTGCTCTAAATACAAAATTTAAATGTATATATCTTGTAAAATATAAAATGTATGTAAATTGTTATACCATTATATACTAATTATATATTAGAAATATTTTATTTTACAAAATAACCTAATTTAATCTGTGAATATATATTTATACACATATATATTATCTGTCTGTCTGTGTCTATCTATATCTATTTTTGGTATATAATATCTGTACTTGGAATATCTGTGACATCTGAGAAGACTGTTTAATCTTTCTTTGGTTGAACAGTACCATAAAATACCATAATCTGGTACCTTTGGTCATGTAACATGGTCATACTATGGTATTCTTTGAATTACCTCGCGGTACCATGTGAATATATGATTTTACTGTCTGTTATTGTCACTATACTATGGTATTGGTTGTGTTTAACACAGATTTTTGCATTTGTTAGATGATCTTCTGCCCATCTTTAGCTGTTCTCGGTGTGAGCTATTTATCATAATGTGTTCACTCAGCAGATAGCATATTATTTATGCTCTGAATGGTACTAAATGCAGCAAATCATTTTATTGTGTGTTCAAAGATTTTCCTTTGCCCTCCTATATAGCAATACACATGTCAGCAGCAGAATTGGCTGAGACTGAATTTCATCAACCGTTTTTGATTACAGTTCACTATAAAATTCATTTTAATATGCAGCCATGTGAAATGCCTAACACTGGAGAGAAGTATAAAAATCGAGTTCAGAAAACCTGAGTTTGATACTTGACATCTTTGAGTAGGGATTGTGATGGCCATTATTTTCATGGGTAAGTTTTTGTGGTTTTGGAGAACTTTGTAAATGTCACCCTAATTGCATGTATTCATACACACCCACACAATGGTGAGGCTGTCTGTGGGCTGGTGCAATGGAGATCCAGCCCACACAAATGGCCACTTGCTGTAACACAATGATGCAAATGAAATCATCCAAAATTGGGTCTCACTACCTTTTGTGGCGATATGCTTTACCTTGCCATTACAGCGAGATTTATGGTGTTGTCGCTTTAGCAAACAAAGAAAAGCGGGTTTCTTTTGTCTTGTCCAGGAAGCAGCCGATGCATCAAACCCTTTAAACAAGGATGAGATGTGTTCCCGACTAAAAACATGAATATCACAATGCTGCCAGGCTCCAGGAAGAGACCTAAAAGTGTGTGAAGGCCTTTCAGGATGTCTTCTGGTTCTCCTTCACCTCACTGAATATATTCTCTGTTGGAACTGGCATGCGTATTGTAATGGCTTTGCTCTCCATTGGCCAAAAATAAAGAGGCAGATTTAGTTAGTTCCATCTTTAGTGTCTGATCATTGAGACAAGCTGTGTCTCTCCTAATCACAGCCTGACAACAAAACCCGCCTGTCAACAAAGAGCACAGCCACAATAAGGACTGTAGTGTGAATGTATTCCATTCACGTTTTGGCCACTGTGCTTATCTTTTCCTGTGCTTTACTCCATCTGTGTCTTTCCTTTTATCTACTCTTTGTACTTTGGGGAAGATCACCATAGCATTTGCCACATTTTCAATGCTTTGCTTTCAGAAACAGAACAGTAGAAGTGCTATCAGCCCTTCTGGCTCATCTCAAAGAAAAACATAAACTTCTGACTGTAGCACTGCATTTTGTCTGTGCATGTGTGAGTTTATTTTTAAAACTGTTGAGTGTGTATGTGTCACTTTAAATTACTTTATTCCTCGTGTCACAGCGGACAAATTCTTCAAACGCCGTCAGCATAAATTGTAGTACCGGAGTGCATCATTTATTTTCACCTGACGTTGGCCTATTGCAATTTTCTCTAAACAACTATGCAGCCTTTTTTAATTAAACCTCCCTTGGTGTTTTTCTTCTCTCTGCTTCCCTTTCCCACTAGATTGCACGTATCACATATTTTCCCCTTCACTTCCTTTTACTTATTTATTTATTTTTTGTTGCTGTCAGTTTTTATCACGATTATGATGATGATGATTTATAGTATTGTGAACAACTTAACTATAAATATTTTCTTATAAAGATGTTTTATTTAATTATATAACTGTATTATTTCTTTATTAGAAAATATTGTTCTGATGGTGTTCATAATGCTGCAAATAAATATATAAAATATTTACTCTTTAAATATTTGTAGCATTACCATCTCAGAATAGGTGTTCCATTAAAAACAAAACATATAATTAAAAGTAATTATCCATAATAGCAATACCAACAAAAACAAGAAGATAATTAATAATAATTATAATAATAATAATGAACACTATCACAATGTAAATTATGATTTCCACTGAAGACATTATGTTGTGATGGTTAATAATGCTACATACAGAAGTCAACATTTGAAGTGGATCAAAACCTTTCATCAAAGTTGTCCTAAAACTAAAACGCGTTCTTGTCTTAGAACAACTTTGATTAACTTTTTTGATCCACTTCAAATGTTGACTAATATATATACATATATATATATTCAGTATTAGAACCACAATAGAAGGGTTCCAATATAGAAATAAGGTTATTATAAAATATTAATAATGATTCAAATAATTCAACTTATCACAATCACTCATCACAAAAATATAAAAGATCTTTTTCTTTTAATTTCACTTTAGTAACCATATTCTTCAAAACAATGACAACAAGAACAACAACAACAAAAAAAACCTTTTATATAAATGTATTCACTTCTGTAATTTCTGCCCCCTTAGAGCCATGCTGTCCCCCATGTATGCAGACAGCTCAGTCATCATGGAGAGTGCGCCGCCCTTGCGGAAAGGAGGAAGAGTGCAACCTCAGGGCCACAGACTGCGCTCTCATCCTCCCACCAGCGGAAGCAGTGTTTGTGCCAATCCCACCTACTATCATACTGTGTATGACATGAGTGATGAAGCATGCCCAGTTGACTCGTTTGACTACAGCAAAACCAATGGAGGGGAAACCATAGTGACGGATGGGACACTTTACTCTTTGATGCCTAGTGACTCTCTGGTTCCTCCTATCAGACGGAGAGGAGGCCTAGTTGACCACCGTGATGTCATCAAAGCACACCAATCCCACAAATTGCAGAGCACTCCACAGGCACGACGAAAACAATGGGAGTGAGTATTAAATAATTGGTTACTTTTTGAAATGACTGTGATTGTTAGTTTGAAATGTACTAGAAAAAAAGCCCATCATAAAGCACCAATCACACGGGTTTTGGCATGTTTAGTCATTTGATGACATTTACTACTAATGTAATTTTGCACAAGTAGTTTAATGTCAGTGCGAGTCCTATGAATTGAAATAATCAACAGCATAACCTTGTTTCATATGAAATGTCAACAAAGATCCACATTTTGATAGAAGTGGTTGTGAAATACACCAACCTCATTCATCTTTTATTTTTTTTTATGTACCAGAGCTGGTAGGTGTTTTTTTTTTTTTTTTTTTTTTTTTTGTAATGTGGTTGGAAGAAATACAAAATCTGGATTCTGACTCTATTCTTCTGAGACCTAGTTTGTTTCTGTGCCTCCTCTACAGCCTTCAGGGAGCAGACTGTCACTCAAAATATTAATCTCCTATCATATCTCTGAGAATAAAGGGCAGGTCATGTAGGTGTGTGTGTGGAGAGGATGTGTATAGTATGGACACACTGAAGGACACAGTGATGACCCCTGCTTCATTTGGATCCTGTGTGTGCAGTTGTGTCTGACAGCAGTTAGTGAATGTGAAAACCTTGAGCTCTAGTGAAATAGATATTGCTTGAAATCTGGAACAGAAAGGGAACAGATTCAGACCAAAATGGAAATGTAATAAGGACAGCTGTGGTGATGGTGTGTTTTCCAAAGATGTTTTTGTTGTAGTGACGTAAAAAGCCTGTTTATATTCTTGTGTTGTGATTAGAGGGTACATGTTCCTCACAAAATTGTCAGTTTCGATCAAATCCTCTGCTGACTTTAGCTTATAATTGGAGCCCGTCAAGATGATGTGTGTATTTCTGTGCAGCTAGCAACACCAAACAGAATAGCAAAAATCATGCTTTCCACCTTATCATAGTTTGGACAAATATACAGGTGCATCTCAATAAATTAGAATGTCGTGGAAAAGTTAGTTTATTTCAGTAATTCAACTCAAATTGTGAAACTCGTGTATTAAATAAATTCAATGCACACAGACTGAAGTAGTTTAAGTCTTTGGTTCTTTTAATTGTGATGATTTTGGCTCACATTTAACAAAAACAAAAACATACATTCATACATACATACATACACACACCTATATATTTATTTATTTATAGATAGATAAATAGATAGATATGTGTGTGTAGTTTATTTATATATATATATATATATATATCTCTCTTGTATATCTTATGTTGCATTGCGTAAAATAATATTAAAGACTTTATAAATTAAATAAAATGTATACAAATCTTTATTTCCCCGAAAGAGTGCACCAAATTGGCGGCAGCAGTGCTGAGAACTGCTCTCTCCTGTGGACTTAAAAAGCCCGTACTCACAGCAGCTGCGTTGTTGAGAAGTTTCACCGGAGGCAAGGTAAACCCAGCGGTTAGGTAGAAAAAAATAACCCAATAAAATGACCCAACAGGCTGAACCCAGCATTTGGGTTAAAAAAAATAACCCAGCATTTTTTATAGTGTGTGTGTATATATATATATATATATATATATATATATGTATATGTATGTATGTATGTATGTATGGATATGTATGTATGTGTGTATATATAATAAAAAATATAAAAATTATATCTTAATTTATATTTATCTATATCTTTATTTAGCATTTTATATTAGTTCATAGTTTTAGATAAAGTGTAAACTGCATACAAAACAATTTATAAATGATTTGCACATTATGTCAAGACATAAACATAAAAATATACAATATATTATGTAATTTACACTTTATGTAACTATAAAATATAGATCTTTATCTCTTTATATTTACTTTATATTATGCTTCATTTTATACTTTTAGCTATATTGAATAAACAATTTATATATGATTATGTCAGGATATAAACATAATTTTATATTTAAAAAAGATATATATAAAAATTGACCTAATGGCTCATTTGTAGTTGTTTCTGGGATAGGAGGAAACAAATTTACCTAAATAGTTCACAGTAGAGAGTGCATGTTCTTTTCCACCTTTACATTGTTAGCACAAATACTTATATCCTCTGCTTCAGGTCTCTGGTGTGTAGAAGAATATGAAGAATATGTGTTTTTGTGTGTTTGCGTCACGGTGGGACCAAGTGAACAGTGAATGTAGAGTGGCAGTGGAATCCAGTCACGATTTCTGTTGCACTTTAGGGGCGTGGAGGCTTCCACTCTCATCGCTCACCCACTCAATCTGGCAGCCGTAGCAGTGGGGAGACGTGAGATAACAGGTTACTGACAGAAAATGCACTCTCACCTTATTCCACTCACTCATTTCCCCTCACTCTCTTCTCTCTTTCTCTTTCCTTTTCTTGTCCCTGGTCTGGGAGTGATCAGTTGTAACTAAATATGAGCCCAGAGAGTCTATCACACAGCAGAGAGGCAGATAAATACACACACACACACACACACACACACACACACACACACTAAAAAGCAAGCTATTCAACACGAGATGTTGCAGTTTATATGCATACAATGGGGTTCAGAAGTCTGAGACCACACTGAAAATCTTAATGTAATCTTAATGTATGACTTAATGTAAGTCTTATTGTGATATTGACCATGCAGACTCTTTTGTGGAGATGGTCAGATGCTTGATGCTTAAATCGTGCTGAAGAACATTGTTAGCCTGGAAACCATTTTATGGTTTTAAATTCATACACTTTAATTAAAAATTATTAAAAATGTATATAAATGTGAAAGTTATATATTAAAATTATGATTTAATTATTATTTTTATGTTTTTGTATTTAAGAATTATTTAAAATATTTTAAACTCTTATTATACTACTTTATTATGTAAATTTATATATTTTTTATTTTACTCCCCTACAAATGTAAGCTCAATAAAACAAGAGATAGTTTCATGAATTGGCCTGAAACTCTCTCATACTGGCCTCAGCTTTATTGTTGAGCCCTAAAATTAGAAGCAGTTTCATTAGTGGTTTCATATTCTTCCAATACATATACAAAAACATACACTGGAGAGTAGACTCTCTTTCTTTTTCTTTTTCACACGTTTTCCTGCCACTGCCTTGTGCTCGGTGTTTTCCATAAACACGGGGTACGTCTCTCACACACTCAATTAGAGCAGTGCTATATTAAAACAGCCTCTTAAATAGACAAAAAAAACCTTGTGTCTCTTAGCTGTGTATTGCATCTCTTTTTCATCCCTTCATCTGTGTCCCACATCCCTCCCCCTTATCTGTGCTGTAGATTACTTCAAATCGTATTTCAGTGTACCTTCTATTTAGGTTTAGAATGAGAGGCTGTAAAATCAAAACATATGCTTTGAAATATTTTACATATATACTATACAGACACACACAAACACTCATAATCATACACACACAGTCTTATACAGAGACACTTGGCAGCTAATGCGAATGGATCAGCGGGCAGCTTGACAAGGGGGCAGTTTTCGAGCGGACGCTTCCACAGTTTCCTCTGGCACATAAATAGGGTAGTCGTGCTATTTTTAGCACCCATAAAAATGGCTTTTTAGTATTATCAAGGCCACAATGAACTAAAGTGTTGATTTAAGGCAGAGAGACTGGGATGATTTGTGGAATGTGACATTACAGGTGTGTGGGTGCATGATGGGTCAATGTCATCTCGATTGATCTTGGCAGCTAGCAGCCGCAGTTCTTTTCCCAACGAATGAGGGAGTGCCAACAGATGCAAATGTACTTCCTGAGTAGATTCTGCAAATAGTTTCTATGTTGATTTATGCCAGTTGCAAGGGCAGAAATTTTCAAGTGAGTGGACCTTGGTGAAATGTTATGAATTTTATGAAGTATAATTCTTTTCTTTAGACTATGAGAGACCTTTTTGTTTTTTTGTGATGTTTATTTACACCCGCACAATTTTTAATTGTACAAAAACTATACCTGCACAATTAAGTTGCAGATTTACTTGAATACAGTAATGTTCAAAAGTTTGGGGTCTGTAACATTTTTAGGGCCAGATTTACTAAACAGGGCAAATTAGCGCTAGATCGCAATTCCATAAAAGTGCCGATGGGAGGGGAAAATTCTGAGGGTGATTTACTGACAATGCGCGCACTGAAGAACACAGACACAAACCAGATCATTTCTATAATGAACAACGTAATCTACCAAGAGCAGTGCAAATTAACGCCTGCTTTAAGACATGCTTTTTTGGGCATTAAATAATGGCGCAAATACCAGTAATTTGACGAGTGCAAACTTTAGTTTGCGTTAGGTTGTATGATTCATTTTAATACTCTCCTCACATAAATTTTGTGTCTGAAAGGGAAACTTCTACAAATGCCTATTCAGTAAGGTCAGGCGCAAAAATAACTGTGTCCACGCCTTTTCAGTGCTAATTCTTCACTGCGTGTCTTTAGTAAACCCTGACAGTACTATTTTATGCCAAAAGACGGTTTGCGCTGTCCCAAGCTGTTAGTAAATCTGGCCCTTAATGGTTTTTAAGAAGTCTCTTATGCTCACCAAGACTGCATTAATTGTTTGAAAATACAGTAAAAACATTATACTGTAAACAGTTATATTGTGAATTTTTTGTTTTGTTTTCTATTTTAACATATTTTAATGTATTTTTTCCCGTGATACAAAGCTGAATTTTTAAAGTTATTACTCCAGTCTTCAGTGACACTTGATAATTCAGAAATCATTCTGATATGCTGATTTGCTGCTCATTTGCTGCTGTTTTATTTTTCCAAAGATTTGTGATGACTAGAAATTAAATAAATAGATACATTAAATAAAAACAGCATTTATTAAAAAAAAAATTAATTAATTAAAAAAACAGGACAGGACACAGATAATAAAAGAATAATATGCAAATATACAAATAGGCAATATACAAAATAGCAAAAACACAATATATAATATAGACAATTATGTATGTACAGTTATGATGTGCAAATTTGAAATGAAAAAAAAAAAATAATAATTATGTGTGGTGAATAAATAATGTATAATAGTGTTGCGTGTTCCACGTTTAATTTCAAGTGTTCATGAGATGGATTGCCTGAGGGAAGAAACTGTTCCTGTGTCTGGTTGTCAGAGCTCAACCATATACTTTTATATGTATATATATATATATATATATATATATATATATATATATATATATATATATATATATATATATATATGTGTAATTTTATAAATATTTTATTGTCACTTAATTTATTGTGTACTTGCTGAATAAAAGTATTGAATTCTACTTAAAACTTACTGACCCAAAACTTTTGAATGGTAGTGTTTCTTGTGTTTGAGATGCAACATTTTGATGTGGTAAGACTCTTTAAAATATCTGAATGTCATTGCATTCATTAATAGAATTTCAAACTAAGTGGCATCTGCAAACATATTTTTAGATTTAACTAACTTGTTCCAAATTGATTTTAGTGGATGCATAGTTGCACTTCCCTTAAAATAAGTAGTTTTTATGCACTTGAGTAAAATTTGAGTTCAAGATTTAGAAAGAGCAGAATGAGTAAGTTAAATAATAGGAGATGGTTATTGTGACATACAGAGAGAGAGAGAAAAAGATTTACAGTGGGATACCAACGATAAAATGAAACATTTTTTGTGCTTTGTTCAGGGGAAAACCACTTTTGTCCTTGGGTGGGCAAAAGTTTTGTGGTAGTAAAGTCATATATATATATTAGGGCTGGCAGTATATCGAGTTTGTACGATATATCGATATATTTTTTATGAGCGATACGGAGGACAAAAGACTGAACTGCTGCGGAGAAAGTGCATAATCCAATTTGTTCTAAACATGTAACAAGCTTTAAATGAAGGGCTTTTAAAAACTCGTAAGATATAGCCTATAGTTTGAGTTTAAAGCAGCTCTGGCAGAAAGGCTGCGTGTGCTGCTGACAGAGACGCGCTGTTTAATGAAAGTGAAAGTGAAGTGACATGTGGCCAAGTATGGTGACCCATACTCGGAATTTATGCTCTGCAATTAACCCATCCAAAGTGCACACACACAGCAGTGAACACACACACACCGTGAACACACACCCGGAGTAGTGGGCAGCCATTTTTATGCTGCGGCGCCCGGGGAGCAGTTGGGGGTTCGGTGCCTTGCTCAAGGGCACCTCAGTCGTGGTATTGAGGGTGGAGAGAGCACTGTACACTCACTCCCCCCACCTACAATTCCTGCCGGCCCGAGACTCGAACCCGCAACCTTTAGGGTACGAGGCCGACTCTCTAACCATTAGGCCACAACTTCCCACTACTATCACATCTCAAACACATCTAATTTGTTTGAGATGTGTTGTTTTCCTAAATGCATAACTTACATTTCACAGGTATATTCTCCATCTATAAATGCAAGAAAGCCATGGAAATATTTCCATTTTGCTGTCAGAAGTGCATGCGCTTTTGCTTTGCGATTCTCTGCTAAACTTCACAGACTTCATTTAGAACGAGTGCCGCCGCGCGCATGCGTGCCAAACAGACGGAGCTCAATGAATGAGGAGCGCAATAACTCTGACTAAAATATACATTTTGCTGAAATAGTTGTAGTTGGACAATAAATGTGACATATGTAGAATTTTAAACCTACAAGTAAGTGTATTTGTATGATAGCACTAACTGTAAAGTGACTGTAATGGGGTAATCAAAATAGCCTTTTTACTCAATTTGCCTAGTCTGTGCTTTTTTTATTTTCATTTTTAGTTTAGTAAATTTAACTTCTGCTTTAAAAGCATTATTTTAGTTTTTACATTGCAATGTTACAATGTTAGAATGTAATGTGATTTTAACCCTTTTTTGAACATAATATATGCCTACATGGTTACATTCACTTTATTTGTTTAGGCCTATTTGTTTAATCCAAATACAAAATACGGAGATATATACCGTATACCACAAATCAGCCAAAAAATACAGAGATATGAATTTTTGCTCATATCGCTAAAAAAAAAAAATAAAAAAATAAAAATAAAAATAAAAAAATAATAAATATATATATATATATCACAAAAGCATAAACCTGTGCTCAACAGTTGATTGTTGTTGATTTTCATGCACAGTTGACAGAAAAGATGATATGCAGAGCAAGATTTATGGTAGGCTGTGGTGACGTGTTTTGCTATAGCAATCAGATATTATTTTATTATTATTATTCACAAGTTTAAGGGGGTCATCGGATGCAAAATTCACTTTGCAAGTTGTTTGAACATAAATATGTGTTGGAAGTGTGTGTACACATCCATCCTATAATGATAAAAATCCACCCAGTGGTTTTTTTAAAATCCCTATTTTAAAATCCCTTTTCTCAAATCAGGCTGTTCTGAGGTTCCTGTCAGAATGACGTAGTTCTGCACAGGCCGCTCCCACGGTAGTTGATTGACAAGGCCGTCTTACCTTAGACCCGTCCTGAGTGAGCTGTGAGCTGTCCGCCGTTGTGTCGACTCCAGTGCAGGGGAAGACAAGAATGTTTCTGATTAAGCGATTGAGGTGTTTTGTTGTTGGATGTAATAATGAACATAGCAGTCGTCATTTACTCCCGACATCTGAGCCACTGAAGACGCAGAGGATTAACGTTACTTTCGGTTTGAAGGGAATGCACCGATCCTCGATCTACATAAATGCACCTATGTTCGTGCAAATCATTCGTGATGCAGCCTCACCTACAGAAGTGAGTATAAGGTTTTTTTTATGAATCTTTGCAAATTGCCTTTCCTAATAATGTGCTAGTTGGCCAGTTTCGCGGCTGAAGTTTACAGTCTGCTCGTCACTCCATGGAAAAGAGGGGCGGGGTCAACAGAGCTCATTAGCATTTAAAGCAACATGGACTAAAAACAGCTCACTGAAAACAGAGCTGATTTTGAGAGGGTAAAAAGGTGTTTTTTACACTACCATTGAGAAATTTTAACTATTTTAACTATTAACTTTTAATAATGTTATAGACTTTTCATTAAGACCCTAAAGAATCAAATCAACTTGTGGAAAATGAGCATCCGATGACCCCTTTAAACAATGATGCATTGGATTCAAGACAGGCCACTGAGAGCAGAACAAATGTCTGTATAAGAATAGTAAATCAGCTACATGCTCTCCAAGAGGAAAACATCTTAATAAACATACTAAATAATGTCTTTATGAAAACATGAAGATGTAAACAGTTTCTGGAAGAGTTAGAGAACAGAACATTCATTACTTTCAGATTTTAAAAACAAACAAACAAAAAAAAAACAAAAAACAATACAAATCAAATCAAAGAGTCCATGATAAAAAACCAGTGTAAGAATGACCAAAGAGACATTATATATTTAGTCAATGTGAGATCACTTAAGGAAATTGTGAAATGGAAAGTAAAGGAATGAAATATGCAGCAATCAAGAGGAGGAGTGAAACAGTCTCAGTCTGTCTGAGCATTAAGTCCAGTGAGAACAGACGGCAAGACAGCTTAGTATCCCCTGTAACACTGAGCCATTTGTTTGTTTTTCTTTGGTCGTTTCTGATTCCCCTTTTCACTTGCAGTCTACTTAGCCTTCATCTTGACCTCCATCCCTCCTTTCTTTTTTCCTTTGGTCCCCCTTTTCCAACTCTCTAATCTTCTTTTTATCTTGAATCAATCTGGCTGATTGCCATGCATTGGAGACCTGTTTCAGACAGAGGCATCCCTTAGGACCTAGTTTCTCCAATGCGTGTGTGCATGTATATTGATTGCGTTCTGGTGTGGTTGGGAAATCGTTATTCCTGACGTGTTTTAAACCCTGTTGTTATTGAACTTCCAAATACACCTCAGCAGTTTTCATGCAACTATGTCTCTGCATTAGATTCATTACTCTACATAATTACTTGGCTGGATCTGAATAGTGCACAAATTCATTACGTCAATTTGGGAGTGTGTGTCTTAAACCAATGCACTGTCTGGTTTTTGAGCATAATTTATTATACCTGGGATTCCTGTCAAACCACAATGTTCTCCAAGCCTGAGACTGCACCTCCTGCATCTCAATTATGCATTTGTGCCATACTGTCTTCCTCTTAGAGATCTCAGAGGTGAGTTTGTGATGTGCGTGTCTGTAAGAGAGTAAGCAGAACTGGTTTGACAGTCTGATCCTAGGGCTGATTTGAATGTTCATTCGGCTTGTTTCTAGGGTTTGTGTCTACTTAAAGAAATAGTTTATTCAAAAATTTAAATTTACTCACTTTCAGGCCATCCGAGATGTAAATGAGATTGCTTCATCAGAACTGATTTGCAGAAATTTAACATTACATTATTTGCTGACCAATGTATCCTCTTCAGTGAATGGGTGCTGTCAGAATGAGAGTCCAAACAGCTGATAAAAACATAACAAATTATCAACATGACTAACGAAACGAAAAGCCACATGTTTGTGAGAAACAAATCCATCAAGATATTTTTAACTTTAAAGAAGTCCTCTATCTATAATGTTGCTTTCTCCAGTAAAAGTCATCTCATTTGAATTAGGAGAGAAATACAGATCAGGCAATGTTTACAAGATAAATATCAGTGGATTTTGATTTTGATGTGAGAGGACAACAGGACATGGTATTTTTTTTTCACTGGAGGAAGCATTATTATGGATTATGGTATTTTGGCCAGAAGTGATGGTTTAAAATTAAAAAGCCTTAATGATAATTTATTACAACACAGCTTTTTTGCTTCATGAGACATTAATTGATTGGCTGGAGTCATGTGGATTATTGAGATGTTTTTATCAGCTGTTTAGACTTTCATTCTGACGGCACCCATTCACTGCAGAGGATCTGTTGGTGAGCAAGTGATGTAATGCTACATTTCTCCAAATGTTTTAAGCAAATTTGATTTTGTGAACTATTAATTTTAAAACAAACTAATCTGGGCTGTGTTTCCCAAAGGCATCGTAAGCCTAAATTGATCGCAGCTCTATTGGTTTCAATAGGTCTACGATGTACTTAAGCTTAAGATGCTTTTGGGAAATGCAGCCCTGATCATTTTATAATCAGAGATTCAATTTAAAGAGATAGAAAAATAGTCAAAATTGTCATCATTTACTCACCCTCATGTTGTTCTAAATCTGAATGACCTGATTTCTTCAGCAGAACACAAAAAAAGATATTTTGAAGAAATTTGGTAACCAAACCTTTTTGATTACCTTAATTGTATGAACCAAAAAAATAAATAAATAAACACACACACACACACTTCTCATAATATCTTCATGATCTTCATGTTATGTTCAGCAGAAGAAAGAAAGCCATACAGGTTTGAAACAATATCAGGTGAATACATGACAACAAAATACAATGTTTGGGTAAACTATCCCTTTAAGAAACATTTCTAAAAATACATTCTTGTGTAGTTCATCTTTTGTAGTTTGTGAAAAAGGACTCAATTGTGAAAAAAAAAAATCTACCTGTGTTTGTGTATCTCCTGTTATTCATGTCTGTAGGGCAGAACTCACCTTATTTTATCTCTGTCCTCTGTCATTTCTCTGAGTTATTTAGATGCTAATGCAGCCAGCGAGCCCATTCCATCTGCTGTCAGACCAAAGGTCACAGCAGAGCCAGCTAAAATTCTGCTCTGGGGGTCTGGACAGTCTGACCCTTATTCACACCCATTCAGACTTCCTTTTCCCCCTCACTAAATCATGGATAACAAATTATGCAATACACACACGATTATGTTTTACAGGGTGCATAAAACAGTCTGCTGAAGGTAAATATGAGTGTTATTTACAGTGTGTGTAGAAGTTTATTTTCACATAAAACAAATACTCAGTATACCTTTTATTTCAAATTCTTTCAAATTCTAATGTTTGCTTATTTTCAGGTGTCAAATAAACTGTGGATAGCCATTGTCATATATTTATGTTAGCAAATAGCCTAAACTACACGTGTAGTAGAGGATGTTAAAGGCAAACAATCTTGCTTTTGTATAGCCATTTTTCTATAAAAAGTGTTCTATCATTAAGCAAGTCTTGGACTGGGAAAATACAACCCGAATTCCGGAAATGTTGGGACGTTTTTTTTTTTTTAAATTTTAATAAAATGAAAACTAAAAGAATTTCAAATCACATGAGCCAATATTTTATTCACAATAGAACATAGATAACATAAAAAATGTTTAAACTGCGAAATTTTACAATTTTATGCACAAAATGAGCTCAGATTGTGTTTACCAACAGTGGTTTCTGGAAGTATTCCTGGGCCCATTTAGTAATGCCAATGACAGAATCATGCTGATGAGTGATGCAGTGTCATTTGAGGACCCATTTGAGGACCATGAGCATCCAACAAAGGTCTTCGGCCTTGTCCTTTACGCACAGAGATTTCTCCAGTTTCTCTGAATCTTTTGATGATGTTATGCACTGAAGATAATGAGATTTGCAAAGCCTTTGCAATTTGACATTGAGGAACGTTGTTTTTAAAGGTGTCATATGATGCGATTTCAAGTTTTCCTTTCTCTTTGGAGTGTTACAAGCTGTTTGTGCATAGATAAGATCCCTGAAGTTGCAAAGACTAAAGTCTCAAAACCAAACAGATATTCTTTATAAAAGTTAAGACTTGACCACGCCCCCCTAAAATGGCTCATTCAAACACGCCCCCACATGTCTACATCACGGTGTGGGGAGATTTGCAAAACACCGTCCAAATGTATACGCAATGAAAGAAGGCAGGACTTTTATTCTCGCTGTAGTGTTGCTGCCGACGGCGCCATGTCCTCGAGACGCTGTGTTTTGTTGTGAAAGCGAAACTACTTTGTTTGGGCTTCCAAAAGAGGACACAACTAGAAATCAGTCTGCCAGCTGTGCTCAAAGACTGTTTCTATAAAGTGGAGCAATTCCAACTTTGCAAGGACAGTCTGTCGCTTCTGACTCACAGCCTGTAAGTGTTTTCATATTTAAAGAATTTGCCACTGACTATTCAAATGTGAGTTTTGAGCTGTGTAGAGTAGCGCTTGTTGTTTGTCGTTTCTCCGATCACAAATGCAGACATGGTAATGTTGCGTTGCATCGTGCCGCGTAAAAAGACAGTATAAGTCATTATAATCAGTAATTATGTCCCCATTGGATGCAAAAAATGCCTCGTTTGTAATGTGTTTTAGTGTTTTTGTGTCATCGTGCCGGGACACGGCATCACAATACGGTGAGGGGCGTAACATTTCCGTCTCACGCTTGAGGTATTCGACCAATCACAGCGCACTGGATAGCTGGCCAATCAGAGCACGCCTCGCTTCTCAGAACGATGAGCTTTGTAAAAATCGGCGTGTTTAAGAAAGGTGGGCATAGAGGAACAACAATAATGTACAGTATGTGGAAAATAATGTGTTTTTTGAACCTTAAACTGCATAAACACATTGCATTACACCAAATACACAAAATAATGTTCTTTTTAGCAACGTCATATGACCCCTTTAAAGTATTCCACAATCTTTTCAGACACTCTTTCACAGATTGGAGAGCCTCTGCCCGTCTTTACTTCTGAGAGACTTTGCCTCTCTAAGACATCCCTTTTATAGCTAATCATGTTACAGACCTGATGTCAGTTAAATGAATTAGTTGCTAGTTGTTCTCCCAGCTGAATCTATTCAAAATTTCTTGCTTTTTCAGCCCTTTGTTGCCCCCGTGCCAACTTTTTGAAGAGCTGTAGCAGGCATCAAATTTGAGATGAGCTCATTTAGTGGATAAAAGTGTATAATTTCTCCGTTTAAACATTTGTTATTTTCTCTATGTTCTATTGTGTATAAAATATTGGCTCATGTGACTTGAATGTCTTTTAGTTTTCACTTTATTCAAATTTAAAAAACGTCCCAACATTTCTGGAATTCGGGTTGTAGGTACTGAGAGACTAACACGCTCACAGCAGACTTCTCAGTGGATATTATGTCATAAATCATTTCTTTATGACAATGCTTTACTTCCCTCTCATATTCAGAGATTGATCTGTTACTTTCCAATGTTCTTATTTTGTCATTTGTCAAGATCCTTACAGACATTCACATAAAAAAAATTCAGACACACAGTAGAATAATAGAAAATAGAAGTAATTCAATGATATTTATTGGTTATAATACAGTGTAAGATGTATTTATTTATTAGATATTTTTGCACCACACAGCTTTAAGTACAAATGGTCATGACTTTATATAATACTAGAGTTGCTGCCCTCTCCTGGGCAAAATATTCCACCGCACTGTATCTGAGCATATGAACTGGATTTTAATATTTTATTTATTTCTTTAAGCTTGTAATAGGGTAGTTGTGTATCTCAATATACATTTTTATAGACATTGTTTTTGTGGTCATTTTGACATTATTAAAGTCACAGACAGAGTAGACAGACATTAAAGAATAACCTTTTTCATTAAATGATTAAAAAAGTAACAGTAAAGACTTTCCATTGTTACCAAAATAGCATGCCTTTTTTTTTTTGCTTTCTATTCATTAAAGAATAGATCATATTTATAAGCAATATCACATAAGTAGCGGTGCAATATGGCTGTATATCAGCATGACTGTGATTCACAGCGTGGATTCTGTGGGCAATCACAGTGTGCTGATATACAACCATATTGCATGGTTACGAGTGTAATATTGCGTTTATACAACAGTTCGACGGCACAAGTCAGTAAATAAATAAGAGACAACAGAGTGTCTTTAAAAACATTCTTTTGTGTGGAACTACTTCTTTCCACCACAAATTCAAATCTCAGTTTGACAGTTTAACGGATGAGTCCAAACATCCATTACTAATTCGAAAATGTCACTTTAGAACTAGTAACAAAGGAACGTTGAATTGTTTCGTTGAAAGCTTATTGTATTACTGTAGTAAAAGCTCACTTTATTAAGTAGAGTAAGTTATATATACATATATATATATATATATATGTATATATGTGTGTGTGTGTGTGTGTGTGTGTGTGTGTGTGTGTGTGTGTGTGTTCTGGTATATATGGTTTATGACGACACAAATGTGTATAATGACATGGGTACTACAACATAAACATGGTTTATGAGGATATTTCCTGTGTCCCCGTAAACCAAAAGGGTTAAAAAACATACTAAATGGTGTTTTATGAAATTCTAAAATTTGGGTTGTTGCAGGGTAATAGAAAATACAATTTGTACAGAATAAAAACTATTACGCCTATGGAGAGTCCCCATAAACCACAAATGCAAGTATATGTGTGTGTGTGTGTGTGTAGTACAAAATGTAAATCGTAATCGTGTAATTGTAATTGTAAATCTTTTAACTTTTTTGCTAAAAAATTAAGTCAAATTAATGTAACCTTGTTGAGAATAAGAGACTTCTTTCAAAAACATAAAAAAAATCTTGCAGACCTCAAGGTTTTGAATGCCTCTATATAATTCTGTATTTATGTTATATTAATTATAATAAATTTGTTTTGTTTTAAAATATACCTGCCATGAGCAGTACAGTAGGTGGAGCTGTTCAACCTATATATGTTTTTTTCCTGCTCTTTCAATGCCAGACGCATGGCGGCACTGCAGGACAGTGCTGTTAGATTTCTGCAGCCCCACCTACTGTTTTGTCACCCTGTAAACACCCACAGCTGAGGGGGATCTCCCATCTTGATACACATACTCACGCACTTGCTCCTCTCCGTCTCTCGCCCACTCTCTTGCTCTAAACCTCGACACATAACATTGTGATGATTATTACGACAGTAGTGTTAGAACGAGTGTTGACAGGCTCTGTCTATCAGTTTGATTGAACGGATTTAATCAGTATGATTGCCATGTGCTGTGCCTGAATTCTCTATGATCTCTGTGCAGTCGAAAGCTGTAAAAGGCTGATAAAACCCAATCCACCAGCAGAGGACTTCACTAACATTTTATGTCACTCATGCTGTGAATAAGGTGTTCACCCTCATGTTGTTCCAAACCTGTATTTACTTCTATGGAACACTAAATTAGACATTTAGTGTGATATCTGAGCTACTGTTTTCCACTGAATGACAGTGGGTGTTGACTATGTGCTGATCCAAAAGAAAAGCATCCTAAATGTAGTTTTTTATTTCTATGGTAGTTCATAAGTATATTCCAAGTCCTCTTAAACCATATCATAACTTAGACTTCAAATGAAAGACTATATATTTAGAGAAAAACCTTCCATGACATCTGTGGTCACCATTTACTAGTGTTGTGTCATTAATATACTATTATAGCTTTTGTTAATATTTTAAATTGGATTATATTTTTATATATATTTTTTTATTTTATATATATATATATATATTTATATAAATTACATTTTCATTTTAGTTAAAGTTTTAGTCATTTCGTTATGTGTTTTTGATTTTTTTTTTTTTTCTGTTATTTCAGTTTTTGGTAAATTTATCTATATAGGTTTTATTAATTTTCAATTATTAGTTTTAGTTTACTTAGTTTTTGTTATTTTAGTACTTCAGCTGAAACGAAAATGAGAAAGAAAACTTTTTTTAAATATTAAATTTAATTTTAGTTAATGTTTAACTAAATAAAGTGTTTGTTTATCTTTATTTCAAGTTAAGAATTTGTTTTTTTTTTTTTTTTTTTTAAAGCTGCAGTCTGTAAGTTTCTCCTCTTTGTCGCCATCTCTGTTTGAAAACCTGGATTTTCAGCTTTTTGCGGAATTATCTTCCTTGCGTGGGGTTGTGAGTTGGCACGTCTCCAGTGCGGATGAATCTAATGTTTTGAGGTGAATGTGTGGCTGTCAGTCACCGCACCAGTGTGGACATTTACTGTACTTCGCAATCACAGATTCTAGCTATGTCTTGGAATATATGACCCAAATAAGAATTTTCACCATATATAACCATCTGAACAAATAAGTAACAAGTCTGTCACGTTTGTTCTGACCAACTGAGGAAAAAAACACTACCATAAATCGCACTACCAATGGTGATTTAATCTAACGATTGGTTAGCTCATATCACATCAAACCACGCAAATTATTATTATTGTTATACTTTATTCTCAAATTATTAATGTTAACAACAGCATTGCGTGACTATGAGTATAGTATGTATTAGCGTGTAGATTTCTGTACAGTCTAATCTAATTGTCATGCCATTCGAATTTCATATTAAGAAATTCTTTTAACCCAAAAAGCAAATTATGCTCCCTTCGAACTGGTTTTCTTTAAAATACAAATCTTGTGTAATCTGTAATCAGAAGCACATTTAAAACTGGAATATAATTTATTTTCATTCACATGTGTTTCATAAACACATAATCCTTTCTGGATCACAATCCGCCATCAAAATGATACATTTATTTATTGTAGCTGCTGTGAGAAAAGGCTAAACGATCCGTCACCTGCAGGATCCTCACATGCTATATAGCCTACTAGCCAGGAAAACTTCTTTATGTTTACAGACGTGATGTAATGACGCAGTGCCATGCTCGAATTTCCCGCGAAAATCTACCCGTACCACTCAAATTAGAAAACATTATTATAAGCTTACCGTTGTGAATCGGGCTAAAGTAAGGCGATAGTTTTGAACACTGGCTGGTTATGTACTTGCTCAAATATTGATTTTGGATCATTTTTAACCAAAAAAAGTTACGGACTGCAGCTTTAAGTTTAGTTTGGGGGCCAACACCGAACCACACTGACTTTCATTGCATGGGTACATATACACAGTTAAGCCCCCTTGGTAAATTTGAGCAAAGAAGGCTGTGAAAATTTGCATTGTTTATCCTTTTGATTCACAAAAATTTAACCTTCATTGAAGTAAAACCATTGAAAATAAGGGGAAAATCTCATTACAAAAATTATTTTTCTTCAGTGGCCACAATCATTGCAACCTCCATTTGCCAACAAATATCAGTAGAGTCTTCTTCTGTAAGCCTGATGAGGTTGGAGATGACTGCTGGTCATGAGCTGGATTAAGCTGGTCATGACTGCTGGTCATGAGCTGGATTAAACTGGTCATGTGCTGGTCCTAAGCAACTAGTTCCTGCTCAGGACCAACTTAGGACCAGCACAATACCAGCTTAAACCAGCTCAAACCAGCAGTCATGCTTCAAAACATACCTAACCAGCATATGCTGCTTTTTTCAATAGGGTCTTTCTTTCAACTGTTTTACAATGAAATTTTCTTTTTTGGTGACCTATCCCTTTAAGGCTTCTTCCCACAGTTATTTATTGCTCTCATTTTGGATATTTACCATTTGCAAATCACAAGCACCATTTGGTTATTTTCACCTTTTTTTATTTCTCTTTAGTTCCAGTCCATTACCTCATCATCTGAATCAAGTAATCAGAAACTGCAGCTCTCAGGTTTGTGTTTGATGAAAAGCACCAGTGTTTATATACAGTACAGTATTCCCAGCAGCCACCATGTCACCAGTGTTCTGTTCTGACTAACGTCACCGTTAAGTGCTCCAGCCTGTCTGAGTAGCCATGCGTCCCATTGCTCACGTCTTCTCAGGGTCACTCTCCCTGATTGGCTGACTGCCAGTTTGAGCTCGGCTCTTTTCTCAATGAAACGCTCAGAGAGTGTGATTTATGCTGTCCTAACGGCACCAGTGGAAATGAGATGCAGCAGAGTGCGGATGGCAAATGCACACAAAAACAAAAGAGGATATCAAAGCAATAGAAACAAAGCAAATGTTAAAGGGATGCTTCACCCAAAAATGAAAAATCTGTCATCATTTGCTCCCTTATGTTGTTCCAAAGCCGTATGATTTCCTCTCTTAAGTGTGACACATAGAATAGGTGAGTCAGTAGAAGGGCAATTTTACTATGAAAAGCATAAAAGCTGATTTGTGTGTTTGTGTGTGTGTGAGACAAAGAGATTTAACTAGTTGTTTCATCATAAGCCTCGTAGTCTTCTGCACAAGAAAGCTGCATGCTCATGAGCACAAACCCCTTGAGCACAAAACATGAACACGTACCTTTTCTGTTTCTCATACCCTCAAATAAAATAGTATGCAAACAAAAGACTGTACCTAATACAGTGTCTTGCTAAACACATCCATCTGTGTTACACGCTTACACAAGCTCTGACAGTTTGCGGTGTATTTGCAGCAGCCTGTAGTAAAATCAGGATTCTCTGTTTTTATCCCCACCTGCTTCATGTTCTTGCTTTCTCTGAACAAGGACACTGAAAATAGGCCTTATTATTAAACTTTTCTCTCTGTCACACTCATTTTATTTTTTTGCCCTGTCTAGATATATCTATCTATCTATCTATCTATCTATCTATCTATCTATCTATCTATCTATCTATCTATCTGTAGTTCTGTCGTTCTGTCAATCTATCTATCTATCTATCTATCTATCTATCTATCTATCTATCTATCTATCTATCTATCTATCTATCTATCTATCTATCTGTAGTTCTGTCGTTCTGTCGTTCTGTCAATCTATCTATCTATCTATCTATCTATCTATCTATCTATCTATCTATCTATCTATCTATCTATCTATCTATCTATCTATCTGTCTGTCGTTCTATCTATCTATCTATCTATCTATCTATCTATCTATCTATCTATCTATCTATCTAGCGTTCTATTGTTCTATCGTTCTATCATTCTATTGTTCTATCTATCTATCGTTCTATCATTCTATCTATCGTTCTATTGCTCTATCATTCTATCGTTCTATCATTCTATCGTTCTATCGTTCTATTGTTCTATCTGTAGTTCTGTCGTTCTGTCAATCTATCTATCTATCTATCTGTCTGTCTGTCTGTCGTTCTGTCGTTCTATCTATCTATCTATCTATCTATCTATCTATCTATCTAGCGTTCTATCGTTCTATCTATCATTCTATTGTTCTATCTATCTATCGTTCTATCATTCTATCTATCGTTCTATTGCTCTATCTATCATTCTATCGTTCTATCGTTCTATTGTTCTATCTGTCGTTCTGTTTAGCCATTGATCATTCTATCTGTCATTAAGTCCTATAAACCTTCAAAGCTTTTCTAGTTAAACTTTACATTTGTTTTAATTTTTCTGAATTTCAATTTTATTTGAGTTCCTTAAGTTCAAATTCCTATTTAAGTTTTATATCTTGTTGGGTACTCATATATTTTGAATTCACAAAGAATTCAGGTTTCATTTCATTTCATATTCAAGTCCCTTTAATTAACTGTTCACAGTAATTTTTTTTAGGAAGCAAATTGAGTCCATTTTGATTTTATGTTAATTTAAGCACTCACATTCATTTAGACCGGAAGGACACTGATGCACTGTGCACACACACACACACACATACACACACAAAATATACTTCCTTCCCTCTCCTTTCCCCTCCCTTTTCATTTCCATCTTTCTCTAACTCAGATCTTCTGACTCCTCCTCCCTCTCTCTCGCCAAGTGTTTTCACTTTAATTGAAAGGCCCTCAGTGATGAATCAGGGCTGATTTGCCATTTGCAGGAGCAGGAAAAAACGAATGCTCAGCACACTGGCTAGATGCATGGATGGATGGAAAGAAGGAAGGATGGAGGGAAGAGGGATGGAGAAATGGAGGGAGGGATCGATGGGCTGACGTGGACGCAGTGCTCTCGGCCAGACTCATTCACCATCTCTCCTGCTTACTCATAACTTCCCATCCACCTCTGATCACACTTCCTGCTTTTAAAATCATTTCCTGCCTGTAATATGCTCTTTTCATTTTCTCTCTTTTAGTCTGCAGTGCCGTCTATTCTTTTGAACCACATGAATTGAACCATACGTCATTTACCTTGATTATGATTTTTAGGTTAAAAATCTACTAATCCATAATGAAAGAATAGCTGTATTTTTCTTGAAAAACAAAAAAACAAAAATGCTGCTAATTTTAAACGTATAAATATCAAAAGAAAAATGCTTTTTAGCTCCAGATGGTGTAGTTACGACATCTGGCAGCAGTGCGTGGTTAACTAGCCATATCTTGACCTCCTAGTTTTGCTTAAATCTTTCACCACTTCTGTCAAAGATTTGTCACACTCAGATTAAGAATAAAAGAGGATGACAGATTGAACGACTCTGCATTCATGTTCACACCTCTTATGTTATTTTTCTCTCATTCCCTGTCGTGGATTGCAGTGGCCCATTTTGGCAGCATATCAACGCCAGTCTCAGCGCAAATGCCACACAAACATGATTGTTAAAGTGATAGATCACCCAAAAATGAAAATCATTTACTCACCCTTATGTCATTGCAAACCCCTTTGTGTTTCTTTCTTCTACGGAATACAAAGGAAGAAATTTTGAAGAATGTTGGTAACCAGTTGGGTCCTCCATAGTATTTTTAGTATTTACAATAATACTATGGAAGTCAATGGAACCCGAAGCTGTTAGGTTACCAAGATTCTTCAAAAAATCTTCTTTGAGTTCTACAGAGGAAAGTCGTACAGGTTTGGAACAACATGAGTAAATAATAACAAAATTTCATTTTTGGGTGGACTTTCCCTTTAAAGACTGAATAAGGATACAATTTATGGTGTATAACTTTACTTTGTTAGTGAGCGTCGGTTACATTCATTCTTTCTGGGCCTGCTGAAGAAAGTACAGTTGCCATGAAATGAAAATTCACCCTAGCTATTTTTTTATTCATATTATAGAATAAAAATTCATCCTTGCATATGTGTGAGATAACAGAAGAAACTCATCGGTCATTGCTGACTCTGTCCCACTGTGTGTGTGTGTGTGTGTATGTGTGTGTGTGTGTGCGCGCGCATGTCTGTAAGTGCTGATTCTTCTCAGTAGACTGCTTACTCTACAACAGTCTTAAGTCTTAGGCCATTAGCTGAGGCCAGCAGTGCAGTCTCACCCCTCCATTCGCTTTCTCTACCTCTCGCTCTCTCCCTCCATCCCCACTCATCAATCAGTTCATCAATTAATACACACTCAGTCCCTCTGCAAACACACAGAACAGCCAAAAAAGACCAATCTCCTAATTACTGTGGCTCTTCTCCCATCCTCTCCCATTCCTCTGTCTGTCACTTTTCATCCCTCCCCCCTTTCCTATCATTCCCCCTCCCCACTCATAAACTCCCTCTCTCTGAAGACTCCATCTATTTAACCTCATTGGTCTGAGAACTGAAACAGATACAGACAAGATTTTTTATGTAACATAATATCTGTAGTATATAGTAATGTATATACATTTTGGTAGCACTATTTTTTTTTTACAGTAAGGTCCTATTAGTTAACATCAATTAAAGATGAGCAATACATTTACAGTATTTATCAGTCTTACAGTATTCATCAATCTTTGTTAATGTTAGCTGATAAAAATACAACTGTTCATTGCTAGTGTATGTTTAGGGACCAGGGGTCCATTAAACATTAATTGTCATGATTTTTGTTATGTATTTAGTAAATGCTGAAGTTGTATTTATACAAGTGATCATTCACCCACAAATTTGATCATCATTTATTCACCACCCTTTTGTTATTCCAAACCTGTATGACTTTCTTCTTTCATTTTGAATATCATCTTTTGTATTCCACAGAAATAGAAAGGCATACAGGTTTGATTTCATTTTTGTTTATCTATGTAAGTGATTATTTCCGATTATTGTATAGTATACATATAGCAGAACGTCCCTTGCACTGAGGTACCAATGCATTGCCTAATGAAATATTAACTAACAGGAGAAAGGCCAGCATGCATCAGTGCATAGATATAATTCTGGGTAAAGCATTGTTAAAAATGAAGTGATGTAGTTGAGTGAGTTGGGGAGTGAACATTAGTAGAGAGGATAAAAACAACAAAAGTGAGCGTCTCCCAGGAAATTCAAGGAACTTTATTAGGAAAACACATCCACTTGCTCATACTTACACTTGGAGATGCTGCAGAGAGTTAAACAGGTCAAAGTTTAATAATGAGAGCTGGGCTAATATGCATGGCTGCTATGAATTATTTAGGTTTATGAATCATTGAGTATTGAATCATTTTCTGGACAGAACTCAACACTTGCTCAGCCTTAAAACTCAAGTGCAGATTACCGGACACAGGTATATGCAGTAGAGACACAAACATATATGCAGTTCAAAATGTATAAAAAAATGTAGGCTAATATGCAGGTCAAATGTTTGACAGAGCATGAACATACTGAAAAAGATAAACAAATTTTATTTTTTTTAATTTAATTTTATTTTATGATTATTTGACGCAAGTGTGTGTGTGTGTGTGTATAAGTAATAAGCGTTAATAATTATAATAAATGTATATAATATATTATCTAATATAATATTTATTAAACTGTATAAAATTTCTATTCTATTAAAATTAATAGAATTTATATTCTATTTCTATTCTATTAAAATTAATTAAAATTAATATTCTATTAATTCATTTAACAAATTAATATTTACTACATTTACCTTTATTTTTAAGACAGAAGGAATTTGTTGAATTTTATTTTGTAAAACAACAGAAGTAATGCTTATATTAATTAAGATAAATAATATTTAAACACTGTTTGTTTTGCACAATTTTTTTGGACGTTTCATGACTTTCTACAGCCACTATAAAAGTAGATGATTATGTTAAAGGTATTTGAAAATATAGCTAAAAAATAGAAATATTTATTTGCAGATGATACTTGGTTTGATATTTTATTTTCTAATGCAATGCATTTTTGTAGGTGTCCTAAGGGTCTAAATACATATTTAGGCCACTGTATTTACCTTAAACCCAGATCTTCTTGTCAGTGCATCAGAGCGAAGTTTGGGTAAAACTATTTTTCCAAGACTTCATAAGAGCAACTTGTTCCTGGGATTATAATGACAGCATCTATTGCCACAAGTGTAGTCTTGTCACATCCGATTCCTTTGATTGACACCTCCAAGCTGGGGCATTTGTTCTTGCTGTGAGTGAGCGAGGTACTTTCTAATGTTTTGCAGTCACAGAGCAATAGAGTAAGTGAGTTCTTGAGCATATTCTAACCTCTTGAGACAGCCTGTAAAGGGGCTACACACACCTCCTGCTGCCAAACACCGAGATAAGCTGAGAATGAATCTATTGCACTAGCCTGGTTTAAATATAGTAGCCCCCCACCCCACCATCTCTGCATACACACTCTTTATTGCTCAGAGACTCATGTGTTCTTGGCAGGTGGTGGTTTTCTATGCATTCTCATGTGCTCTACATGCTGTTTGACTTATTTCAGTTATTTTGAAATGCCATAGGTAAGAAAATGCTTGTGAAAAGTGATATAAATAACAGTGCCATCATGACTAGTGGCTCAGCATACTGTATCATTCCAACTGTTTCTATCTGATTATTGGAGTACGTTTTACTAGACAATACTATTTCATTTTTAATTCAGTGTATTACCTTGTGTTTCTTTGTATTTGTTTGTGAAAATTTGCTAGAAATTTCTGTAACACTTTATTTTATATTGTCCGTAACACATTTTACATGTACTTACTGTAGTAAGTACAGTAAATTATGCATAATTACATGCAGTCAATCCTAAACAAAACCCTGTACTTAACCAGGAATAGTTCACCCAAAAATTAACGTTTGCTATTCAAGATGTAGATGAGTTTGATTCTTCATCGGAGAAGATTTGGAGAAATTTAGCATTACATCACTTGTTCTGCAGTAAATGGGTGCCGTCAGAATGAGAGTTCAAACAGCTGATAAAGGCATTACAGTAATTCACAAGTAATGCACACAAATTCAGTCCATCAATTACTGTCTTGTGAAGTAAAAGGCTGTGAAGTGAAGAGTCCATAATCCATAATAATGCTTCCTTCAGTGAAAAAGTCCATCCCCTGTTATCCTCTCACTGAACTGAAAACTGGACTGTTTTCACTTGTAAATGGTACATGATCTATGCGTATTTCTCTCCTGATTCAGACAAGATGTCTTTTTTACTGGAGAAAGCACTGTTAGGTATAGAGAACTTGTATTTTAGCTGACAGCAATGCTTTGAAGTTACAAATGTCTTAATGACGACTGGAGTTGTGTGTATTGCTGTGATGTTTGGACTCTCATTCTGACGGCACCCATTAACTTCAGAGGGTCCATTGATGAGCAAGTTATGTAATGCTAAATTTCTCCAAATCGATGAACAAACAAACTCCTCATTTTGGATTGCCTGAAGATCAGTAAATTTTCAGCAAATATTATTTTTTTTTAGTGAACTAGTCCCATAAGAACATGTTGTTAATTAATATTACACACAAACTACCCCACCACTTTGTTTTATAACAGTAGAGGGTTGACTTTCCTATTGGATCCGATGCTCACCGCTTGCTTGTGATGGATGTAAGGGTTATCATGCTTCACGCTATGCACAGTCAAAACACCATCTGGTAACCCTGAATATTCCTGAAGGGCCAGAGCTTAGTGAGCAGGTGGTTAGAGAGTTATATGTCTTTCCATTCTAAACGAATGCACACATATTTACATTCCCGTCTTCCTTTTCCCATACATTCTGATCCATTCCCTCTGTTTCTTGCTGTACTTGAGGCTAGATGGGTGTCGAGAGAGAGGAAGTGGAATGATGGAACGAATAAGGAGAGGAGCAGGCAGGGGAGAGAGAGCAAAAATCAAGCCAGAGGGAGAGAGAGAGAATGCGGGGGAGCACTGGGTGCTTCCTGCAGGGTTGCCGTGTGAATGCGGTCTGAATGACAATGGTGCACATCAGGGCCCCAGCACGACTCAGTCTCACGGCTCAGCCAGAAACATGCTGCACACATGCTGCACAGAATGCACACAAGATATATAAACACTGATTTTTTTTAGGATGCCTTATGTGTCACATCTGAACTGGACCGTACAAGAACAAAGAGCTCAGAAATGAATTCTAAAATGGTTTTGCTGAAGGCTAGCAGTGAATAGTCACCTATGTGCAGTGTGTGCTGCAATGGTGATTTCTCTCTCTCTCGCTCTCTCTCCTCTGTGATGTGTGTTACAAAACCTTTTGTCAAATTGTCTCCCCAAGCGAATGCATTAGGTCTTAATTAACCATGTCTCTCAACGCGGAGGCTCATCATCTTTGTTGCATTACACCAGGCACTCCGGCAGATACGCTACAGACTGCGCATCCACGCCCCTTACCGACACTCACGCTCGCCCACTACTAGGACAACCACTCCACCTCCTCAGTGGGAATCCTCCCCTTTTATTGCATTATTATGGACGGCTTGACACGAAAGCTCCCAGTAGAAGTGCGCTGACTAATCATGCTGTACCTGCACTGCTTTATATCTGATACTGAGTATATCTTTTGATTTCAGGACCATGGATAGCGCAGTTTCAGTGCAGGGGGGATAGTGCCGTTTCAGCACCATGGACAGCATCAGTTGATGTTCACTGCAAATATTGCGATGGCTTTCAAACAGAACATTCCCAAATTCAGTTCACAGCCCTTTAGTATGCCACCAGCTGTCTTCAGATGGAATTCAGACACGTTTTCTCAGCAAGTTTAGCTGGAGCGTAAACCCAGGGAATTAGCAACCAAAGGCATTTCAGAGGCTGGTGCCAGGTGGACAGATGGGCATGATATGAGCAGAGTGTTTTTAGGACACACACTCTCTCTTGAGTATCTTTTCAGGCTGACAAACTGGCTGTTCAGAGAGAGAGGATCACATTGCACTGTTATGTAAAAACATGTTATTGGTTAATTGTACTGTAAGTTATCTTATCGTATATGATGGTAATCATATTGTATTTAAAAGAAAATAAAAAAAATAATATATATTTTTTTTACTTTTATACCTAAAAAAAAAATAAAAAATAAAAAAAAACAAAGCAAAATTTACCCATGAAAATGTGAAAATTATGTATTTATTACATTTATAATATGTAAAAAGTAAATTAAAGGGACATACCCTGTAAACAATCGCATTTGTTTAAGTTTTATTTAAGAAAAAACTGTTAATCTCTTTTATTAGTAACATACACTACAGTTCAAAAGTTTAGGGTTGGTGTTTTTTTTAATGACTTTGAAGACATAAGGCATTTAATTTATTTCATGAATAAAACAGTAAAAACAGTAATATTGTGAAATATTACTACAATTTACAATAACTGTTTTTATTTTAATCTATTTTAAAATGTAACTTATTCTTGTTATGGCAAAGCTAAAATTTCAGCACCCATTACTCAAGTCTTCAGTGTCACATGATCCTTCAGGAATCACTCTAATATGCTGATTTGCTGCTCATGAAAACATTTGAAAGAATTTGTTGAAAATGTTTTTGTTTAAACCATGATACAGATTTTTTTCAGGATTAAATGTTTCCATAATTAAAGTTTACAGTTAGCAATATATAAGTTATTTATTTGAAACATTTATGTGACAATGCAAAAAATAAATGAATGAATAAAAAAATAAAAAAATAAAATAAAGATGAAGAAAGAAAATAAGAAAAAAAAAAACTCACTGATGTCAAACCTTTGAAAGTGGTGTACAATGGAGTGTTTTATGTTGCATTCATAATACTTTGTTTATAGCATCAGTCTAGTTTGTTTCCTGCATGTGTTTTGTTACAGGTGCTGGGATGTGGATCATATGGATTCCATTATAGCACTTTTTTTTTTTTTTTTTATCTATGCATTTATATATTTTAACTGCTCCAAAACATTTGTGTATTAGTATTAAATTACTTATTGACCTACAGAAAAATATTGTTACCAGAATTCTACTCATTAATGTTCTAATGTATGTTCTAGTAACCACAGTTCATTTTTTACCTTAAATGTAACAATTTTTAGTGTATCATAGCGATTAATTATAGTAACATTTTATATTTGTAACAAGGACACTGTAAAGTCCCCACAAATCCATACTTGGTCAACAAGTACACACTCCCTCTTCCGGCAAGGTGTATGACTCGGACACAATTCGTATTGAGAGATCTGAATCCATCTATCGTCTTTGGAAAAAATCTCGTCTCACACAGTTTGCTAGAAGAAGCAAAATGGCACGCAGTGCTCGTTTGAGTCTTGTCTTGGCCATAAGGAGGAGTGAGCTGGAGGATAAGCGAATCGCTACGGGGACGCGCGTCATGTGCTGCAAGGCTTGAGCACGAGCGTTAAATTGATCAGATGCTCTAAACCCGCCAGCTGATCTGAGGAGGATCGCGCTCGAGATCCCGCGTCTCCGTTTCGTTTTCTCCGACAAAAATTAAACTTTTAAAACCGAAATAACCGCTCGTCGTCCACTGAGGCGACAGAAGAAAAAAAAAACAAAAAAAACCAAGAGGAGCATTTTGGGGTACTTCAGGATATGGGTGCCTCTTGGTTCCTCTCGGTTACCACAGAAGATGCGAGTTCGAGCTTCAATCCACGCGCTCCGGCGCCTTTCCAAAACTGATGATGCTCCTTTCAACGACCACCGTCGGATTTTTCGCGTCTTGGATTTGTCTACGAGTTCTGGAGTATAGATGATAATTGTTTTTAGTGAGGAATTGAGGGAGAAACCGCGAGAGATCATCATTATATCTTGACATGGTGTTTTTTGTTTTCCCAGCGCGCGCTCACGCCCACCCTATTGGACCGATATGGCTGCAAAAAAGCAAATAAACTTAAATTACTAAAATCAACAAATGTCACCGAGGTGTGGATTTTTTGGGGAAGCCCCGTCGTCTGCATTTGCGAGAGTAATTCGAGAGTTTGGCGGATGGGAGGCTGAATATTACCACAGTAGCTTATACCAAACATTGCGGATACCACAGAAATAAATTAATTATTTAAAGGTTTTCACCATTTTTCTATTCTATATCTGTCTTGTGGATGTGAGGAAAAAAAACGAGAATGCAACTCCTGAGAAAGACACATTAACCTGATGCAGTCGATGCCAATTTACATGTAATGTATTAACGCAATTATGCTAAAAGGATCTGTATGTACACCTTGCAAATGGCAAGACGACCCACACCGAGCTGTTGAGACGGGAAATATTTCTTAAAATGTGGATCCCACCCTCCTGAGGAAGATAATCCGACGACATTTTATCTTTTTATGTTTCACTATTTGTTTGACTATTTGTTGAGCTGACTGCACCATTGAAAATACCCCATCTATCCATCCATCAATCTCGTTATCTGAGTCCCTTTTTGGCGCTGACACACTCTTACACACATTCCCCCATCCACTGATCTTGTTTGGTGCTTTATGATGGACATTTCTTAGCCATGAAGATCAGATCTGAATGTCTGTGTGCTCTGTGCTGAGGCGGATGGGGTGTAATGTGGTGTTGTCACCCTGAGACATCACCCCCTTCTCGGCTGCTTCGTAACGATTGGCGTTTGGTGTCTACAGAATGGCTCGGTTCGGAGACGAAGTGCCGGCCAGGTATGGCGGCGGGGGCTCCGGTCAGGGGGGACCCGGCCGCGGCGGCAGCAGGCAGGGCGGCCCGCCAGGGGCCCAAAGGATGTACAAGCAATCGATGGCCCAGAGAGCCCGGACCATGGCCCTCTACAACCCGATCCCGGTCCGACAGAACTGCCTGACGGTCAACCGCTCTCTGTTTCTCTTCAGTGAAGACAACATAGTGAGAAAATACGCCAAAAAGATCACCGAATGGCCATATCCTTTACTAAATCCACACGCGAGGGTCCCTGGGAACAGGTACAGATCTGTAATATGTTATATGCTGGTGACGGGTCTTTCAATGGTCCCTGCTTCCTCATTCCTTCTATAAAGTAAGTTATTAATTATGCATTTAAATTATTATGAATAATCACAAGGCATGTTAAGATTGTTATTCAAAAGCTATTTAATTGTTTATCATTAGTTTTAGTTAAGTCAAGGCACCAGCTTTCTCTATATGGCGGGCCTTACAAAAAATTACAAAAAGTACTATACCTCCTAAAAATAAAGCATCTATAGTTCAGTGAAGAACATCTTTCAAATGCACAAAAGGTCCTTTATTTTGTAAAAGGTGCTTTAGATTATATATAAAAAAAAAATTAAAAAAAAAAAATCTTGGTAACACTTTAGAATAGGGAACACTTATTCACTATTAACTACGACTTTTCCCTCAATAAATTCCTAATTTGCTGCTTATTAATAGTAAGGTAGTTGTTAAGTTTAGGTTTTGGGTAGGATTAGGGATGTAGAATAAGGTCATGTAGAATGAGGCATTAATATGTGCTTAATTACTACTAATAAATGGCTAATATTCTAGTAATATGCATGCTATTAAGCAACTAGTTAAGAGACCCTAAAATAAAGTGTTACCAAATTCTTTACATATTTCTTTTAAGAACTGTTCACTGAAAGGTTCTTTGTGGAAAAGGAAATAGTTCTTCTATAGGATCGCTGCGAAAACCCTCTTTTGGAACCTTTATTTTTAAAAATATTACCCTTTGATTTAGATATTCAGACAAATACTATTCCAATACCATGGTATTCTTTAAAATACCTTAAAGGTTCATGTAAATACCAAATGAATCATTCAGTATCATGGTACATATCAATGTGCAGTGGTGCTACCATTTAAGACAATTATGAGTCAGGGTGCTTGCTAGTGTGGGCTTAACTTCTTTTTGGATGAGCCACCCCTGTTCAGAAAAAGCTAATGTAGACATTTGAATTTTTTTTTCCATTACTGCTGATCTATATAGATGTTCTTCTAAATAATTAGAGAATTCCTATAATATTAAAGTGATTGTATCCCACCCTTTTTGTATAAAGCATCTCGGTGCACCATGAGTTTAAAGTGCCATGGTACTACCCCAGTACTGTATCCAGTAGAGAGGGGGGTGGCTGTCAGGATGGGCTAGG
Source organism: Spinibarbus caldwelli (assembly GCA_039654775.1). Lineage (NCBI taxonomy): Eukaryota > Metazoa > Chordata > Actinopteri > Cypriniformes > Cyprinidae > Spinibarbus > Spinibarbus caldwelli. Next base: position 15,065,942 of record CM077254.1, read on the forward strand.
TTCAACCCGTGAATCCGGGCCTGATGTGCATGTGCTTTCTCATATCCATGTGTAAGAATGTGTTATGTGTATAGGTCTGTGTTCAGAGGCCTGAGGCTGCGTGGGTGTGCGTGGTTTCCCGCTGGTCGGGATTGGCGGAGTGCGCGAGTGACTGTTTGAGTGCTTGTGTGAGTGTAGAGGGGGGTTGCTGATGTCAGCATATGAGCTTTAGTGGAGTCTTGTGGAGCAAAAGCAAAGCAGGAGGAACAGGGAGAGAGATGAATGGTGGAGGCCTGGAGAAAGTGTTTGAACCCAAAACTCAATGCTTTTTAATACTGTATGTACGTTGTTGAGTGAACCGCATTGAGTGGTGATTCAGTCAGATTTGAGCTGATGGTCCAGAACACATGGAAATACACTGTAGTGAATTACGAAAGATGGTAGTGCACATTAAAAAAGCATATGTAGTTTTAAGACAGTAAGAAACTACACTTTGAAGTGATAGTTTACGGAAAAATTTTAAATTATGCAGAACACAAATGTTTGGACTCCACTGACTTTCATTATATGGAAAAAAATAAACCCTGAGACATGCTTCAAAATATCCTTTGTGTTTCCCAGAGAAAACTCATATAGGTTTAAAATGACAGGTTGATTCATTTCTGACTGACTTTTTAATTTTTGGGTGAACTATCCATTTTAGGTTTTCTTACATCTTGTGCTCTTGTAAATGACAATCAGCAATAAAAATTCATTCATTCATATATATAAATAGGGTACAACGGGGCTAAAGGCCCATGCACATTAAGAAGAAAAAAGATTATTATCATTAATGGAGCAACAGATTCTGTGTGAAAATAAATCATTCAAGTTGTTTATTTTGTTTAAAAATCTTATAAATGTATAAGGTGGTAAGGGGCACACGATATTGATGGGGTAAAAGGCACACGGTATTGATACAAATACTTCAGATAAAATAATGTTATTTTAAATAATGTCTAAGTTAATACTTGTTCAAAACAATCACTTTAGCAAAGTTTGTACTATTTTCTGCTTATTTTGAAAAAAAAAAAAAGTTTTGTTCAATAAATATACTGTCATTAAAATATGTTAATATAAAAAATATACTTTAAAATACAGAAACAATATCATTTTAATAAGTAAAGATTCTGAAAGTATTGAAGGAGGTCCAATAATAATTGAATATATAATTACAGTAGTAACAACAAATGATATTTTATTATATGATATGATTAATATCATGTTTTTAAATATGATGGTTTCATAAACATGGTGATTATCTCTAATATGGACACCCAAAATAATATATGATATTTACCATCTGAATCTAATCATGTCAACAAATGGAAAAGTCAGCCATCTATTAATTATCATGTTAATTACTGTACGCCTTTAGCCCCAAAAGCAGGGGCGCTTTTTACCCTTTTACATATTCTTTCGTTATTTAAAAACTGTTGCTTTAATTATAACAAAACTGAAAATCATAAAGAAAACGTTTGTCTCAAAATATATGCATTAATTTTAGAGATTCTCATTTGCTACTTAAATCTACAACATTTTAAAAAACATAAAATATTAGATCAAGTAAGCACAGAATCAACTTTGCACTGCTGCGCGCTATCGCGTCAAAGATCAGACAAATATAAACGTGCATCTTGAAAAGCGGATGTTTTGGAAAGTGCTACGCTACGTTTTTGTGCCATCTAGTGGTTTCGATGAAAATAATATCATAGGTGCCTTTTACCCCGGGGTGCCTTTAGCCCTGTTGTACCCTATATATATATATATATATATATATATATATATATATATATATATATATATATATATATATATATATATAATTATATGTATATGTATGTATGTATATATATATATATATATATATATATATATATATATATATATATATATATATATATATATGTATATGTAATAATATGTATATGTATGTGTGTGTGTGTGTGTGTGTGTGTGTGTATGTGTATAAATTAGGGGTGGGCGATATGACCAAAATCTTATATCACGATATGACTAATTTTAAATCACGATAACTATATATATCACGGTATAGTTATTTTTGTCTTTTAAAAAGATTTTTATATTAAAATCTTTGATACCATAGAATTTTCAGAATCCTTGTCACCAATGTCAATATCAAACTAATACAAACCTAAAAAGAGACAAAAAAATAATAACTCAAGCTCACTGAAGATTAATAAACAGTGATGAAATAAGGAAAAGAAACTAATTGCGAGCAATAAGTGGGCAAACGCTTGATTGCAGTTGTTGCTGCAAAGGGTGGCACAACCAGTTATTAGATTTAGGGGGCAATTACTTTTTCACGTAGGGCCAGGCAGGTTTGAACAGCTTTTTTCCCTTAATAAATAAAATCTTTTTTTTCACATCTGCATTTTGTATTTACTTGGGTTATCTTTGTGTAATATTAAAATTAGTTTGATGATCCGAATCATTCAAGTGTGACAAATATGCAAAAAAAAAAAAAAAAATAGGAAGGGGGTAAAAATATTATATAAATATTTATATATATATATATATATATATATATATATATATAAAACACTGAGACTATTCCTCTTCCCTGTACATACACTTATGAAGAAAGATCACAGTAATGCAATAGTAACTTTTATAGACTTTAAATCAGTTCTACTATTGTGATTGGCAGACTGCCATGTGTTAAGTTCTAAGTTCTCTGTAATATTAGCTGTACTGTGACAGAGGCAGAGTACTATTAATAATACATACTCCATTTCCTGGAGAGTTGTCATGTGTAACTTGCTGTTGAGTTTAAAAAGCCCTATAGAGGTGGTTCAAGAATTGACATCACAGTCCTGCCCCGTCACCATTTGGTTTTCTTCAGCAGCAGAACTTTTCTGTTGGTCAGTGTCTTTAGCTCAGTTTGTTGGCTTGCTGTTCATAAGTTCTTCCATCAGTGCTAATGGTTTGGTAAAGCAGTGCTGTGGTAGAGGTGTTAGACTGTTTTAAAAATAATCTGTCGGAATGATGAGTTTATAAGGTCTTTGCTTGTATGAGTGCCAGAAAAAAAAAAAAATCCTTCATACTCATGCTCCTACGCCTCCCCTTTCCTTTTGCCATCTTTCTGTCTCTCTCTCTGATTCTCTCAGACCATCTGCTCGTTCTCTCTGTTGTCTGTATGGTGGTGGTGCTTCCTGGGGTTCTGTTGGACTCAATGGGCATGAGCATGTGAGAGGAAACAGTAAAAGAATGGAAAAAGAGGGTTTTGGAGAGGTACATGCATTTTTGTCCCTTTGGAAGCATGTGTTTGAATGTGTGCGTGCATGTGTGATGCAAGTGAAACAGATTTGTAGCTATTCGGCCAAAGATAGTGTGGTAGAGGCCAAGCATGGTCTTATTTTAAGATCAGGGTTTTATTCTTTTCTTAAAGTGGAATTCAGTTTTATAATGTTTGAAGGTTATAACTCACCCCAAAATCAAAAGAAGAATGTAATATTGTTAAGAAAATTAAGCTTGTTTTAGGACTATTAGAATTTTTTACAAGTTGACATTGACAATTAAGCACATTTCCTCTCAAATGATCTTTTTTGTGAAAAAAATACACTACCATTCAACTTTTCATTTTTTTATTTAGTTTTTTATTTATTTATTTTGAAGAAATTAACTTTTACTTACCAAGGCCACATTAAGTTGCTCAAAAGTGACAGTAAAGTCATTTTTAATGTTACAAAACGGTTCTATTTCAAATAAATACATTTTAAAATATATTAAAATATTAAACAGATATTTTAAATGAAAATAATGTTACAATATTACTATGGCTGTATTTTTGAACATGAGAAAAAAAAAAATCTTACAGACCCCAAATTTTTAAACAAAAATGTATTCATATGGTAGTGTCTGTTGTACTACCTTTAATATAAGATTATTAATGAAAAACATTATTTTACTACATTTTTAAACTGTAATTCAAGAAAAAATACTCAGATTATTTGGAATTACTGTACATTGTGGGGACAATTGGGCCTGGTATGTGCACCCACTAAAGGACTTTATATTAAAATCTATTCATTGGGCTCAAAGGAGAAATGTAGGAAAGGACATTATGGACATCATTATGTGAACCAAATTTTCCTACAAAAGGACAATTTTGTAGGAAAATTTGGTTCACATAATGAATTTGTATATATACATTATATCGTATCAGAATGAAAAATAGATTGAATTTTCAATTTTATTCATGCAAATTGAATTTTTCAAATTTATGTTTTGCAAAATATATTTTCTTTTGTAATGATTCTTGTTTTGTTTTTGTTTTTTCTCGGGGTGAAATGTAGCCTAGACACATTTCCCTTTTTAAGTCCTGCTTTCATTACCTTATGTTAGTGGTCACGTCTGTAATCTGTTCTTGCACGGATGGAGGTAGTGACGTGTTTTAATAGAAGAACAGGGGTTTGTAAATGTCTCGGCTGGTTTCACACTGTGACCTCCTGTCCAAGTTGAATGGACATTGTGCATCGGCAGTAACATACAGTGGATGGATCATTGCTGGGTGAGTGAAGACTTGGTAGGGCGGCACAGCCTGTGGCATCAAACACACAAACACACACACATGGACTGTGGCAGCTAAAACAGTGACACCTGTTCTGTAGGATCAGTCTCCTCGGGAGACCAAAGGAAAAAGGAACCGGACCAGAACTCAGCACCAGCCTATGGCATCACACGCACGCACCATGTGGGACATTCACGCTCCAGTGTGCAATCATGCAGACACACAAGAAACGGATACACACACACTCACACATCCACACACTCACGCCAGATACCAGACACTAAATCCATTGCTTTTCTCTGGCAAGAGAACACAATCTGGCACTCTGCTGCAGTGCAGACTTGAAGGGATACAAGAGAGTTTGAGCAGAAGAAGCGTCTAATGGTCTGTGTGTGTATGTGTGCATCTGAGTGTTACTCAAAAGAGTAAGGAATACGTCACAATGCACTTCACAGTGACAGTGTTTATTGTGTAACCCTCTTGGACACACACACACACACACACACTTCCTCTCTTTCTCTCTTCTTAGTTCTGTCGCACACTCCCACACATATTCATATTGAAATGCTGTTTTTTTGCTTCCCAGTTGGACATTTCCTTCCTTATTGCCACAACCTTTAGGTACCCTCTGCTGTTTAAAGGTCTTTTTTTATGAATACCAAATTATGATTTTTTTTATTTTTATTATTAATTTTGTTGTCCTGCTGATGCTGTTGCCCCTCTATTAAGAGGAAGCGAGTTCAAGAAAGCTTTGGTATTATAACCTTTTTGCCGTTGTTGTATTGTGAGAGCTCCCACCATGCTTTGCTAAACCACATTGAGACTCCTGGTTGGCCCCTGGCAACAGCTGATTGGATCTCAGTAGGTTTAAGACTGTGATTTGATATAAGAGTTTAATTGAGCTATTAGCGGCCATTGACAAGATCTCTAGAGATACTTGATATTTAAGTAGCATATTGGACAATATTAGAAATTTTTGGGTATTTAAAGGGATAGTTCACCCAAAAATGAAAATTCTGTCATCATTTACTTGCTCTCAGGTTATTCCAAACTTGTATGAGTTTCTTTTTTTCTGTTGAACACAAAAGAATATATTTTGAAGAGTATGGGTAACCAAACAATTGATGGTCCCCATTGACTTCCATAGTATGGACAAAAATACTGTGGAAGTCAATAGGGGCCATCAACTTTTTTCCCCAAAATATCTTCTTTTGTGTTCAACAGAAGAAATAAACTTATACAGGGTTGAAACAACTTGAGGGTGAGTACTGAGTACTGGGTGAGAACTATCCCTTTAATAATGCATGACAAAAGTTCACAGCATGAACTTTTAACAGCATGTCACAGATGCTGTTGATAGAGTTTAAGTTGCACTGAACATGAAACATTCTTTTCTTGTGTGTGTGTGTGTGTGTGTGTGTGTGTGTGTGCACGTGTGTTTGTATGTGTTTTACTGGGCAAAAGATTACCCTCATCATTCAGAGAGAGAGACAGAGAGATTCAAGAGTTCTTTCCATTGTCTGGCTTGATGTGTTGGACGCGAGCCATTGGCTGCTGTCCAGAGTGGCTGTATGGCCTTAGTGTCACTGCTGTCACTATAACAAAAGTCTCACCTTATGAGATCCCATGGTTCTCTCTTTAGTTTACTGTGTCTTATGGTTAAAAACACATTTTGTCTTTTTATCACTGGCTTTAAAGGGATTGTTAACAAAAAAACTGAAAATGCTGTCATCATTTACTCATGCTCAAAGCTGTATGGCTTTCTCTCTTGTGTGGAAAACAAGATGTTTTTTCATAACAGAAACTGAAGCTTTCATGTTTTAAAAATGACAAACATGTACCATGCAAGTAAACAAGTATATTGCTACCTGCATGATTTGCTATATTTGAATTGATGAAAAGATGAATTTGACTTGAGAATTTAAACAAATAACATTTGTCTGTTTCTCGCACAAAGCTATCATATAGCTTCAGAAAACATGGAACATAGCACGTTATATGGACCATTTTTAAAATATTTTTTGGTGCTTTTAGAGATTGTCAGATGACATGCGTGAGTAAATTATTACAGAAAATTGAATAAAGTGTTACTGTAATAATTTTAACACATTCAAAAAAATCCCAAATGGTTTTTTTTTTTTTTTTTTTTACATAAAACTGATTGAATAACTTTTTTTTTTTTTTTTTTTTTTGTATACTGCCCTTCAGAATTTGGTGTTGAAAGAAGTCTCTAATGCATACCAAGGCTGCATTTATTTGATCTAAATATACAGTAAAAATAGTAATGTTGGGAAATATTTTCTATTTGAATATATCTATATATCTTAAAATGTAATTTATTCCTGTGATGGCAAAGCTGAGTTTTCAGCAGCGTTTACTCTAGTCTTCAGTGTCATACGATCCTTCAGAATTTGGCTCAGTGCTCATTATTATTATTAATGTTGAAAACAGTTGTGCTGCTTAATATTTTTGTGGAAATTGTGATTTGTTATATATATGTGTGTGTGTGTGTGTGTGTGTGTGTGTGTTATATATTATAAAATTGTTATAACAGCATTAGAGTTAGAAATTATTTGGAATATTATAAATGTCTTTACTGTCACTTTTGATCAATTGAATGCATCCCTGCTGAATAGATAATATCTTGAATACAATTTGGCATGGATAGTATGCAAATTGAGATGCAGGAAGTGTAACATATGGTAAGTCTCCACAGCTTTGTGCCAAAATTGATAAATAGCAAATTCATGTACTTGAGTTTTAAAGAGATGTTAACATTTCGCTTAATAACTTTCCATTTGCTCATTCTGCCGAGTGATCTACATGACATTTATTGGCCTTTCAAACAGGCACCATGGTTGTAGCAATTTGTTCATGTTACATTCTTGTGTATGTTTTGTGCCCATGGTGGTTAACACCAGACCTTTCCATGTGACTCAAAGTGCCTTAGCCTAAGGTACCCCACAATTTCTTTGGACTGTTTTTATATCGGTGGAGTTTCTCGGCCCACTGGGTATGAGCAGTCCTGTTAAATATCACAGTGTGTGCTGTGAAGCATTTCCTGATTCTTTGTCATGTACACTTTTGGCTCTTCTCCTCTCCTTAATGTTCCTCTCATTATAAAACCATGCGACTGTAAGAACATCTCAGTACGTGGCAGAAAACAAACCCTCTGCCACCTCGGATGACTGAATGAGGCTGGAGGCACTGTAATATTGTCCTTGTTCTTGTTCAGGAGTCATGTTTTCATCTGTGCCCTGAATCGATCAAATAGATATCCAGCCTAATTGTTATTTTGTGATTAAAACACTGCATTAATGAGAGGATACTAATAGGAGTGCTTATGTAAGGGAGGGTAATGATAATAATTATTCTGATGACAGTGTGATTTGGCATTATAAGGGCTGCTTCTGGAGAAACTGAGAGAACAAGAAGAGGAGGAAAGAAAGATGAGTAGAGGTGGAGAAAGAGGAAGAGACTGGGGGAGACTGTATGTGTATATTTAAATCAGTTTGAAAAATAGAGACATTAAAATAGAGCCATTTATAAAAATAAAGAAACTTCTATTCTGAGTTGTTTTGCTCTTATTAGATAACACCATTAACATCTATCTGTCTGTCTGTCTGTCTGTCTATCTATTATTCTCTTTCTGTTATTTTATTGTTCCTTTTATTATTCTGTTCTTCATTTGTTTTTTTACCATTGTATCAACTGTTCGTTCTATTGTTGTATTGTTCATTGTCTATCAATCTATCGATCTGTCGTTCTTTCATTTATCATTCTATCTATCTTTCTACGTATTATTCTGTTTATCATTTTATCATTCTCTCTATCATTTTATCTCTCTATATTGTTCCATTTATCATTCTATTGTTCTTTCTTTCTACTATTCTATCCATTGATTGCTCTATTCTTGTATCGTTCATTCTCAGTGTCTTGTATTGTTCATTCGTTTAGTGTCTAGCGATCTATTGTTCATTCTATCTGTTGTTCTGTCTATTTTATCTTTCTATTTATAATTTTATCTATCATTTTAGAATTCTATCAGTTGTTCTATCATTTGTTCTGTCTGTTGGTCTATCATTCTGTCTGCTGTTCATTTTAACATTCATTGTATAGTCTGTTCATTCATCATTCTATCATTGTATATTTCTTTTGTTCTGTCATTCATTTTATCTATTGTTCAAGCATTCTGTCTTTCTACAGTGTGTATCATTCTATCATTTTATCTTTCATTCACTATATTTTTATGTATTGTTTGTTCTGTTCTATATATATATATATATATATATATATATATACACACACTGTATATATGTCTGCCTGTCCATGTCTAATATGTTTATCCATCATCTTTTCTCATGTCTTCTGTCATTCTCAAAGGAATCTCTATTTCCCAAAAATACAAATGTCATAAATGTGTCCAACTCTGGCAAGAATTCAATTTGCTGCTCAATCAGAACCAATTAATAAAGCGGCCTCACTCCTTTCTGTTTTTCTCTGTGTACTATAGGCTACTACTGCCCCAAATTGAGCGACCACTTCACAGAGGTAAATTACTTTATGGCTGCACTTTCGTATCTCACAAATGGGTCATTTAACTATTAACTTTGAAATGTTTTTCTTATAATTCCACAAGAGAAATAAAATTAGATACTAAGGCTGTTGTCAAATTCTAAAGTTATAAAATTAACGTGATTTACATATCTCAGATAATTTGATCTTTCAAGTATTTGGTATGGAATATTTAGGTTCATAATAAAATCTGACTTTTAATTGTAGACCTGTAGAGAATTTGAAACATTGTTGATCTGAACAGACTTTGGCCTCCATTTGATCCCAGTGATGTGTAGGAGAACTATTTGAGATATTAAAGAGATCTGAGTTGTGGTTTTCCTTTTCTGCAGATACTATAGTCATCATGCCAGAGCTTGTCTATCTATTTATGCGTACAGTGTTCGTATGTGTGTGCAGGTTTGATGCGGTTGGTGTGTTCTGACAGCACTAACGTGATTTGGTGCAACAGCCTCGTCTTATAGATCAAACACCACTGGAATAAAAGTGTAACAGTGAGAAGTCACAGTGTCCTCTTGCCTTCATAAAAAAATACATGCAATATAAGCACTTGATCCTCAATACTTTACGTCTACCGTTTTCACCTTAATTTTTTTTCAATTAAAATTTGTAATGATAAACAATGAATGAGAAATGTATATATATTATAGTATGTATATATATTTAATATAAATATTTATATATTGCATATATTTAACCAAAATAATTTTTATTTAAATATATAATTTTATATGTGTAGTTTTAATTTTAAATAATAAATTTCTTTCTCACTAACAGATGTGTTAGGTTCAAAATGAAAGCATGAGTCAATGAGTAAACTATGATATTTTCATTCTTGTGTGAACTATTCCTTTAAATACAGCTGCAGGCCATCAGAAAATTCTGGAGATTTTATTTCCAAATAAAATCAAATGTATAATGTATAAATGCATTAGCACACATGCTATTAGTTTATAGTCAGACATATACACACAGACACACCACAGGTCTGGTGTAAAGATCGCCATGGTCCAATGATTGCTATTGATTCTGTCTTTATATAGCTTTTGTTGGTTACCATGGTAACTCGGTAGGTCTGCCCCTGCAGTATCACACAAAGCCTGCACATACATGCAGAGATGAAGATGGAAGCAACTATCTAGGGGATGCAAACACACTCAATGCAGTATACAATACCTTCCAAAGATGGGCGTGGACAAGGGGAGTGTGTGTTAAAGACATAGAGAGAGGCATCATGTACAGGGAGTAATGTATATGATACATGTGAGTTGATTGCATGTGCATGTGGTGGTTGACTCTGGGTCAGTGTAGGCGGAGGTGAGAGGTCCCGGGGCCACTGTCATCTCATCAATAAAGAGGTTTGGTTATAGATGCTAACAGAAAGATGACAGGTTCAGTTTTCAGTAGGAGTGGCCTGTGAACTGCAGAGTTAGACCGCCTGTCGCTGCTCTGACTTTGTGTAGGGCTTTTGACCCCAGCTTGATGGAGGGGGAGTGACCCTGCAATTAGTGCACTGCGACTGGAGGTGGTTTGGAAAAAGTAGGGTTGTTTTCCATTCCAAACATCTAAACATTTTTAAAGGCATAGTTTACCACAAAATTAAAATTCTGTTATCTTTTACTCGCTCGCCTTCAGAAGACTTGAAAAATTCTATTGAAACCTGAGAGGTTTCTGTCCCTCCATTGAAAGTTTGGGTAATCAACACTTAGAAGATCCAAAAAAAAATAAAAAAGTGCTGGAAATGTTCTAAAAGTACTGACACGTAAAGCAAGTTTCACCAAGTTTTATGTGTAAAATAATAATAATAAAAAAAACAAACAAACAGAATTACTTTTTGTTTGCATAAACACTAAAACAATAATATTACCAGTGATGTCCATATTTTATATGACATGACTGACAACAGAATATCTAATAACATGTACGAAATGTTCAAATAAAGCTTTGAAAAAGTTTCATAAAATGGCAAACATTTCATCATATGCTTGATTATTATGAATTCATTTAACAATGCCTTTTGGATCAACGTTTTGATTACCTGGACTTTCAATGAAGCGACAGAAACCTCCCTTACGAAAAATAAGTTTATTCAAGTGGGCTATTAGTATACTTCCTTTAAACTAAAAATAGGAAAGTATACTTTTAGTTTACTTTTTATGTACTTCTCAGAAGTATACTTAAAATGACATTTAAGTATACTTGACATAGAAAAAGTCTAAATATATTTGAACTACACTTGTGCTCCTAGAATCTGTGTTTTCATTGTTATATGGGGGCGCTAGTACACATCTTCTGTACAGAATTTGAAGAAGAAAAAGAAACAACAGATACTTCCACATGTAATCTAACACGATCATCTGACATAAAACAGCATCAAAACTGTGTAACGTTATGGAATAAAATGTCGACCAATGAAGAGGTGATAATGACTGTCAAGCTTTGGGGTGTTGATCGGCTCCATCTACATTTTGATTATCCTTCTGAATCCAATTCATAGTCTTTTTTCAGCTTTTTGTTCAAAATGTTGTTTCTTTCTTTCTTTCTTTCTTTCTTTCTTTCTTTCTTTCTTTATTTTTATTTATGAAACTTACCCACATTCAAGTGTTTAAAAAAAGAATGCAAGAAGCTAGAATAAAATGTTTTTGTTTACAAGCAGATACCCTGTTCTTTCTTTGGATGTTTTGTATGTTCAGATATTCATATAACAAAATATATACAAATTAATACTTAAATAGGGACATAGTAGTATACTTAAAGTGTGATGTAAAGTTGACTTACGAGTATACTTGCAGTATAAAACTACTAACCTAGTAGTTTACTGAGACTATACTTCAAAGTGTACTAAAATGCTACTACAAGTATTTAATTAGTAAACTATCAGTATACCTATAAGTTCACTTTTAGTATAGTTGCAGTACAAGCTAAAAAGATTGATGTAAACTAGTTGTGTACTCAAAGTTTACTACTTTTATACTTAAAGTATACTTAAAAGTATACTTTTATATACTAGAAAGTGGGCCAATTTAGTCCCAAGGAGTATTGAAACAGTACACTTACAAGTATATTACTAGTACACTGATATTTGTATACTTACTACATAAAGTATACTTAAAAATATACTTGAACTTTACTTAAGTATACTTAATAAAATAAACTTGAAGTATACTACTTTTTGGTAAGGGCTATCAGGTTTCATTATAATTATCTTCTTTTGTGTTTTGAAGATTAACCAAGATTAACGTCTCCAGGTTACGCATGTAACCATGGTTCCCTGAGGGAACGAGATGCTGCGTTGAAACGCTATGGGAATATGGAGCTTATAATATAACAAAACAATTTGAATTTGAATTGTGTAAATTTGAATTATTGACAAGTGTCATTTAACAAAACTGAATATTATGTGGCATTTAACATAGTTCTGAATTAGATTTTTTTTTAACTTGAATATTGAACATTTGAAATTTAACGCTACTGAATTTTTTGTGGCAGTTTTTTAATAGACATGTATTTTCAAACAGCGGATTTACTGTTCCCGGGAGGGAACACGTTCGGTTCACTTAGGCTAGTTTTGTCTTGGCCACGACATATTAACTTGTAGGAGTGTGATAATATGTCGTGGCCACGAGATCATTTTGTCGAGGTAATCCTGGAATCGGTGCGTGGCTGCCGCTTTCTCTCGTAGTGTAAGTGTTTTGTGCAGTCTCGGGACAGACATTGCCATAGTTGCAAACAACAAGGTCACATTTGATTTTACTAAAAATAAACAAAACATAACGGAAATTTAGTACATATGTTATTTGCTATTTATCATTTCATGGGACTAGCTATAGCGTAGTTTTCATGTCAGACACAGTTGAAGGAACAGTTCACCCAAAAATGAAAATTACCCCATAATTTACTCACTCCCAAGCCATCCTAGGTGTATATGACTTTCTTCTTTCAGACGAACACAGTCGGAGTTGTTTTGAAATTTATCCTTGCTCTTCCAAGCTTGATAATGCTGGTGGATAGTGGCTATTATTTTGAAGCTCCAAAAATCGCATATATCCGTCATAAAACTAACCCATACACCTCCGAGGTGTTAACACATGTCTTCTGAAGCAGATCGATGGATTTTTGGAACAAAAATATTTCTATTTTTAAAATTATAAACTCAAATCCCTGACTTCCGGCAACGGCCGTATGCGCGTTTGCAAGAGAGTGGAGTTCCGGCTTCTTGGCTGATCTCTGACTCGACAAATGATGTAAGCCGCATTCGTTCTTATAGTGAAATCCTCTGACCTTTTTTTTAACTTCTCATTTTCGACTTTTAATTCATTACCGGTGTTTAGTATTGCTCCATCCTCGTTCGTTTATTCTGACCTGAGCTTACGCTATGAATGCGGCTTACGTCATACGTCATACGTCGAGTCAGAGGTCCAAACCAAACCAACTCGTACACGCATGCTCTGGATTTTTTTCTTTATTTATATCTCTGTAAAAGATTTTTGATGGATCATCCAATGGGAATTCTATTACATTTTAAATGATGTTCATTATGTTTTCAACACTACCTACATGAGCTCAGTGAAATTTTCTATTGGTTGTTAATAATCTGCCCGGTAATTGGTTAAAGCCGACAAAAAGATTAAAAAAAAGTTTTATCTCTGGCTGCACCTGCCGCGAAGAGCCATGGAAGTGGCAGGATTTTGGTTGCACGAGCACCGCTTGCACACTGCCAGTGAAACCACCTACTTTCCTGCTATTCACAATTTGAATAAAAATTTTAATAAATGAGTTTTGCTAAGCACTATACAAATAAACTTGAATTTTGTCTGCCTCATGTAGGAGATTTAATGCGGGTGTGGTTCGGATCGGATAACGGGTTGGGTGTTCTGTCAATTACTGCGGGTGCGGGTATCAAACAGGACACGTGCAGGACTCTGCCTCGAGATGCTATGTTGAGCGAACCACATATTTTTCTCGTGGCCACGAGTTTAATGCATAAACAAACCTGAGTGACCAGCAACCTGGGATTATCAGAGATGGATTTATTAATATTTAATTTTGAATTAAGAGATTATTATGAATAAATTAATCAATTAATTATTAGAAATTATTACATTATTAAATTATTTTAACCATAGGCCTAGGCTACCAGACTGTATTGGGCGCAATGTAGACAGCTTTCGAATGAAGTTTATCATGAATAAATTACATAAAGTACATATAATAAAATAGGCCTACAAGAAAACATTTTTATCCATCTCAAGTCCATTAACATGACAATAAAGCTTTGATTATGCTTACTGGAAGTGCAGTTTAAAGGTTGAATTTAACATATATTTAATTGTATTTCACCTAATTAATAGACTATTAGAAATATAGTGTTTCGTGGAGGAATGAATCATTTGCGTAGTTTCATTTGTAAATGAAAACACAACACGCTCATTGTCACATACGGGTGTAAATACACTCATAAAGTCAAAACTTCATTGGCATAATTGTCAGGCGCTTACAGTATTTGCAAAATATGGTAGTATATTAATAATACTAGCATAATTATACAGAACAATTAATTAGGTAAAGCTCTACATGAATTGAAAGGGAAATAAGCACATATAACAATAAATATAAAAATATAGCCCTAACCAGTTAATATAATAATATAATTATAATATTATTATTAGCCTATAGTTTTATAATAATAATAATATACAAATATTAAATAAAAAGGCACGATCAGTTAATGGACTTATAAGACTGTGGGATGGGGAAAAATGTTTTATCCATCTCTGATAATCCCAGGTTGCTATGGTCACGCAGGTTTGTTTACACATTAAACTCGTGGCCACGAGAAATGGATGTTGTTCCCTCAACTTCACATCGCGTGGCCACGACATAAGGATGTCCTTACCTCAGACAAAATGATCTTGTGGCCATGACATATTATCACACTCCCATGAGTTAATATGTCATGGCCACGACAAAACCAGCCTAAGTGAACCGAACATGTCCCCTCCCGGTCGCAGTAAATGCTTCGTTCCACTTTTCGGAGATCATCTACTCTTCCCTGTGGATGACCTCTGACCTACTTTCTGTACGATCTGAATTTCTGCGCTTTGAATTTTAAATATTGAATTTGATGTTCCGAATTTCTTCTTCATCTTTTAAACTTGAAGCTGTATTTTTAAAAACTGGATATTTGCGGTCAAAGAATTCAGAACAAAAAAATCCGCTGTTTGAAAATACATGTCTATTAAAAAACTGCCATAAAAAATTCAATTGTGTTAAATTTCAAATGTTCATTATTCAAGTTTAAAAAAATCTAATTCAGAACTATGTTAAATGCCACATAATATTCAGTTTTGTTAAATGATACTTGTCAATAATTCAAATTTACACAATTCAAATAGTTTTGTCATATTATAAGCTCCATATGGGAACGCCTTCAGCATGACCACGCTCTGAATCACGTGTTTAATCAGTCCAATGTATGGGCGAGACGTCACAGGCGGGGTGACGTAGAGACCAGGAAGCTTAAAAGCACGTGTGGTGAATATAGCGGCATCTTCTGGGAAATGAAGTAAGCGCTCACAGGGATGCCAGAAGAATGGCAGGGAGACGCAATGTCTCGTTCCCTCGGGGAACCATGGTTACATGAGTTACCTGGAGACGTTCCCCTTCAGGAACTCGAGCTGCGTCGAAACGCTATGGGAACGAGAATGCCCACGCCACCAGACTTTCAAATTCCTGCCTAGCATGGAAGAGTGCAACTAAGGCGAGAGAACAGAGGAGCCAGGAGTGACATGCATATCGAGGTCATAGGACCTCACAAACGTGAGTGGCGTGGACCAACCCGCAGCTTTACAAATATCCTGCATAGAGGCACCCGACAGGAAGGCCTTGGTGGCCGCCACACATTGGGTGGAGTGAGCCTTGACCCCCAAGGGCGAGGAGAAGCCAGAGGACTCGTAGGCGAGGGAGATGGCATCCACAATCCACAGACTTAGAGTCTGTTTAGAAGCAGGGAGACCCTTCTTAGGAGGACCATAGCACACCAGCAACTGGTCCATTTTCCTCCACAGGGCAGCTCTGTGGGCGTATGTGTCCAGTGCTCGCACCGGACACATACAATTAAGCTTCTGCTGGTCAGGCTCCCGAAAGGGAGGAGGACAGAAAGCCTGGAGTATGATAGGCCGTGGTGCAGATGAAGGGACCTTAGGGACGTACCCCGGCCTGGGGTACAAAAATTCTTTGGCCAATCCGGCACAAAGTTTAGCAAAGAGGGGGCCACGGAAAGGGCCTGAAGGTCACCAACTCTCTTGATAGAAGAGATAGCAAGAAGGAAGGTAGTCTTTATAGTGAGGAAACAATCAGAAATCTCTTCAATAGGCTCAAAAGAAGGCTTACAGAGAGCTTCTAGTACCACAGCCAGGTCCCACGGGGGGACACGAGATCGTACAGCAGGTCTCAGCCTCAGCACACCGTGGAGGAAACGTGTAACTAGGGGGTTCTTGCCCACGGACTGACCACCTAGAGGGGCGTGATAGGCCGCAATAGCTGCCACGTAGACCTTCAAGGTGGAGTGGGTCAACCCTGTGGAGAATCTGGCCTGCAGGAACTCCAGCACTGAACAAACCGGGCAGTTAACTGGGTTGAGCTGGTGGTCTCCGCACCAAGAAGTGAAAAGCTTCCACTTTAAGGCGTACAGTTTCCTCGTTGAGGGAGTTCTGGATTGGAGGATGGTCTCAACAACCTCAGTTGAGAGACCGGAGGCTATGAGTTGTGCCCCCTCAGAGGCCACACCCACAGCTTCCACAACTCCGAGAGAGGAGATCCCTCCTGACGGGAATCTCCCACAGAGAGCCATCGAGAAGGGAAATCAGGTCCGAGAACCATACCTGGCCCGGCCAGAACGGGGCTACTAGCAGTAGACGGACCCCGTCCCAGCGTACTCACTCTCTCCAGAACGCCCGGGAGCAGAGCAATCGGGGGAAAGGCGTACAGACGAAGCCTCGGCCACGTCTGTACCATGGTGTCCAGTCCGAGAGGAGCTGAATGAGTCAGAGAGAACCAGAGGGGACAGTGCGACGTCTTCTGAGTCGTAAACAGGTCCACCTGAGCTTGACCAAACACTCTCCAAATCTGACCCACCATGTCTGGGTGGAGTCTTCATTGCCCAGGCCTCGGCACCTGCCTCGATAAAAAATGGCAAGCCCCGGCGTGGAGGTAGCTCCCTCCTCAAAGAGAGCCTTCCGGGAGCGAAGCGTCAGCAACGAGAGGCGTTCGCAGTGCAGACAGTCAGCTCCCTCGAGAGCTGACTCAGCATGCTTTGCTCCCAAGCAGACCATGCATAAACTGTGTGTATCCCCATCCGTGATGTAGTGAGGACAGGGAGGAACACACAGTCTGTAGCGCTGCCTGCTCTCGCCCTTATGTTTGCTCTTTTGACTCGCTTTAGGCATGATAATGCTTGAGTACTGGGACAAACAACACCAAATAAGACTGACACACACAGAGTGCTAGCTGAATGACAGAAAGCTGCCGCTGTATCCGCCGCACGTGCTTTTAAGCTTCCTGGTCTCAACGTCACCCTGCCCATGACGTCTCGCCCATTCATTGGACTGATTTCACACGTGATTCAGAGCATAGTCATGCTAAAGGCGTTCCCGTAGCATTTCGATACAGCTTGAGTTCCTGAAGGGGAACTAAGTCTCATGGGTTAACCAAATCTTATGAGTAAATGATGACAGAATTTTCATTTTCGGTTGACCTACAGTAAGTCTTTAATATACACTATATTGCTAAAAGTATTGGGTCATCCCCTTCTAATGAACAGGTTTGACTACTTTAGTAATTTCCATGAGTGCAAATTGTTTGGTAAAGAGTTTTTGGCTCAAGGTCTGCATTTAAAGTCACACCAGAAGTGTTCAGCTGGGAGTAGGACTTGGCTTTCTGCAGACCAGTCAAGTTCTTCCACACTGACTAAATCAATCATTTCTTTTTGAACCTTGCCTTATACACAGAGGCATTGTCACGTTAGAATAGAAAAGGGGCCTGTCCAAACTGTTGCTTTAAAATTAGAAGCACACAATTCCCTAGAATATCATTATATGCTTAAACATTAAGATTTGTACTCATGGAAATTACTAAAGTAGTCAAACCTGTTCATTAGAAGGGTGACCGAATACTTTTGGCAATATAGCGTACTTGAAAAGGAAAACTGGAACATAAACTTGAGAATCTTGGGAAAATTTAGTACCATAAATCTCACTAAATGTTTTTCGATAAATTCTTAAAACAAGAAACAAAATTTGCTCTGAATGGCCAAATATTGACCATTGAAAATAATTCACTGTAGTTTAGTTACTAGTCATTTAGCATGTGTTTTTACAGTATATTAATTACTACAACAGTCTTCCTGCAGTAACCTGGGATTAAGTCTTGCGCTTCAGGTCACAGTGGTAATGAGGACAATGCTTTCCGTAAGTCTGCAGTTCATGGGTCACAGCAAGCTGGGATCAGGCTTTTTTAACTATTCAGATACTTAATCTTTAGAATGCCAAAGGTGCAAACTGCTTTATTAGTGAAATATTCATTTGAAACCCCTAATTATTATATTTCTCATCATAACTCATCCCACACTGTTTGTGCTTTTGAAATTGTGTGGCTTGTCAGAGATGTGCTGTTACCTTTCTAAGTAATCAGACTTAGAAAAACACACACACAAAAAAAAAAAAAAAGACAAAAAAATAGTACCTTTTTTAACGTTTCTGAAAGAAATCGTATGCTTATATATTAGTACAATTTAAAATAAATGTTGTCTGTTTGAATGTATTTTAAAATGCTATTTATTCCTGTGAATTTTCAGCAGCCATCAGTGTCACATGATTCTTCAGGAATAATTCTAATATGCTGATCTGGTGCTCAAGAAACATTTCTTATTAGTATCAATATTAAAAACAGTTGAGCTGCGTAATATTTGTGTGGAAACCATGATACTTTTTTCAGGATCTTTGTCCATTAGGAAGTTCAAAACCACAGCATTTATTTGAAATAGAAATCTTTTGTAACTTTATAAATGTTTTTTTTTACTGATCAGTTTAATGCATCCTTGCTGAATAAAAATCGTACTTTCTTTCAAAAAACTGAGCCGAAACTTTTGAATGGTAGTATAAGGTTGTATAAATACACTGCGGGAGGCACCCGAGTGATTATTACAGTACGTATGTTTTGACATTGTTTAAGATTATTAGCAAATTTTCTTGTCAAAACTGCCTTGCATATGCAGGCAAAATACAGGATTATGTGAATAAAATATTCAAATGCAATAGAGAAGCTGAAAGATAATGTTGATCAGCTCTGTGGAATTCATTCTTTTCATATATATTGGTTGCAGATGTTTGTGGACTGCAGTTGATGGGAACTGTCATAGTCGTCAATATGTGTCAATAAGTGTTCAATAAGAGATCCCAGAGGTCAAACCTTCAATCCACGAATCTCTCTTTGTATGACATTTAATAGGCTGAAATTGCAGTCATACTAAACAAAATCTCAGCTGTGATTATCAGTTGCATGGAATTTTGCAGAATAAAATGTAGTTTAAATGGGTTTCAACTACTTGCAGACACTCTTCTCTCTGTCAGTCAGTGGCGTTTTTTTTTTTTTTTAATTAATTTTTCAGTCAGGCTCTATTTCTAGTAACTGGGACAAGCTTGTGGTCACTGTGCTCCAGGCATCCAGCGAATTATGATAATAAAAAAATTCTGCAAAGTTGTAAAATGGAGTCCTCTTAATTACAGCTATGCTCCTGCATGAAGACACAAGCCCTGATTTAATTAACCATTTGACAGCTGGGAAATCTCTTAGTCCTTTAATTACACTCATATCCTGTAGTATTACCAAACTAATGATTTCATAATTTTTCAAATTCTGGTCACTTTAATTTTATCCAGTGGTAGATTTTGACAGGTATTATCAGCATTGTGGCATCTTACGCTCAGTATCAAACTATCTGCAAAGGTGCAGCCAGCTCTTGCAGCTCAACAAAAGTTGCTCATTATTGCAAAGCTCCTTTGATTAAAAATGAGCAGTCATATGCAGGTATGACTTTCGTTCAAGATGACATAGACAGAGATGTTAAATTTCTTTGCTTTTTCCTGAGATGCAAATGGGCCACTTTGAGAGAAACGGGGTTTCGCAGAGGCAGGATCAAGTCCCCAAGATGATGATCTGGTTCCATAAATAGTACTCAGTGTAAACATAGATGTTGCTAATGTGGCTAATTCTGTGTCCATCATGATTCAAGGGTGACTCACTGCCTGGTCTACACCTGTGTGTGAGGTTTTAAGCACTGTTGATTATTTTTAGGAGATCTGCGTTGCCTGGTGTTGCACTGTTAGCTATTTTTATTTCTGTATGATTAATGTATGGACATTTCAACACTGTGTTCTGTGTAGAGCTTTAAAAGCAGAACATCAAAGAAAAGAAAAAAAGATAAAAAATTTATAATAAATAAATATATAATATAAATATATTATATAATAATATAATATATAAATAAATATATAAAATCTAAATAAATATTAATATATTACATATTAATATTTATTTATTTATATAGTAATATAAATATAATGAAATGATTATGGAATAATAAACAATATATATAATATTAAATATAAATATATTACTACTTGCATTAAATATAAATATATATTATAAAAATATAAATAAAATATAATAAAATAAAATACAAAACACTATTATATATGTACACTGTATAATGATGCTATGTGAAAGTTTGAAACAGAAAATAGTGGTTTTCATCTTGCCACTTTCTTGGTAAAGAAAACACATTTTTACTTAAATTAATCAAAATGGATTTATAGCATTATATATATATAAGCTATAAATCAATTTTGATTAATTTAAGTAAAAATGTGTTTTCTTTACCAAGAAAGTGGCAAGATGAAAACCACTATTTTCTGTTTCAAACTTTCACATAGCATCTTTAGGTTATAATAACATTAAAAAATCAAATCCAGATTTTGATTTTCAAAGATTTATTATAAAAACTGATTCTTTTTTCCCCAAAATGCAATAAATCCATGACATTTTTTTTTAAAATTTATTTATTTATTTTTTTTCAAAATGCAGTAAATCCATTGAATCAATATAAAAGTTATTTTTCTTATTGAAACTGTTGAAAATACACAGGAAAGTAAGTTTATCCACTTATGACAGCCTCTGAACTTGGTCAATACTAATCTTATATACAGGCACTGGACTAAAAATACATTCAATCAGTCATCGCTCCCAAAATTAATTCAACGGGTCATCTTGTTAATGCTATAAATTAATTACAACAATAAAAGAAAATTTCATCATGAACAAGAACATGAACAATAATATCACATTAGACCACAGAAATTCCAAAATGATATTTCCTTTACATTCAGCTTCCAAAAGTGCATTCATCTTTGCCATGTTACATTGATTTAGTTGACTAGTGCTATACGCTGTATTAACAAAAACATTAATGGTATTAATAAAAACACTTACACTGACAAGCTACGCAATATCGCGTTCATAATCAAATGCAATTCATCTGCAATTATGAACGCGATATTGCGTCAGTGATCTACGGCTCTGTGTATTAAATGCTGCTCCATCTGAAAGCATGTGATGGAGATTTACTGCTAATCACAGAACCGGCTTTACTGATGAGATGCGCATGACAATCACATGCGATTTATCGTGCAGCCCTAATTTTTTGTTTGTTTGTTGATCACAAAGTATAAAGTAGATGAGGAAAACTAGGATGTCGTGTGTATTCAAAGCGCCGCTATTACCGGTACTGTTTACAATGCGTGGAATGGTGAGCTGTGATTGGTTGAGCGGATGTATTGCATTCTGCAGAGAAGGGAGACTGGCGTTTGTTCGCGGTTTGGAAAGATAGGGAGAAAACATGACAGAATATCGCATTTTGCATAAAGTTAAAAATTGACTTTTCAATACCGACCAGATACAATACTGATTTTGGCGGAAACTCAATTTTTTTTTTTTTTTTTTTTTTTTAAA
Source organism: Spinibarbus caldwelli (assembly GCA_039654775.1). NCBI lineage: Eukaryota > Metazoa > Chordata > Actinopteri > Cypriniformes > Cyprinidae > Spinibarbus > Spinibarbus caldwelli. The sequence continues at coordinate 15,088,134 of CM077254.1, forward strand.
AGATGGCGTTTATAGCGTTTTGGAACCAAACTCTTCATATGTATATAAAAAAAAAACAAATAAATAAAATAAAATTAACCAGTTTTATCTTAGTTTTTAATTTTGAATTTTGATGAGTGTCATACCCAATTTTGTCATCATTTTAATGATACTCTGGTTAAAATATGTTAAAAAAAAAAAAAAATCATAGCAAATGTAAAAAATATAATAGCCGCATTGTAGTTTTAAGTTATCAATACCCCTCATTGATCCGTGAGTCCTTTTCCCTCTTACCCAAGCATTTTTTTCACTCCTCTAAATGAGAAGTGGATTGGGGAGAGGGTTTTTTTGTTGTTGGGAGGGTGGATTGTGCAATCTCTGACTTTCCCCCAGGGTCCTAAATCTCCCATGGGACAATTTAGGACTTGCAGTGCTGAGACTGCAAGCTTTTAGCCTCTCTTATCAGGGTCTGGCCTTGCTGACGTGCATGCCATACACACATACACATGCAGGTGTGCCCCACAGGTTTGTTGTAGATCTCCCAGATTGCATTAGGCCATTGACATTCCATCAAGTCCCATCAGCACTTGCTTCACTTGGCTGAAGCTCAGAGCTCAGCTCAACCTGGGAGCCAAAATGTTACAGTGTTTTCTGCAGATCGCATAACGGATCTTTGTGGAAACAGTGGTATTGACATGGAGAAATATGTCTTACTGTAAGAAATACTGACTTGGAGAAATTATTATTGCTGTAAGAAATACTGGACACTTGCAGGTCTTAATGGCTGATATCCAAGTATTGCTGTAGCTCTGAAGTACAATAAATGTACAATGAATGCACAAATGCACAAAAAAAAAGAGAAGTGTTGATATTGTTAAGTCAAGTAATGCTGATGTAGCCTCATTGTGGAATATTGTGCATTTGCTGTTGCTTCGATCAATACAGAAGCTCTATAAAACAGAAAGAACTCTCAGTGCTTGGCCACAGTAATAATGCATGTAGTCCAATGTAGACAGTATTCATGGACATATACATATACAGTTTGGCTGCTCTAGAGTGCAAATAGTGATCAGCATATATATACATTTTATATATATATATATATATATATATATATATATATATATATATATATATATATATATATATATGTATATATATATGTATATATATATATATATATATATATATATGTATATATATATGTGTGTGTGTGTTGTGTGTGTGTATATATGTATATATATATATATATATATATATGTATGTATGTATGTATGTATATATCGTCGCCTTGGAATTATAAGGTTCTATCTGCATTCTGAGTGATATTGAGATATTTAGCTTCAAAGTTTTTGCATTCCATATAGTAAAAATTATATGGGGAACAAGTCTCTTTCCTACATGAAATTGACAGAGGCCCTAAATGTATTCTAAATGTACAATATCAAAATCCTCTCAAATTTTTAAATGGGGATATTTGGAACAGGTCAAATGCAGATAGAACCTTCTAATTCTAAAAAGTCACTTTCCGCTTGGAATTATAAGGTTCTATCTGACAAAACATTAATTGAAGCAACAATCAAAAAATACAAATAGTTTTTTTTTTATAATTTGTTTTAAAATTTGAAAAAATTTTCATTTGTTCCATATTTTAGGACAAATAACCGAGATAACATGCTGACGTTTATTGTTGTAATTAAGACCCCATCATTTAAATCGTTGACTATTTGATATTTAAGGCTTAATGTTGTCAAATTTAAGACATTTTAAGACTTTAAACTGCATGAATATTTCGCCAATCGTTATATTCGGGTCTTTAGCGACCCAGACTTATATCCAGCACGGATGGATCTCTAATGGATCTTGCTACAATAGCAAACTCCTGATATTTTAAGAACAATTAAAAAATAAAATAAAAAAAGAATAAAATAAGCATACTTCCTTACCTTTTGAAACTTAGAAGGGATTTGAGCAGATGATTTTACCATCAGTGCCATCGTCAGACCGCATTTTCCCAGATTACATTCAGCATCTGCCTCATATTCACGATCTCCATATATTCTCAAAACTATCGTTTTCAGCATCTTCAAAAACAACATTTTGATCGCTATTCACCACATCCACCATCAAACGACAGTGACACTTGTATTTCATTATGTACAGTAATTGGTCTGCAGTAAAGCCATTCATGCCAGTTCAATTTTTGCAGATGATTATTTTTTTTATGCATGTGTGCTAATTATGAGTGAAAAATCACGTCATCATTATGTTTTAAACAGTGCCACTTTGTGGAATAAAGGTGAATTGCACTTATTGATTCTGCAGACACGTAATTATTGTTGTTTAATGTTTAATCTTTCCTGCTGTTACGGAGCAGTCCAGCAACATGACAAAGAACATTGATCCTGATTGGTCCGCTTGCGTGCATTTGAAGTGCTGATTGGCTGATTCGCAGATAGAACCTTATAGAACCAAGTTAGAGTTCGACTTTGTAGATAGAGCCTTTTTGTTTTCTAAATAAAAAGTCCTAAAATGTAAATGTTTAGAATATGTGAATAACTAAATTTTGACAAAATGTCAGATAGAACCTTAGAATTCCAAGGCGACGATTTATGTGTGTGTGTGTGTGTGTGTGTGTGTGTGTGTGTGTGTGTGCGTGTGTGTGTGTGTGTGTATACACAGTGGGGAAAAAAATTATTTGATCCCCTGCTGATTTTGTACGTTTGCCCACTGACAAAGAAATGATCAGCCTATAATTTTAATGGTAGGTTTATTTGAACAGTGAGAGACAGAATAACAACAAAAATTCCAGAAAAACGCATTTCAAAAAAGTTATAAATTGATTTGCATTTTAATGAGGCAAATAAGTATTTGACCCCTTCACAAAACATGACTTAGTACTTGGTGACAAAACCCTTGTTGACAATCACAGAGGTCAGACGTTTCTTGTAGTTGTCCACCAGGTTTGCACACATCTCAGGAGGGATTTTTTCCTCTATGCAGATCCTCTCCAAGTCATTAAGGTTTCAAGGCTGACATTTGGCAACTCGAACCTTCAGCTCCCTCCACAGATTTTCTATGGGATTAAGGTCTGGAGACTGGCTATAGACCACTCCAGGACCTTAATGTGCTTCTTCTTGAGCCACTCCTTTATTGCCTTGGCCGTGTGTTTTGGGTTATTGTCATGCTGGAATACCCATCCACTACCCATTTTCAATGCCCTGGCTGGCTTCAATGCCCTAGCCCTGACGGTACATGGCCCCGTCCATCGTCCCTTTGATGCGGTGCAGTTGTCCTGTCCTCTTAGCAGAAAAACACACCCAAAGCATAATGTTTCCACCTCCACGTTTGACGGTGGGGATGGTGTTCTTGGGGTCATAGGCAGCATTCCTCCTCCTCCAAACACGGCGAGTTGAGTTGATGCCAAAGAGCTGGATTTTGGTCTCATCTGAACACAACACTTTTACCCAGTTCTCCTCTGAATCATTCAGATGTTCATTGGCAAGCTTCAGACGGGCCTGTACATGTGCTTTCTTGAGCAGGGGAACCTTGCGGGCGCTGCAGGATTTCAGTCCTTCACGGCGTAGTGTGTTACCAATTGTTTTCTTGGTGACTATGGTCCCAGCTGCCTTGAGATCATTGACAAGATCCTCCCGTGTAGCTCTGGGCTGATTCCTCACCGTTCTCATGATCATTGAATCTCCACGAGGTGAGATCTTGCATGGAGCCCCAGACCGAGGGAGATTGACAGTTATTTTGTGTTTCTTCCATTTGCGAATAATCGCATCAGCTGTTGTCTCCTTCTCACCAAGCTGCTTGGCGATGGTCTTGTAGCTCATTCCAGCCTTGTGTAGGTCTACAATCTGTCCCTGACATCCTTGGACAGCTCTTTGGTCTTGGCCATGGTGGAGAGTTTGGAATCTGATTAATTGATTGCTTCTGTGGACAGGTTGTCTTTTATACAGGTAACAAACTGAGATTAGGAGCACTCCCTTTAAGAGAGTGCTCCTAATCTCAGCTCCTTATCTGTATAAAAGACACCTGGGAGCCAGACATCTTGCTGGTTGATAGGGGATCAAATACTTATTTGACTCATTAAAATGCAAATCAATTTATAACTTTTTTTGAAATGCGTTTTTCTGGATTTTTTTGTTGTTATTCTGTCTCTCACTGTTCAAATAAACCTACCATTAAAATTATAGACTGATCATTTCTTTGTCAGTGGGCAAACATACAAAATCAGCAGGGGATCAAATATTTTTTTCCCCCACTGTAGTAAAAGTAAAAAAAAAAAAAAATAAATAAAAACCTCTAAAAGTAGTACTAATAATAATACTCTGATCATATATATTTAAATTGAAGAAGTCATCAATTTGACCAAACTATGTCAATATGAATTTTAAAAATAATTTTGTCATTTTATATTTGATTCATTTATAATAAAATAAAATAAATTTTTATTAGGCCTGCCAATCGATTAAAATATTTAATCGCGACTAATCACATGATTGTCATGAGTTAACTCGTGATTAATCACAAATTAATTGCACATTTTTATTTGTTCTAAATGTACCTTAAATTAATACTTTAAGTTTTTAATACTCTAATCAACATGGGCATGGAAAAATACGGATGCTTTATGCAAATGTTTGGTTATTATTATTGAAACCATAGTCAACATATGAAGACTAGACATGTTTCAAAAGTCATAGATGTTTTTCAAAGAACTTGTTCATGTCTATTAGACACATGAAAAAAGAAATACCAGGTTCCCATTACTTCTCTTTCTTTGCACGTTAACGTGTTAACTTTGACAGCCCTAATTTTTATTTTATTTGATTTTATAAAAACACATGTACATGAGCAAATATTTAAGCAATTACCATGGATTGACACAAAACACTTTGACACTGACCAGGGGGCCACCCTAGTGAGTTCATTTATTTATTTTTTTTTGTATATTTCTACTAATGTGTGTGTATGTCTGAAAATGAGTAGAGTGTTTAATTATGCTTGTGTGTGCATGCATGTCTGTTGTATGATATGCAAACACATGATCACGGCTGTGGTTGAGTCAGATGACGATAATCTACTTCTTAAAGCCCACTTGAAGACAAGCAGGAATAAAACACTGCATCTCTTCTTCCCCTCCACCCTCAGTTCCAACACCTCTCTGCATTTCCCGTTTTCTTTTTCTCTCTCTTCTCTGTTTATACACCCATCTCTCTTGCTCTTACTCTCCATTTCGGTTTCTCTCACTAGGGGCTCTCTCTCCGTCTGTTCCTCCACTGTTTATGTTCTTTCTTCCCTCTATCTTCTCTCTCTCTGCAGAAATGCTGAGGCGGCAGCAGCGCTCTGACTGAATTAAGATTGTATGATTGATGTGCAGCACTGTCAAACAAGAGCGAGAGAACGCAAAGGAAGCCGAAATGCAGGAGGGAAAGGAAGGAAGGCTGAAAGGGAAGGATAAAAGATAAGACGAGGAGGAGTGGAGAGAAAACAAGATGGAATAAGCAACTAAAAGCTTTTTAATATACAGCAGAAAGACAGAGAGAAACATGCAGATGTCAGGGTGTGAAAGGTGCCGGAATTGACATTTAAAGACTGGAGAGAAAAAGGTATATGTGGAAAGACTGAAGGAAAAATGGAGGAATGAGAGAGAAGCTGAAGTGGAGAGAGTGAGTGAAAAGGAGGCATGTCAAAATGACCGTCAGACTGCAAATATGAAAATTGAGCGAAGGCGTTGTGACAGAAATGATGAGTGAATGTCTGTGGAAAGAACCTGTAATACTCTATCTGAAACATATAAATACACACAACCATGAGGCTCCTATTGTCATATACACTCACACATTTTCACAGGGTTCTTTGGAAGCAAATTGGGAAACCGAAGGCTAGTTGTCAAAAAAAGAATACTTGTATTCAGCAGAACATACATTTATAAGAATCCTAAAAAAAAAAAAAAAAAAAAAAAAAGTATATCATAGTTTCCACAAAAGTATTAAGCAGCAAAACTGTGAACATTGATAATAATAATAATAAATGTTTCTTGAGTAATGGAGTAATGGCTGCTGAAAATTCAGCTTTACCATCACAGGAATAAATTACATTTTAATATATATTAAAATAGAAAATAGTTACTTTATATTTATAGTAATAATATTTCACAATATTACAGTTTTACTGTATTTTTGATTAAATAGACTTTGTCCAAAATATAAATAATAATAATAATAATAATAATAATAATAATAATAATAATAATAATAATAATAATTAAAAACAAAAGCCATTAAATCTTACCAGTCCCAAACTTTTTGAACGATAGTGTACATTTCAGTGGTGTAATATATTACCTTTTAGCTCATTAAATGAATTGGCTTGATAATTGTTTCATTGTCTAAATTTTTGTGAAAATTCTATAATAGACTTGTGACAACTTACCCCACATACAGGTGCATCTCAATAAATTAGAATGTCGTGGAAAAGTTCATTTATTTCAGTAATTCAACTCAAATTGTGAAACTCGTGTATTAAATAAATTCAGTGCACACAGACTGAAGTAGTTTAAGTCTTTGGTTCTTTTAATTGTGATGATTTTGGCTCACATTTAACAAAAACCCACCAACTCACTATCTCAACAAATTAGAATTTGGTGACATGCCAATCAGCTAATCAACTCAAAACACCTGCAAAGGTTTCCTGGGCCTTCAAAATGGTCTCTCAGTTTGGTTCACTAGGCTACACAATCATGGGGAAGACTGCTGATCTGACAGTTGCCCAGAAGACAATCATTGACACCCTTCACAAGGAGGGTAAGCCACAAACATCCATTGCCAAAGAAGCTGGCTGGTCACAGAGTGCTGTATCCAAGCATGTTAACAGAAAGTTGAGTGGAAGGAAAAAGTGTGGAAGAAAAAGATGCACAACCAACCGAGAGAACCGCAGCCTTATGAGGATTGTCAAGCAAAATCAATTCAAGAATTTGGGCGAACTTCACAAGGACTGGACTGAGGCTGGGGTCAAGGCATCAAGAGCCACCACACACAGACGTGTCAAGGAATTTGGCTACAGTTGTATTCCTCTTGTTAAGCCACTCCTGAACCACAGACAACGTCAGAGGCGTCGTACCTGGGCTAAGGAGAAGAAGAACTGGACTGTTGCCCAGTGGTCCAAAATCCTCTTTTCAGATGAGACCAAGTTTTGTATCTCATTTGGAAACCAAGGTCCTAGAGTCTGGAGGAAGGGTGGAGAAGCTCATAGCCCAAGTTGCTTGAAGTCCAGTGTTAAGTTTCCACAGTCTGTGATGATTTGGGGTGCAATGTCATCTGCTGGTGTTGATCCATTGTGTTTTTTGAAAACCAAAGTCACTGCACCCATTTACCAAGAAATTTTGGAGCACTTCATGCTTCCTTCTGCTGACCAGCTTTTTAAAGATGCTGATTTCATTTTCCAGCAGGATTTGGCACCTGTCCGCACTGCCAAAAGCACCAAAAGTTGGTTAAATGACCATGGTGTTGGTGTGCTTGACTTCACCAGACCTGAACCCCATAGAGAATCTATGGGGTATTGTCAAGAGGAAAATGAGAAACAAGAGACCAAAAAATGCAGATGAGCTGAAGGCCACTGTCAAAGAAACCTGGGCTTCCATACCACCTCAGCAGTGCCACAAACTGATCACCTCCATGCCACGCCGAATTGAGGCAGTAATTAAAGCAAAAGCAGCCTCTACCAAGTATTGAGTACATATACAGTAAATGAACATACTTTCCAGAAGGCCAACAATTCACTAAAAATGTTTTTTTTATTGGTCTTATGAAGTATTCTAATTTGTTGAGATAGTGAATTGGTGGGTTTTTGTTAAATGTGAGCCAAAATCATCACAATTAAAAGAACCAAAGACTTAAACTACTTCAGTCTGTGTGCATTGAATTTATTTAATACACGAGTTTCACAGTTTGATTAATACACAAGTTTCACAACTTTTCCACGACATTCTAATTTATTGAGATGCACCAGATATTCCTCATCTTTGTTTCCCGAGCAATAACGGTGACAATATTCTTTAACTTTTTTTTGGTTCAAAAGTTATGTGCTTACACAGAATTTGGGGTTTAAAATAAACCTGCCCTGGAAAATATTCTCTGACCATAAAATGGTGACAACCAGCCTGCTATATTCATACTGAATATGAATCGGATTTAATATCCCTGCACATTAGAGCCACAATCACCCTGTGAACTAACCTTTAGCACTTATGTAAGAGATGTAGAACAATACACAGGGTGAGATAGTATTTTATCAATATAGGACAGAATAAGAATATAAAAGCACAAATATTTGTGGAGAAAAAGTCGAAGAACAAGGCAGGAGAGTCCTCATTTACATTCTTACATAATATACAGGTTAATTTATTTCACAAGTACAACTACATTTTATTTTCCATAGGATTAGATCAATTCATTCATGTTTTTGGACAATTTCCAGCAGGTTCTGGAAAATGAGCAGGCAGCATAATTATTTATATTACAGTCAGATCATTGCTGTAAAGTAGAATGGCTTGAAATTGTGGTTGAAACCAAAGTGTGTATAGAGGTTTCACTATATAAACTATATCAATATCACAATATAACAACAAACAAAACCTCAACCAGAACAGATCAATATGGTCACCGGCAACAAACACATATGTTTCAAATCACACAGGTGGATGGCGTGTGCTGCTGTTTCTGTATGTATATATGTGTGTGTTTGTGTGTTCAAGGTAGAGTGGAAGTGGAATCTAGAGCAATGCTCAAAGGGATAGCTCCCACAAAAATTATTCTTATATATACATATTTTTAATTTGGTGAAGATATTTTGCAAAATGTTTTTGTTCATACAATTAACTCTTTCCCCGCCAGCGTTTTTTTAAAAAAGTTGCCAGCCACCGCCAGCATTTTTGATGATTTTCACCTAAATTTGATGGCCCTCAGAATATTTTCTGCTATGAATATAAGAACATATTATATATCAAAATGAAGAACCAAGCCTCTGCTTTTAAACAAAAAGAAACTATTTTATTCTGTCTTCATGTGTTCATGTTTTATCACCATTTGAATGGAGATAGGTTTCATCAAAAATACAACATTTTGGACAAAAAACTGAGAAAAGTGCATTTTTATCAAAGTAGTGCATTTTCAAGCAAAATACATTCAGATGTCATATTCTTTCACTTGTAAATAATTATATGAATAATTGAAATTGCATTCAATAAACAGAACAAACAGACACACACACACAAACATATACATACATACATACATATGAATACATATACTGTACGCACGCGCATGCACGCACACACACACACACACACACACACACACACACACACATATATATGTGTGTATATATATATATATATATATATATATATATATATATAGATCGTGCCCACACACACATACACACACACACACATACACACACACACACCCCTATTCAGATCGACGGGTTATCGGTTACAACTAGAGATGTTTCTGTGTCTGTAAAGGCATCTCTCTCACTGACTACTTCATCCCGATCAGATTCAAAATGGTCAAAACATGATCTACATACATGATCTATATATGATCTACATTTTCTTTGACGCTTCCATTTATGCCGATCGTCTTCTATTCGCACCCTAAAGACCTGGAAGTCTTGTAACTCATTCAGGACATGCGCTAGGGCTTTTCTTACCGTAATACACCTAGAACACGGATTGCCGTAAAAACTTGTCAATGGCGGGGAAGCGTTGTCTCTTAATTGACGAGAAATCTCGTCAATGGCGGGGAAAGAGTTAAAACTCAGTGGGGTCCAAAGCAACATCGCTTATTATTTTTAGCAGTATCTTTTGGATTTCATAGAAGAAAGTCATACAGGTTGGGGATGACATGAGGGTGAATAAATTGTGGCAGAATTTTCATTTTTAGGTAAACTATCTCTTTAACATGTTTTAGATGTATTAGAGTCTACTGTTTATATGAGTGTGTTGGTATTGAGTGTAATGTTACTCTGGTTGCAGAATCAGGATCTTTCTGCATATTGCATCAGTGAAACAGCCCTCATGTGTGTGCAGTTAGCATCCAGCAGTCAGCTCGGTGGCTAACACAGGCTTACCGCAATGAAAACCATTAAAGGGATCCATGATGGAGGAAGAATGCTATAGAGAGGGCGTTAGAGAGAGAGGGGAAATGAGAGAAGAGGGCGCTAAGACAGTGGAGTAACTAACAAATTTCTGTGAATCAAGAGTCACTTAAGACCCGAACGCAACAGCATGCTGAAGAATTTAATGCCAGAAATAATAATAATAAAAAAAAAAACTGAAAAAGTGAGCAACAGAGTGAAAGAAATTGGTTTCAAGGAGGAGAGGAGCAGGCTCTTTAATCTGTCATGTATCTATTTTTAGTGTAGCGTATATGGAACAGGAGGGGGAATTCATAACTGAAGGCTTTTTAGCATGATGGATCACACACGCTCGCTTCAGGTCCCTCTGCAAGAAAAACAGAGCAATCGAGGAGAATCAGAATCAGAATGAGATTTATTGCCAAGTAAACGACAGCGACAAGACACAGATAATAAAATAAGTAAATAAAAATAAATATAAATACAGTTACATAATAGACAATACATGTATGTATGTACAGATACTAAGTATAAATAATGTTGTTTATTGCACTTTTATTAAACTGTTCATGAGTTAGATGGCCTGAGGAAGGACACTTTTCCTATGCCTGGCTGTTCTGATGTTCATTGCTCTGTAGCGTCGTCTATATGCAACAGTTCAAAGAGGAAGTGTCCTGGATGTGAGGGATCCAGACTGATTTTTCCAGCTCTTTTCCTCACATGAGTACAGTTCTTGGAAAGTGGGAAAGAGAGTGCTGATGGCTCTCTGCAGTCTGGAATGTTCGCTGTAGTTTTCTGAGGTCTGATTTGGTAGCTGAGCTACAGAAATGCAGAGGACAAGATTATATGATGGCGTAGTAGCACCTGGGGAAGTCTGAACTTCCTCAGCCAGCAAAGGAAATAAAAAAGGCACTCTGTTGGACCTTTTTCACAGTGGAACTTATGTGAATGTCCCATTTCCAGTCCTGTGTGATGGTAGTACCCAAGAATGACTGAATGACTGCCACAGTACTGTTCAAAATAGGGAGTGGGGTTAATGCTGAGGTGTTTCTCCTAAAGTCCACCATCACCTCCACTGTTTTGAGCATGTTTGTCTCCAGTACACCCAGCTGCTCAGCCTCCCTTCTGTATGCAGACTCGTCACCGTCGATGAGGCCGATGACTCTGGTGTCATCTTCAAACTTCAGGAGCTTAACAGAGGGGTTTGTACAGGTGCAGTCTTTCATGTGTAGGTAGAAGAACAAACTAAAGGAGGTTTAAAGCCCCGTTCAGACTACACGATTTTTTTTGTCAGTTACGACAGTCACTGTGTCAGATTATGCGATTTTGACTCATAAAATCTTGTCGTGTCGTGAACAAGAAACATGTCAGACTATTCGATGCTACCCGAGCATTCATCGCATGCCGTCATTAACGATGTGCGTGCTGTCATCCATACAGTGCGGGACAAGACAGAAGGTGCTATGAGCGTAAACAAACAATGGCTAGCAAACAGCGTGTTTTGCCCTGTCTTGTCATCAGAAAAGCCCAAAAAAGAAAGAAAACCTGACAATGGACACAAATCTGGATTGCATGAAGAGGATGGTATGGACTGTCAAAGAGAACTGAGGTAAAATAGTTTTTATTTTACCTTTTTTCAGTGTGTCGCGGCAGTCCCTCATCATAAATGCAGGAGTATTGTTGCTGTAGCTCCACGAACATTTCCTCCCTTGTAAAATTACACCTAGCAAGACCGATACTATTGTCTCTCTTTCATTTCGGCTTGTTTGAAAGCTTGTACAAAGGTGCTTCTGTGCTCCTATTGGCCAGTGTCACGGATGTGATGGAACTTGTCGTGTACGACAGGAAAAAAAATTAAACATGCTAGTCTTTCTGTGTTGACGTCGTGAAGCATCGCAGAGGTGTCGTGCACTATGACACACTACACGAGATGAAATGATTGAATCGTGCGTCCCGATACCCATTGTCGTTTACGAATCCCCACGACACCCTACGTCAAGCAGATCGTGGCAAAATCGGGCTAAAATCGTGTAGTCTGAACGGGGCTTAACAAGGGTCCTTCAGGTGGGCCAACACCAGTTTTTCAAATTACTTCATGACCACAGGTGTGAGAGCAACAGGTCTGTAGTCATTAAAGGGTTACTCCACCCCAAAATGAAAATTTTGTCATTAATCACTTACCCCCATGTCGTTCCAAACCCGTAAAAGCTTCGTTCGTCTTCGGAACACAATTTAAGATATTTTTGATGAAAACCGGGAGGCTTGTGACTGTCCCATTGACTGCCAAGTAAATAGCACTGTCGAGGCCCAGAAAAGTATGAAAGACATCGTCAAAATTGTCCATCTGCCATCAGTGGTTCAACCGTAATGTTATGAAGCTACGAGAATACTTTTTGTACGCAAAGAAAACAAAAATAACAACTTTATTCAACAATTCGTCTCCTCTGCATCACTGTAGTGCCATTTTGGAGACTATCCACTGGACGCAAACAGCATATGCTGTTCTGTGTCAGCCACAACACACCAAAAAGTATTCTCGTAGCTTCATAACATTACGGTTGAACCACTGATGGCTGATGGACTGTTTTGACAATGTCTTTCATACTTTTCTCAGCCTCGACAGTGTTATTTACTTGGCAGTCAATGGGACAGTCACAAGCCTCCCGGTTTTCATCCAAAATATCTTAAATTGTGTTCCGAGGATGAACGAAGCTTTTACGAGTTTGGAACGACATGGGGGTAAGTGATTAATGACAAAATTTTCATTTTGGGGTGGAGTAACCCTTTAAGCCTTGTGATTTGGGGTTTCTTTGGGAAGGGGATGCTGGAGCATTTGAAGTAGCAGTGATCAGAAGTCATCAGAATTTGAAAAGTCCTTATTTGTCTGGGAGAGGAGAAGTTGTTCGTCCATTTTGTTGGGGAGAGAACATAGATTCGCCAGATGGATACTAGGCAGCGCTGTTCTTAAGCCGCACTGTCTGAGCCTGACCAACACGCCAACTCGCTTCCCACGCTTGCGCATCTTGGAGTGCATGAGGAGGAAAGAAAACTGCAAAGATGGAGACAGGAAGACCACGATGTGCCAAAGAAGAAAGAGATAATGGGAAACCGAGGCAAGTAAGTCCTCTGTTGGCGAGACCCTGTACTGAGTCTTGTGGATTCTTTCATTTAATTTGTAGGGTTGTTTGTTTTATTTCAGATGAAATGTGTTCATCTCATTGGCGCCGTTTCCCCCTAAAGCACACTGTCAGCTCAAATCTAGAGCACAGAAACCACTCAAAAAAAAATAAAATAAAAAAAAAAATAAAAAAAAAACCCACTACACGTCTATGTGTATTAAATGCATGCACTTACCTGCACCAAGCAGTCCTGTCAACTCAAAGGTCAAATTTACAATGAGATTCTTACTGTGATTTCTGGCAGGAAGTGGCGGAAGTGTTTATTTGAGCTTGATTTTTCAGATTAAACACTTGCACACACAAGCAAGGCGAATGACATGTCGGTCGTTTTCTGTTTCAGTTGGCGGTGTGACAGAGCAATGCGACAAAGTTGGAACCAACAACCAAATGCGCAACAACGTAATGCATAAGTGCAGACAATGGAGGTCACATGACTTGCTGCCTGTTAAGCGCTGCCAGTGCAAAGTTTCTAAAGCCTGGAGGGCTAAATGACCGTATTAAACGTCTCTCCTCTCCTCTCGAGTGCTTTCTGATAATATAATATTGAGTTTTTAGTTGCGAGCAGTCAAGCATCAATATGCTGATGCTTGATAATGCAGTGTGTGCATAGGAAGGGAGTGTACAAGTACTAGTGTGTGTGAGGTGATGGAAAAAGTGCAAGTAGGGACAAGAAGAGGTGGTCATGGGAAGGTTGTAATGACACTAATGAGGCCAAAAAGAAAATTACATTTGGGGTGCTTACAACGCATATACTGTATGCATGTGTTTTCTCAACCATACTTTTGGGACAAAATTGCCCTCAAACCTACCATTGGGGACATTCTTTTTTTTAATGCGGATAACTTGTCTTTTAGGGATAAGTCTAGGGTTTGGTTTAAGGTTAGGTCTCAAGTAGCCAAATGACATTAGCAGCAATGTGGACTGGAGTTTGTTTTACTGGAAGTTCTTGCTCAGCTAATCAGATTAAAAAAAGAAAGAAAGAAAGTGCTTTTTTGTAAATGTTGAAATTAATATTGACTAAAATTAAGTAATGTTTTAGTAGTGTTTTTCATTCTTAATTTGTTCATTTAGGAGTTAATTTAGTGGACTAATGTAAAGTATAAAATCTGACTATAAAGTGTTACCAATAATAATAATAAAAGGGAAAGCATCCAATACTTAAAAATGTATATAAATAGAGCTATTTCTTTACTTGCAGGGTTTGGCAGTGATTTGTAACTTTTTTTGGAGATTGAATGGTACAGACTTGGACATTTTGACAATTGGAAACATATTTGTACCTTATTTACCCCTAAATGGTACATATACAATGCCGTTCCAAAGTTTGGGATTAGTTTTTATGTTTTTTTTAAAGACGTTTCTTCTCCTCATCAAGGATGCATTTATTTGAACAAAAATACAGAAAAAAAACCCCAGTAATATTGCAAAATATAATTACAATTTAAAATAACGGTTTTCTATTTTAATATACTGTAAAATATAACCAGGATTCTTTGATGAATAAAACGTTAAAAAGAACAGATTTATTCAAAATAGAAATATTTTCTTGAACAATATAAGTCTTTACCATCACTATTTTAATTTAACACTTTTTTGCTGAAAAAAAAAAAAAATCTTTAAAAAAATAAATAAATAAAATACAGACCCCAAACATTTGAGTGGTAGTGTATATTATTACAAAATATGTCTTTTTTTTAAATAAATGCTGTACTTTTTTTATTCATTAAAGAATCCTGAAAAAATTATAACAGGTTCCAAAAAAATATTAAGCCGCAAAAACTGTTTTCAATATTGATAATAAATCAGCATATTAGAATGATTTCTGAAGGATCATGTGACACTGAAGACTGTAGTAATATTGCTGAAAATTAGCTTTGCATCAAAGCAATAAATTATGTTTTAAATTATATTAAAATAGTTAACCATTATTTTAAATTGCAATAATATTTCATAATAGTAGTTTTTTTCTGTATTTTTATCAAATAAATGCAACTTCGATGAGCAGAAGAGACTTCTTAAAAAAAAAAAAAAAAACATTAAAAATCTTTCTGATCCCAAACCTTTGAACAGTAGTTGTTAATATGACCACAGTACTTGTACCCTAAGTGTTCACAAATGTACCCCAGCTGTACCCATTTTTTCTGACAGTGTATAAGAAGCGGGAATATATATATAGGAGGAAAACATTGTATATTTTTGGCTGTGTTGGATCTGTGCACAGACTTTTTAATTAAAGCAAAAGTGATTGAAAGAGGGACCTGGCACCGTCACTACCTCTTATTAGTCTAATACACGTTTAAACTGCTGATGGAGAGATGCAGTAGACTCTCTCAAACACTAGCCAACTCTCCATTTCACAGCTCTTCTGCCTTTCTCTCTCTCTTTCTCTGTTGCCAGCTCTCTCTGCCTTTCTTTTTCTTTTCCTCCTCATTTAAATACATCTACATTCTCACTGTTTTCCTTCTCGGTCTGATTTTTCTCTCCTTCTCCCTCTTGTTGTCTCTCTCGCTCTCTATCTCTCTATCTGAGTCTTAAAATTGAGATGTGAATTATTAAGGGCACCATTATTAAGAGCTGCAGACATCTTTACCACTCCAGCCGAATATTATTTTTCAGGAACATATCATCAGCGTTGTGCGACTGCATGATTAGTAGGTAGATAAAGACACAGAGTGAGAGAGAAGACTGTTGAAATGAAAAGAGGGAAGATTTGCTTTCACGCAGAAGGAAACATTTGGGTTGTTTAGTAGTTCAGTGTGTAGCACTCTGCAGCATCTCTGTTCATGGTTTCTGCCATGAAGGGTTTACGCAAATGCTCCACATTTCGTTTCTCAGAACAGCCACTCTGCACATGCTCACTTTAGCGCTCGAGTGGTTGCTATGGATACCACTTTAAGTCTCCTAGCATGCACTGTACTGTTAGCCATGTTAGCCCTGAGCTAACTGTGTGTTGGTGATTTCAATGAGCTCTGAATAAATAAGCGTGTGTGTGTGTCAAAGGAATAAGTCATGATGTGAGCGCTGAGAGATCTGTTTGCTCTTTTTGCTTCACAAAATAACTGATGTAATTTAAACAGAACTGTATGTTACACTGTATGCAGACAGATTGAGGTGAATTCAGGAGCCATGTTCACATGCTTGCATAATGCATATAGAATAAGACAGATGTGGTCTGCAATATAGTCTCATACTTAAGAGGCTGAGGCTCACACACTGTAAAAGTGCTTTTTCGAAGTTGCAAATAAAACCAATATTATTAGAGTATAAAAAGAAAATACAGTTTCTTTCTACTTCGGAATTCCATGTTTAATTCAATGTGCTAGTAGTTTGTAATCTATTGTGAAATTTACTAGCAATTTCTGCACAAAAATGGTTTCCATTTCCTTTTTTTCAGTGCACAGTGAGAAACAGGATATGATATCACATTCTAGGGCTTCTGTATTTAATAAATAATAAATAAAATATATAAAATAGCTGTTTTAAACTCTGTCTAGCAAATTATGATGTTAATACTGTCAGCGTGCATATGTACATATACATATACAAACATTTTTTGCATGATATGAATACATATACACCTAGTATCAATGTTTCATGACTTTTTTTATAGATTGGATGTAGATGAACAAATGATCTGACTGAGTGAGTGTAATGTCAATATTTATTCAATTGAATATATTATAAAATGTTACTGGAGTGTGTAGCAGTCATCACAGTGACTGCATGTGTGTGAGTGAGTGAGTGAGTGAGTGAGTGTGTGAGCGTGTGAGCGTGTGAGTGTGTGTGACTTATGTGTCACGCGCATGACATAAGCGGTTATGACAAGTGCTGAGTGTGTGTATCAGTGGCAGTGGCAGCTGGTAAAGAGACACACAGTAACTGTATAATGAGTGCTCTATTACAGCCAGGCTGAATCTGTCCACACTCATCTGTTTAACCCTTTAAGCCCAAAGTGTACCGCCAGCAGGACTCCAACCCCCCCCCCCCCCCCCCCCAGGATTACTAAGGATCCACTGAATGGAATAACACATAATAGGTATCTTTTTAAAGCTTAGAAACTGAATTTTTTAATGCATGTCTCATGACAAGTGCTGAGTTGCCTCTTCTAAACCGGAGTGTATCGCCAACAGGCACCACCTAATGGTGAAAAAATTAATCATATTTTTCAGAACGACTGCCTTGATCAACACAAAATGTCAAGTGAAAGCTTCGAATCTGAACTTTACAATGCATGTAGCCAATTTGATTAACTCTTAAGTAATATTTGCTTATAAATAAGAAAAAATGTCTTACAGAACATAGTAAAAAAAAAAAATCTATGTCAAGACTATTACACAGGTCAGATAGTCATGTGTCATATATCATTTGAAAGGTCTCATGGAGTAGAATACAACAAGCATAATAACGCTCAGATCTAAAGATATTCTTCATGGAGTTATAACACATAAAACCCCACAGACACACATGTAGCCAAGTATGGTGTTTTCGCTCATAACTCCATGAAACATGCACAGATTGTATAAAGTTTCATATCATTACTTACAGTGAATGCTTATTGACATGAGTCCAAAATCAACATAATCCATTGTACTGAACATGAGAAATATCTCACGGAGTGGTGTAACATGATAATTGGCTAAAGATATCAGCCAATTAGCATGTTACACCATCATATCTTATCATTCCAGGATGCATTCATGTTATCCATTGTTACTGAAACCATTCATGCTTGTTTTCCAGCGTTGTTGTACATATTTTGGAAGCTCTACCAATCGTATATTAGAGTCAGGTATAGCAATGCCTACCTCTATATTTGGGATGCAGGCGCAACTGCACTTTGATCTTGAAAAATGTTGAGAAGCTCTACCAATGGATGTTTGAGTCTATCACCGCACAATTTCATCCAGATGCAGTTCTGCATCTTCAGATGTACTTCACCAAAAATGAATTTCCCTCCTACCTTATTTACTTCCTGAGTTATTGCATGTCAAATAAGAAAGATACTGTAATTTAAATTTCCCTTGGGCACACTTTAAATTTTTGTCTTTTATCAGTAGTTTCTCAGCATTAGAATGTCCAAATGTGAAGAAAATTTAGTTTCTAAAAATTTTTGAAAGTTCTCTATTAAATGATACCTACCATTTGACTCTCCTTGCTACAGTCAACATTTTTAAAAATGCCTTCCGGTTGTCAAAAAGGCTACCTTGGTTCCAAATGCTGTAACTTTTGAATACTTAATGCTAAATATCCAAATGTAATAAAAAATTATTTCTGAAAATTTAGAAAGTATTTTTATCACTCAGAAAGAAAAAAAAAAAACAACTCTAAAAATGCCTTCAGGGCTTAAAGTGTTAATACAGCCGTATGTGTGTGTGTGTGTGTGTGTGTGTTTATTTTTGTATGTATATGTGTGAGCCCAGGCTTACAGCTCTATATCACTTTCACTTGAATGCACATGGTTTATCCAACCTCTGCAAGAAGACAACACTATATGTGCATGATTTGTTTTTGTTCTAATATTATTATATTACTCTTGACTTTATAGTATGATATATATAATTTTTCTACATTATACTGTGGTTATTTTTTTGCAAAGTTCATTTTAAATATGTTTGATATGATGAATCCAGCTTGTTTTTAGCCTTAACTTTGCCTCTTACTCCGTTTGAGTGGATGATTTTGACCACCATCATTGCCAACTGCATCGTACTGGCTCTTGAACAACACTTACCAGATGGAGACAAAACTCCACTGTCAGAACGACTGGTAAAGTGGAACACACACACACACACACACACACACACACACGCACACACACACATTTACTGAGCTAAATTTAAATGGGGACATGGCATAGACTATTGTTTTAATGTACAGCTAGTTGTAACTACTATAACCTACCCTAAAATGAAAATCTGCTAAGAATTTAATTTTCATTTTTGTGTGAACTGCTCCTTTGTGTTGATGCACACACGCGCACACACACACACACACACACACACACAGAGTAAAAGTTTAGTTAAAAACAGCCAAGCACTGAGAATGTTTTAAGTGAAAATGCTTTTTATAATAATCCCATCTGTGGTTTTCTTTCTCTCGCAGGATGACACAGAGCCCTATTTCATTGCAATTTTCTGTTTTGAGTCGGGCATTAAGATTCTTGCACTGGGATTTGCCTTCCACAAGGGCTCCTACCTGAGAAACGGCTGGAACGTGATGGACTTTGTAGTGGTGCTCACAGGGTGAGTTACACAAACACACACACTCTGGTGTCTGGTGTCATGGTGAAATAGAATAAAACAGAATTTGAGCTGCTCGAATTATGAGTCAATATAAACAATTATTAGATGGCTCTATGAAACACTTGATTATGATAGGTCAGTAGTGGCATTCTGATGCCAAATATTTTTGTATGATTTGTGTTGTCAGTGGAGTTTGGGGCTCTTCTTGATCAATTCATTTAGAGTCATTTGTTCATGATTCAGACTACAGTAGTCATTATTTTTCATTTGCATGCAGCCAAAGATGACAAAGCAATACATATACTTTTATCTGTGTTTAACTTAGCATTTCAGCCTTTTTAAGCTCATAACTCAGGTATAAAATAGATTATAGATTGCCTTATTACCCCGACTGACTGCACATTATCTGTAACACATACTAAAAGATGTACTTTTCGCATGGCCTAAATTAGCCCAGAGAAAGTCACGCACCTTCTGGAGCTCTGTGTGTGAAGCAATGCTACGTACACAGCAGAGGTCTGGTTGGACATTGGCTCTGTCATGCCTTAATGAGCACTCTTTCTCTCACACACACACAGGCACACATACACACACGTGGATTCTCAAACACAGGCAGATCACAGCAGCACTGTAGGGAGCAACCATCAGGGCAGGGCACGTCTGAAATGTCACCTCACAGAGAAGCAGAGAGAGAGAGAGAGAGACTGGTGTGTAGGGGGGATGTGTTTGTAGTATTGCAATGCCAAAGAAGGCAGGGCCATGTGACTCCATTACTCCATTCCCTGGGCTTTGGAATATTGGAAAATTAGAAAGAGAGAGAGAAGGTGTTGGTTGATGTGAAAAGACTTATAGCTGGAGGAGGAGGAGGAGATCAGAGGCTAATGGAAGAATCCAAGATGGAGTGAAAACCCTGAAAACCTTTCATTTCCATGTTGGTCCCTGTTGATTTATGCTGCTTAGTGCTGGTATTGCCTGGTGGGAGCTGGAAAATTATGGTCAACTAGCATAATAATTATGATTGACCAAGGGAGGTTTGCTGGTTGAGCTAGTTAAAGAAGTAGTGCACATTTGTCATTAGTTACTTCTTGTTCCATGCCTGTATAGCTTTCTTTTTATACATGGAACAAAAGTGTTTTGTCCAGACTTCTCCTTTTAATAAAATGAAATAGTGACACATTTTTACCATATTGTCACTGACTTTGTATGAAAAAAAGCAACTTGGACATTCAATGAATGTCCTTTTATATACACACTGCCGTTTTTTCAAAGGAAATGTGTACTTTTATTTATCAAGGATGCATTCATCATGATTTCCGCAAAAATAAACGTTGATGGTAATAAGAATTGTTTCTTGCGCACCAAATCAGCATATAATGTTTTTTGAAGGATCACGTAACACTGAAGACTGGAGTAATAGCTACTGAAAATTCAGCTGTGCCATGACAGAAATTAATTACATTTTGAATTTTTTTTTTATTTAAATAGAAACAGTTATTTAAAAAAATGTAATTAATATTTTACAATATTACTGTTTTACTGTATTTTTGATCAAATGCAATTTTGGTGAGCAAAAGAGACTGATTTTAACAGATATATTTTTAGTAAAAGAAAGAAAGCCATATAGGTTCGTAATGTCATGAAGGTCAATAAATCGCTGCGTCTGAAATCAAATACTTCCGTACTATGTAATATGCGAAAAACAGTAGCGTATCCAAAAAAAAGTAGTGCCCAAATACAGTACATAGTATTCGAAAAACAATAGGCGAAACGTACTCTGATGACTTGCTACTTCTGCCTGGATTCTGAAGTGCGCAGTCGATGGAAATTTTATCATACTGTGAGGCAATGGGAGAGGATTTATGAATGATTGTGAAACAATGCAACTGATGCAGGTAGGTCACATGACAGTAACCACATGGCGGACAAAGTGTGTGCGCATTTCAATCGTACCACCCATATTTATACTATATAGAACATACTTTTTTAACAATCACAAAGTAAGTTCAATTTCAAATATAGTACCCACTCAGTATGCAATTTCGCATGCACCACACGATGATGGAATTATTTTTGAGTGAGCTGTCCCTTTAAGAAGATTAGCAGGCATACCAACATACCAGCATTCAAAACACACCATGCAACCAGCAGTTCTTGTCTGTTTAACAGGAACTAGTGAAAGTAGAAATGAAGAGAAGGTGGGAAGCAAAACTAGAACATGGAGGATAGAGGTGGAAGGGGAGAGGAAGAGAATGAGAACAAGGGAAACGTAAAGGAGCAGGGCAGGCGTGTGTGTGTGTTTTCGTTAGCTGCTGCAGTAACCTGCTTTTCACTACTGCAGATGATCAATCAACTAGCCTGCTTTTAGACACGGCAGATCTTAACACACACAAACAGCTGTGAAACTGAACATGGCTAATCATTAACTACATCTTCAATACACATTTTTACTCACCGTGTGCACATTGGACACATCTGTAAGCATCGGCTGGCTTTCACAGCAGTATCACTGTGTGTGTATGTGTGTGTTAGATAGAAAGCGCTGCACTTTGATGATAAAATGCATCCTCCTCCATGCTGCTTCCTGCAGCTTTGATTTCTATTTACAGTCAGACTCATACACACCTTTACCTACTGAAACAAACACGCACGCATTCTGTCATGTTGTGTTCCTCGCGGAAATTGTTATCCTGTATTTTTTTCTCTTTCTGTCCAGTAGAACTTTTTTTATTTTATTTTATTTTATTTTACTCTTTAGTATAGTGACCAATTCTCACTATTAACTAGTTGCTTATTAGCATGCCTATTATTAACATTTTGGCTGTTTATTAGTACTTATAAAACATTTATTCTACCTGACCATATTCTACGTCCCTAATCCTACCCAATACCTAAACTTAACAACTACTTTACTAACTATTAATAAGCAGCAAATTATGAGTATATTAATGCTAAAGTCGTAGTTAAACTATTTGTTAATAGTGAAAATTGTACCTTAAAATAAAGTGAGACCATTTTATTTTATTTTTTATTTTTATTTAGTTTAGTTTTTTTTATATATATTTGGTAACACTGTATTTTACATTGTTCTTGTTACACGTCACATGTACTTATAGTAATACCAACCAGTAAAACCAAACCCTCATTCTAACTCTAACCATATACACTAAGTACATGTAGTTAATTAATATTATTCAGTACTTACTGTAAATGTACAGCACTGTGCAAAAGTCTTAGGCCACTAGTATTTTCACCAACAAAAAAAATGGTTTTAAGTCGGTTATTTCTATCTTTTGCTGTAGCATGTCAGTTGGAAATATCAGTTTACATTTCCAAACATTATTTTTCCATTAATTGTAATAATCCAGTGAGATTTTTGTTTGCACAAGGAGTCTGACAACAGCCAGTGCTCCACACAGAGATCTGATCTGATCATCATCCAGTCCGTCTGGAATGACATAAAGAAACAGAACAAACTGAGACTAAATCCAGAAGAACTGTGGCAACGTCTCCAAGACGCTTCAAGAAACATACCTGCAAAGCTACAGTGCTGTTAAAAGTTTTAGGCAATTGTGTAAAAATGCTGTAAAATGAGGATGCTTTCAGAAATAATGCCATAAATAGATTTTATTTATCAATTAACTTCTATTAATTAAATCAAATCAACATTTGGTATGACCACACTTTGCGTTTAAAATAGCTTTTGTCTGAGGTACACTTGCACATAGTTTTTCAGGTAGCTTTGCAGGAAGGTTTTTTCTTCAAGCGTCTTGGAGATGTTGCCACAGTTCTTCTGAATTTAGTCTCAGTTTGTTCTGTTTCTTCATGTCATTCCAGACGGACTGGATGATGATGAGATCAGGGAAAATACTTAAAATACCATTTTTTTGTTTCATGGTAGAAACAAAAAAAAATGGTATTTTAAGTCTCAGATGCCTTTTTTATTTTATTTTATTATTATTATTTTTTTTATCCTATAGTGGAAACAAGCTTCCATACATTTTAGTTATATTTAGCTACTTTTTAGTTTTTACCATTTTATTTAAATCAAAATAAGGTTGTTTAATAACATATTACAGTTTATTTACTTACTTAATTACTAATGTTTTATTGACACAGGCCTATACTTGTCACAGGACCATTTATTTTTCTATTTTAAATTGCCCAGTGGCATATGAATAATCAGAAAAAAACATATCAGCTTTGTTTTATATCAATTTTGTCATGTGATGTTTACTCAGTAGTCCTGATTTAATAACAGGCAGTTAATAGGTGCTAGCCATAGTAGGATTACTGCTTACTGCTTGCACAGTTGTTCAGTCCACTGCCAACATTACCAGCTGGCAGAAGATTTTTCTTGGTATTAAAGTTGGTTCACAGAGCCAATTCTGTCCGCATACTGCAGCCACGCAAAATAAACTCTTTAAATATGATTGTCTATTTCTAAAAGTGTGGGTACATATCATTTATAATGCTCTGAAGAGACCAATATAATCACTATAACTGTGATATAATGAAAACTGGCTGCTATGCTAGGGTTAGATTGTTTCAGCCTTTTGAATTCTGAGAAATCTGAGTTGTTTTGTGTTTGAGTAGAATATAGAACCACTATTAGAATTAGTAGGAGCATAATTAACAGGATATTAGTGACTGATTTCATTTCATTGTTCCTTCTCACATGCTTAAACCTTTAGCCTTGGTCGTCTGTTTTTTCAGTGTCTGAATTTCTCTTTAGTGTTAGTTGAACACGGATGCTGGTTCTCACAAGGGCTGTGGTTGCAGTTCTCCCCTGAGTGCCTTTCCATCAGCTCCAAAGCTCTAGTTCTACATTTTAGTTTCACCTCGCAGATTTTACATCAAGACGTCAATGAAGCTTGACAGCAGAGTGACAGACTCTCATGACCTCTGAGCGGAGTATACTGCTGGTCACGGAGCGGTCACTGGTCACAGCGGATAGTCTGAAAGAGCTCATGTTGAATCTGCATTTGAGTAGTTGACAAATAATGACATGAGCTTGCCTTTTTTCCCCCAGCATCAGGATTTTTTTTTTTTTTAATCTGTGAATGTGAGTCTGTACCTAATGCAAATACATCTATATTAATGTATGGATGTTTTAGAGTCTGTACCTTATGCAAAGACATGCATATTAATGTATGCATATTTTATTTGATATATACATAAAATATAGTATTAATATACAGTTTTTCATTTGAATTAATTTTGATATTTTTCTTTTTTGTTTTTAATTAATTCTTCATCATCTAGTAGTACTTATTTAGTACTGTTATAGTGTCAGTGTCACAATATTAATATCACTGTGTGTGTGTGTGCGTATAAATATATATATATATATATATATATATATATATATATATATATATATATATATATATATATATATATATTTATATATATATATATAATATATATATATATATACACACACAGGTAGAATGCAGTTTTCATTATATCATGGATCGTGGTTACAAATCATATTATAATAATTCTAATAATACTGTGTGTGTGTGTGTGTGTGTGTGTGTGTGTGTGTGTTTCTTGTGTAAAACCATCTATGTTTCAGTATCTCAATAATAATTCTGAAATTTTTTCTCATCTGTCTGCTAATACACCAGATGTTGTTGAGATTAATGTGGAGTGTAGAGAGATGTTTGTTCTGGAGGTGGCATGTACCTTTGACTCTAGTATGGAGGAAGCTTTTATTACCAAAGTCATTAAATACCAACCACTCCTAAATATTATTTCAGAGATAGGTTATCGGGGGGGCGATTATTTGTTTTCATATTTGGTAGTTTAGGACACACACACAGGCTGGTTGTGAGAGGGCTTCAACAACTTGGGTGATATGCTTAATGTTGTGAAGATCTGCTGTATGCCACTGGTCCATGATTTTTTTTTTTTTTTTTTTTTTGCACATGTATTTAACTGCATCTGTAATATTTATGTCCCTGTAAAGTATTTCTTTTAAGTGGATTTAAATAAATTGTTAAAGTGTGTGTGTGTGTGTGTATTTACATACAGTATACACACACACACACACACATATAAATACATACAGTGTAAATATCATCTGCTTGTCTCTCTCTCTTTCTCTCTCTTGCTTGCTAGCATTATATTTATGTATATATTACATAAAAATATGAGTAATGCTTTGTTTTTGTTTTTTTAATTGGAATAGTTTTACTATTATTTCATTTTGATATATTTGATCATATTTGTTTTTTAATTAATTTTACACCATTTAGCACTACTTCCATTTTGAACCAGTACTGTTATTAGCTCTCTATCACACTCTGTATTACCACTGCCACTGCTTGTGCACGTGTTGCCAATGTACAGCTCTTACTTGGCAGATTCCTGAGTCGTGACTGCGCTGGCTATTGGCTGCCTGCTCCGTGCCAATCTGTGATTTCACTACTGGCACACACAGCGAAGAGAGACAGAGAGGAAAAGAGTGAGAGAGTGAGCGAGACCAAGAGAATAACACCATGGTTTAGTCTGTAGAAGATTTCTCAGTTTCTGGACACACCTTTGCGCTGCCATGCGCAGCTGTTTCCATAGCAATGTTATGTAATAAGAGAGAACCGTGGAAGGCCAGAGAAGACACCACTCTCTCTGCTTTTTCTCTGCTTATCTTTTACTTTCTCTGGTTCGCTGTCTCCCTCTGTCCAAACACATATAGTCACTTATTTTAATGTTATGGAGGAGAGGAACATTTAAATGTAAATATGGACCAATATGAGTGGTTACATTGGGCTGAAACGGCATGGAACAGCATGATGACACCTTTAATTAAAAAAAAAAAAAAGACATTTACAGTTTTTGTAGTTTGCATGTCAATGCAATACATTCATGCATGCTTCAGTCTAGTTTATGTTTGAACCAGTACACACTGTTTCCATTTTGTGAATGTATTCACTCAAAAACCCATTAAAGTGCATTATGCTTAATTATGCATGTTATTCCAAAGTTTACTGTCATAATCTTAAATCAGAAAGTAATAACTTGCCCTGCCTCTGAAACAACTTTCCTTCCTGGCCGACATCACAAATTCCTCTTATTTTTCAATTCGCCAAGCTTCATTCTGGTATTTAAACTTTCTTTTTTCAAGAGCCAATCAATTTGCATTAAATAAAAATCCACCCAACATTTCTTTTTTTGGAATATGTCAGTTTATGGAAGTATATATATATATATATATATATATATATATATATATATATATATATATATATATATATATATATATATATATATATATATATATATATATAATTGTTTTTTTTTTATTTTTTATTTTTTTTTTTTTTAGCAGACTAGCTATTTTTAGGTATCTTGGCATGGTATCTTGTTATCTTTCATATGGCATGAGTTAGAATCTGGCTTGCCTCTTACACTCATCTTCCGTTTCTCTGCATCATTTCCTGTCCTCTCTCTAATATGGCTTAGAGATCCAAAAAGTCTTAAAATAGCGGTGTAATCTTGTGTTCTTGTATCTACATGGGTATGAAATCTTTTTTTGAGAATGTGTCCAGGAAGTGATGTCTGTGTTAAAGGAACCATTGCGTCGGCCGGACACCAGGTTAAAAGCGTGTTTCAGGAATAGATGCACTTTAAGTGAAGTGTGTTTGTGGAGTGTGTGTTGATGTTAAAGTGTGTTTCAGTGTGTGTGTGTGTGCGTGTGTGTGTGTGTGTGTGTGTGTGTGTGGTTAATGTCTGTATGGAGGTGAAGGGAAGGATGTCTTTCTCCAAATGACTGCAGAGCAATAATGATAATGGAAGTGATGGCAGTGGTACAATATTCACACAGGTAGAAAACCTCTCTCTATCTCTCTTTCTTTTTCTCACCACACACGTCATGTTACATGCTTTAACATGCATCTTCTGCATGTGTGTGCTGGTGAAGTCGCTCTTTCTCTTGTCCTTGAGAAGGCCACACACATGCTGGTTGCCACATAAGAACAGGTGGGAAGAACGACAGTAGAAAGTGAGAGAGGAAGAGGCGGATTAGGCCGCTATAGGCCCACAGTAATGGACAGAGACTGCGTGTGTGTATGTGTGTGTGTGATAGCGAAAGACTGCATCAGTGTTGTGCAGTAGTAAAGGGTGGAAGAGGTTTTCCATGTTTCCCTCACTCTCATTTTTCTTTCATCACAAATGTAACCGTGCAAGTGGGGACTAATAGGAAAAAAAGCATTTGTGGAAAAAAAGGGAGCCAAGGGAGAGGTGGGGAAATGTGAGGATGCAGGGGAAACGCAGGTGCTTGGTAACAAGCAACAGAGAGGATGAGAGGGAGGAGAGGGAGTGACCATCAGCTGTGTTGAGAAAAGCAGGAGCAAATAAATAAAGGCTTGACAATGGAAATTAAAACTAGATTTTAAAATTTTTGAATTGCTAAGGAGTTGCTATAGGTCTAAAGAACCTCAAAGATCCTCAAAGTCCCAGTTATATTGTATAAGTTGTAAATATAGAACATTATACTTAAAATATGATGATATTATTGTATGAGATACTATGAAATACTCAAAACATTTGGGTTTGGTAAGATTTTTAATGCTTTGAAAGCATTTTGTCTTATGTTCACCAAGGCTGCATTTATTTGATTGAAAATACAGTAAAATTGTTATATTGTAAAATATTTTTACTGTTTCAAATAATGGATTTCTATTTTAAAATAGTTTAACATGTTTTTATTTCTGTTATAACAAAGCTGAATTTTCAGCAGCGATTAACTTCATTCTCCAGTTTCACATGATCCTTCAAAAATTATTCTAATATGCTGATTTGGGGCTCAAGAAATATTTCTCATTATCGTAATTATTGTTGAAATCAGTCTGCATGTTTTTGGAAAACAGTGCCCAAAGAGGGCATTTTTATGCCCCCACATATTACATTTCTGGGGCTTTTTTGTCACCCTCTTTACACCTTAGTTAATTTCTAATTTCCTAGGTAACAACACCGTTTACCTCAGTAAGCCTCATAATTTGGATTTTATTTATGTCTGTAGCTCAAAAATATGGAATGCCAATCCTGCCATAATTAGAAATTAATAAATAAATGTACAAAGAAATGTAAAAAAGTGAATATAAATAAATAAATAAATATAAATAAATGCACAAAGAAAAGTTAAAAAATAAATAAATAAATAAATAATTATTTATAATTTTACTTCCTTATGTATTTTTAAAATTTTTTCCACATTTATTTCCACTTTTATTTATTTTCACATTTATGCATTTATTTACGTATTTATTTCCACATTTATTTATTTCCACATTTATTTATTTTCACATTTATTTATTTCTACATTTCTTTGTCCGTAGGGTAATGAGGAGGGCGTGTTTTGCCTCAGGAATAGCAATCGAGCCAGAGTAGACGAGGTGTAAGCTTTGAGGCCACAGTGACACCTTGTGGTGCAAAAAGTGGTGGGGTCGTGGGGACACGTCCCACCTGCAAATTACGCCTATTCAATAGGCTAGCACTTTGAGGAAACTACTAAAAATATTCCACAGAATGAATAGTCTTGTTTTATTCGTTGTATGTCATTTCCATATACTTATGATAAATTGATAATTATTCGTTGAGTTTCAGTTCATCTTTGAGACAGAGTCTCGCAGAGATGGCTGAAAGCGCACCCTGTTTATTATTAATTTTATTTTTATATTTTCAAGATTTCGTTTTTATTGTGAGTGTACACAAATAAAAGTAGACCATTTATAGTTTATAATGATGTCTTGCACTAATCTGTATGGCCAAAAATAAAGGAGTAGGCTATTTTAAGTTGTTTCCGCTGTCATGAGCAAAAAATCCATCAGAACGCGCCGGTGCGTTCGTAGGCCAGAGGGTTAAAGAAAGCGTAGCCTATTTAGTTTCATAGGCCTATTTGTGTTTAAATATTAGGCAATAATTTATATATATATATATATATATATATATATATATATAAAACAAAGATTCAAAGATTTCAAAGATTCGGGATAGAATGAGGCATCAGTTACTGTAGAAGATTTGTTGCGTCGCGCCACTTCCCGTGTGGACAATCACAGCATCAACTGATTATAATGGGTTCTCTAGGTGTAGACACGGCCTTAGATCCAATAAAGGCCGCGGAAACATGGTGGGTTCGTTTGTTACAATCCATTCCACAGCCAACGTTCTTGGTTTTCTTCCTATTTATTAAATCCAGGCAACTGGTTGATGAAACATTGATTAAAATTAAGATACAATTTATACAAAACGAAATTCACTTCAAAGAAATGCTTTCTACAAAACAAAACTCAATGAAGTGGTCAAAATCATGTCTGACCCACTCCATGTCTCCCGACATATTGTGCATCTCATGAGCCTATATCTTGGTCATGCTGTTCACTTTTCATAATCATAAACATACATGAAAAAAAAAAAAAAAATATATATATATATATATATATATATATATATATATATATATATATATATATATATATATATATATATAAATTATTGCCTAATATTTAAACATAAATAGGCCTATGAAACTAAATAGGCTATGCTTTCTTTAACCCTTTGGCCTACGAACGCACCGGCGCGTTCCGGCGCTTTCATCATTATAAACTATAAATGGTCTACTTTTATTTGTGTACACTCACAATAAAAACGAAATCTTGAAAAAATAAAAATAAAATGAATAATAAACAGGGTGCGCTTTCAGCCATCTCTGCGAGACTCTGTCTCAAAGATGAACTGAAACTCAACGAATAATTATCAATTTATCATAAGTATATGGAAATGACATACAACAAATAAAACAAGACTATTCATTCTTTGGAATATTTTTAGTAGTTTCCTCAAAGTGCTAGCCTATTGAATAGGTGTAATTTGCAGGTGGGACGTGTCCCCACGACCCCACCACTTTTTGCAACATCTTGCGGTGCCGCACGGATGTACCTAAAAGAAAGAAACATCTCCATTCGATAAGAAATTGGTTAGTGTGTGTTAAATAACAGGCGATCTATTGCTGGAATGTGTTGTTTTTGAAATCATGGCGAGTGCTTGTTGCCGCTGTTATCAGTGCACAATGCGTAGTCTTCACACAGACAATCGAGCGCTTCGTTCTGGTAAAAGCACAAAACAAAATGCACACAAACGTGTCCCAGCTCTTGATACACAATCACTGATGAACACTTTTGGTTTTAATGAGAAAAAAAAAATCTATATGAGCGTGGATTAGAACCCAGAACCTCAAAAATGCATGACAAAAAATCTACTGCTAGACCATAAAAGCACACGAGTGAAACATGTGAATTTATGTATTTCTTCACTGCTGTGAAGAATCTCGGCACTAATTACATTGCATTACATTGCAATATTTATATTAACATAGTCACTTCGTGCGGCTGCACTGCCTGCACTGTCAGTAGTTACGCCACTGACCCGTGATATAAGATTTTGGCCATATTGTCCATCTAAAGTCATTCATCACACACTATCAACAGGCGCGTCATGTAGGCTACATGTCTTGTATTTCGTTTGGGCACCACAAGGTGTCACTGTGGCCTCAAAGCTTACCCCTCGCCTACTCTGGCTCGATTGCTATATCTGAGGCAAAACACGCCCTCCTCATTACCATACGGACAAAGAAATGTGGAAATAAATAAATGTGGAAATAAATAAATGTGGAAATAAATACGTAAATAAATGCATAAATGTGAAAATAAATAAAAGTGGAAATAAATAAATGTGGGAAAAAAATAAATAATTTTATAATTTTGCAATTTTTTTTTTTTTTTTACTTTGTGCATTTATTTATATATTTATTTATTTATATTCGCTTTTTTACATTTCTTTGTACATTTATTTATTTATTTATAATTATGGCAGGATTGGCATTCCATACAAAAGTGCAGGTCAAGTTACACCCCAACCTGTAGTGCCTTAAGTTAAAGGCTAATTTAAATCCATAACCTTAAATGTGACCCTGGAGCACAAAAGCAGTCATAAGTAGCACGGGCATATTTGTAGCCAACAATACATTGCATGAGTCAAAATGATCGTTTTTTCTTTTATGCCAAAAATCATTAGATTATTAGAAGATATTAGAAGATATTTTAGTTAAAAACTTAATTTTTGATTACTATAGTAATGTGCATTACTAAGAACTTCATTTGGACAACTTTAAAGACGATTTTCTCAATATTTTGATTTTTTTTTTTTTTGCACCCTCACATTCCAGATTTTCAAATAGTTGTCCTACATTATCCTATCCTAACAAACCATACATCAATGGAAAGCATATTTATTCAGCTTTCAGATGTTGTTTAAATCTCAATTTTAAAAAAAAAAAAATTACCCTTATGACTGGATTTGTGGTCCAGGGTCACAAATATGAGCAATAATGAAAGTGACTTCTGCATTAGCAATGACTACCCTAGTAAAAAAAAAAAAAAAAAAAAAAATTCATACTAAGTATAGTTCAAATCTATTTACTGACATATTTCTCGAGACTTACTGATATAAAAATTATAATTAAACTTTATTTGGAGTACTACTTGTTTTCAATGCACATTTCTTTAATGTTAAGCCTGAAATGTGTTTTAATGTCACTATTGATGAGGATTATATGATTTTTGAATAATATCGATCTTTAAATGCAAGACATTTAAAGTGCACTTGAAGTGTACTTGCAATAGTTCCACTTTAGCACAATCAAATATTTTCCGTGTATCTTTAGTTAGTCTTCAGCACTACTTCCACACAATTAAAGTGCATTAAGCACAAAATTAGTTGACCAATTTAGCAGACTTTAAGTATACCTGTTTAGTACAGTAAAAGTACAATTGCAGGGTATGTTTATTAAGTACATAAATATATAAATGTATTTGTAGTAAACTTAGTATGAAATAAATGTATTTCAAATTATATTTATATTTATTTTTCACCAGGGTAAGACTAGGAAAGAAAGCTAAGTCAAGGAGGAAGAGAATAATACCATTAAGGAATGTATTATAAATATTAACAAATGATGTAATATCTTATTTCCAGAGTTGACAATGAACCCTTTCAGCAGTCTGTAGCCATGCTGATCAAATCAAACCCTAACTCAGAAGCCCGATATGAGAAGTTAACAAAGAAGAAATCTATTCCAGCACTTTGACGTAAACAAGAGTCCTGTTTTACAAATTCTGGTTCAAGAAACAAGATTTGTGATACCAGATCCCTGTCACACTCCCCGAACAAACACCCTCATGTACCGCACAAATGCACTGTATTCCCAGACGCACGGGCCTGAGTGTACAGCATTGAATAATGTAGAGTTCAGCTGCATATCAGGATGACCTAGATTCAGCTGCAATTAAAAGCTGGAGGATTCCTGCGCCATTTTATCGCAGAAACGGGTTGATCTCGTGCACAGACAACATGAGCAACATGTAGAGGACACGCTAATGAGATATGAACATAAACTGCGTGTAGACACTGTGGTCAGTCAGAGAATCCTCGCCGCATGAAACGGAATGGAGATCAATCGAAAGGGGGCCCTTTATCTCTCACTCCTGGCCCGGTTGCAGTGGCAATAACAAGATTCCATCAATGACAGAGGGCCCGTTGCCGCAGCAACAGTTATGAATGAGAGGAGGCTGGTAAAAGAGGAATCGCCGGTTGCTATGGTGATGCCGTGAATGGGGAGAGACCTGGTGGCGTGATGTTGGAGAGAGACTTCCACGATCGTCATCCTCATTTTTTTTTTAAAGCAAATGAGCGAGACGGAATCTATTCTTAGAAACATTCTTAAAGCATGTAAACGTATGAACATAATATGTATCTAACAGTATAATCATACACATAGCTATTTCGCTAACTTCTACCAGACGTAGCCACACCCTTTCTCCCAATACCTCGCAGTCATTTTACATATTTGGTTTATGACATGTATTTTGAAGGATTATTTTGTGTGACGTTACAAACACCAGACCTAATGACGCAATAGAGGAGAGAAGGAGCGATAAACTGGTGTAGGGAGAAAAGGTAAAAAGAGAAAGCCCTTCCATCAGTGTGTGTGCTCTGATTGATTGTCAGGTTTCCCCCAGCAGACAGAGGCCTTGTCGCTCCTGTGAATCCCTCTATCTCACCCTGTCATCGTCCTCTCCCTGGGGCCGAGGGGCTCTTTTCCTTTACCACTCTGCATTCTCAGGGCTAACTGTGTGTCTTTCAGTCTGTCCTCCCAAGAGTTTCCCAAATCACACTTTATTCCCTTCACAGGACTCTCCCGCTGGTGCTGAGAGAGAGGGCAGTGACTACCTCACCAAACACTGTGGGAAATACAGAGACTTATTTAGAAGTTGAGAGAATGAGTTTCTGAATCACAAATGGCACTGAGATCACAGTTTTTTTTCTTACTAATTTGACAAACATTTTAGAATAACTCTGGGTAAGAAGCAAGTTTTTTTTTCTTTTAAATACAGATTGCTGTTTTTAATTTACTAGGTTTTAACAATTTTATTGCCATTTCTCAATGATGAGTGCACTTTAAAGGATTAGTTCACTTCCAGAATAAAATTTTTCTGATAATGTATTCACCTCGGCCTTAACTACTATGTACTTACATGAAAAAATAAGTACAATGTACTTATTGTGTTCATATTGTATTGCAAAACACATTTGCTGCTATTGAGGTGGGATACGGGTAAGGTTTGGGACAGGTTTGGTGGCATCGGTAGGTTTAAGGGTGGGCTAAGTTGTAAGGGATGGGTCAACAGTGTAATTGTAAATGTAATTACAGAAATTAATTACAGATGTAATTACATGCAAGTACTTTTAAAATATAAGTATAATGTAAAAACGTGTGTATACACAATAAGTGCATTGTACCAAATGATTAATTTAAATGTAAGTACATCTTAGTTAAATCCACCTAATATAAAGTGGGACCATATATTTTAATTTCTTCAATTCTTTTTTTTTTTCTCCTAATTTGATGAGCATATTAGAATAATCCTGGGTAAGAAGAGGCAAAAGTGCAATCTGAATGGAAGTGAATATCCTAAACTTTGTGTTTGACTTTTAAAAAATTAATGAATGCGTTAACTTAAACTAAATTCATACAAAGATGTTTTGTACTAAAGTAAATGTTAACTAAAATAAAATAAATTCTATTTCAGCTAGTTGCCAAGGCACCATTTCTAATTTGTGATTTTAATTTAGTTTAAAGGGATAGTTCACCCAAAAATGAAAATTCTGTCATTAATTACTCACCCTCATGCTTTTCTAAACCCGTAAGACCTCTGTTCATCTTTGGAACACAAATTAAGATGTTTTTGATGAATTCTGAGAGCTCTCTGACCCTCCCATAGACAGCAATGTAATTAACATGATCAAGGTCCAGAAACGTAGCAAGGAGATGGTTAAAATAATCCATGTGACATCAGTGGTTCAACCGTAATTTTACGAAGCTACAAGATTACTTTTTGTATGCAAAGAAAACAAAAATAATGACTTTATTCAACCATTTGTCTCCTCCGCGTCACCCTAGCGTTTTTGGAAAGTATCCACTGAACGTAAACAGCGTATGCTGTCGTAAGAACGGAGGTCTTATGGGTTTAGAATGACATGAGGGTGAGTAATTAAAGACAGAGTTTTCATTTTTGGGTGAACTATCCATTTAAATTAGAACTGAAATAAAAACTGAAATAAAAAATTGACATTTAATTTTTTTTTTACTAAATTATCACTGATGTGAACACAAATTCTTCCATTTTGTGGTACATTCTTAGTGCTGACAGTAGGGATGCTATAGCTAGCATTAGCATGAAATGTTGTTATTCAGAGCATCAGTTTGAAGTTACTTAAAGTTTGTTTAACTGCCGTTTACAGCTAGCTGCCTTGTATATCACTGGGAGTATGCTATTTTGATTTGGACCAGTAAGCATTTACCTAACAAATGAATTGCAGTGCGCTAAAAAACTGTCCAGCTGCATCTAGATGGCCATGGGCATAGTTTTTTATGGGCAAGCACCACTCACACTCACGTATGTTCTTCAGAAAATAAAAAAATAATAATTTCAAGTTAATTTATCAATCATAAATTTCACCTCTTTCAGTATTAGCCAGTTAGTGTTAATGCTGTTTTCAAAATAACATCCTGTTTCCTACAAAAGGTACTTTATTTGACAGTTCACAACAAAGAGTTCTTATGAACCAAATAGATGTGGACAGGCCCGCTCTTCTTTTCTAACCTGGGTGCAGGGTCTGCAGCCTGTCTTCAAACTTTTGCATATATATATATATATATATACACACACTCTCAACGTCTCTTAACATTTCCATCTGTCTCAAACTTGCACACACTCCCTCCCTCTCTCACACACACACGTCAGTCCACTCTTCCATCAAATTTACCGCAGGCCTTTTAGTGTGTAGTAGGATATCAGCGCAGTCAGCGGTGCTCTGTTATCCTCACTGCACTTACTGTACATAAAGTGTTCTTCACTGCCTGACCTGGAGGCAGTTTATTCCTTCCCGCATCTAAGTTTCCACTGTTCCACGAAATAAAGTGTAAACCGATATGTATCAGCAGCCAAAGCACTTTAGTCCTGATCTCAAATCAGTTCTTTAAGTGTTGAATGTATATTTGCATCAGTCTTGGGCTTATTGATCATGCGAGATGGGTCATAAATAGGTGTTATTTGTTATGTGAGACTGTAGATATTTGTAAATGAATTACTGAGAGTTTCATCCAAATACTGTATCTAAGCTGGGTTTGGTCAAAGAGGGATCGGCCTGCTGTTCTGTGATCAAGTTTTCCATTTAGGTTGGTTGTGAATATTCGAGACAGATCCTATAGACTTATTATAGAGAGTTGGCGCCATCTCATCCTCATTCTCAAAACATTATTGCACCATGTGACATCACAAAATAACTAATATGATTCTGATCATTGATCGAATTACTCACAATGTTCTTGCCAATTGAACAGCTTAAGAGGAAGAGCTGAAAAAGCAGAAGATATGAAGATATAGAGTCAGGAGACGAGTTTGCTGCATTCTGTCCAGTCTTGCACAAGTCCATCCATTCTTTCTCTTTTCTTTTAGCTTACGTAGGTGTTTTCTGCATGTGATGGCAGAGCAGTTAAAGGCCTATTGACTGAGCCATTGGCTGGCGCTCTATATCATAATCACTAATGAATGAGCTCTTAGCAACATTGGCATCGCTGCATATGCAGGCAACAGTGGAAGGGAGTGAAAAAGTGATGGAAAAAGAGTGAGATAAATGGCTTGATACTGAATTCAGGATATATATATTATATATATATATATATATTGTAACGGGGCTGATGAGACGTGAGATGTGCGGATCCATATGCAACCTTTTATTTAAAGACATGGTCATAAATACAGGCGGGGTAAAAAAAAATGGCAAACAGGTATGGCAGGGACAAGACAAAGAGTAATCTTAGGGCAAGCGTGGGTCGACGATCAGCGAACAATATCCAACGGGGCAAGGCAGAGAAATAATCCAGGTACACGAGCAATAATCCAAACGATGTGCAAACAGAGTCCGAAACGGCAAGGCAAGGGTTAATCCAGGAAACACGGGCTAGAATCAAAACACGGGAAAACAGGCAAGGCAAGACTAAGACAACTAAGTGGGCTCCGTAGAGTAGCTATCGCTAGAAGAGGGATATGTGCGTACAATACTCGGCGATCTGACTGAGGACGTCCATGGCTTAAGTAATGTGTGT
Source organism: Spinibarbus caldwelli (assembly GCA_039654775.1). NCBI lineage: Eukaryota > Metazoa > Chordata > Actinopteri > Cypriniformes > Cyprinidae > Spinibarbus > Spinibarbus caldwelli. The sequence continues at coordinate 15,125,411 of CM077254.1, forward strand.
GATTGTGTGATGGGTATCAGGTGTGAGCATGTGATTAGGGAAATGGCTGCTGGGAAATGAAGTCCTGGGTAATGTGTGACAGTCTGTGTGGTGTGAGAGTCAATGTGACGACTGAGCGACCTCTGGTGGCGAACAAATGAAAGTCCATGGACCAGATTCATGACAGAGCCCCCCCCCAAGGAGCGGCTTCCAGACGCTCCTATACAGTCCAGGAGGGCGGTGGAGCGGAGGCAGAACAGGGGGAGGGACGGAGGGCCAGGTCCATGTGGAAGTGGAGTGGTCGGGGACCGAAGCAGAGCCTGCAGAGCAGGGCACCCATGCAGAACTGGCGAGGCAGGGAACCATCGCGGAGCAGAAAAACCAGGGTGATGCTGGCGAAGCAGAGATGAAGCAGACGGAACTAGAGCCCTCCAGGGTGAAGCAGATGGAACTCGAGCCCTCCAGGGCGGAGCAGACGGAGCAGGAGCCCACCAGGGCGGAGCAGATGGTACAGGTGGAGCAGAAGATCACCAGAGCCAGATAGCAGACCACCACGGCGGAGCAGACAGAACAGGTGGAGCAGAAGACCCCCAGAGCAGGACAGAAGACCACCACGGCGGAGCAGACGGAGCAGACGCCCATGGCAGAGACTGGGACCTAGGGGAAACTGAGACACCATGGCCGGCTCAGAGCAAGGCGGCAGTTCATAGACAGCCTCCATAGCCGAGACAGGGCAGAACGAGGATTCACAGACGGCCTCCATAGCCGTGACAAGACAAGACGAGAGTACAGGGACAGCCTTTCTAGCTGCGACAGGACAGACAAAGAGTTGGTGAGTGGATACCACTGACACCTCTGGAGGTTCTGCAGCAGTTGCCGCCACCTCTGGAGGTTCTACAGTGGTAAACTCCGGACACAGGGAGAGTTCAGTAACGGTCTCTTTGGCCGCAACACAACAGGCTGAGAGTACATTGCTGGGCGCCACCATCATACAAGGGGCTGAGGCGAGCCCCGCTGCTTCTGGAGGTTCTGCAGCGTGTGCCGTCACCTCGGGCAGTTCTGCGGTGGTGTACGCAGCCCAAACGCAACATAAAGCGATTCCCATCCTGGGAAGCACTTCGGACAGAGGAATTAGTTCATGGACAGAAGGGTTGGAGTGAGTGGGTTTGGGAATACCAGCTGCGCGTGCAGACACCAGCGGTACATCCCTCACACTAGACATCAAACTGGGATAATGGAAGACTGACCTTGATGGTCTGGGTGTGTCAGCCCGGACGTGACAAGACTCGGGCTGATCAGCGGCGACGTGACGAGATTCTAGAAGATCAGCGGAGACGTGACGAGATTCTGGAAGATCAGCGATGACGTGAAGTGACTCTGGAAGGTCAGCGGTGACGTGACGTGACTCTGGACGATCAGCTGAGACGTGCTGTGACTCTGGACGATCAGCAGTGATGTGCTGTGACTCTGGACGATCAGCAGTGACGTGCTGTGACTCTGGACGATCAGCAGTGACGTGCTGTGACTCTGGACGATTAGCTGAGACGTGCTGTGACTCTGGACGATCAGCTGAGACGTGCTGTGACTCATGATGATCAGCTGTGACTTGGCTTGATTCGTGAAGATCAATGGTGACTTGACTGGGTTCATGAATGGCAGCAATGACATGACGGGGTGTTTTTGTGGACGCCATTTTGTGAACGGGCTCAGCTGTCGCCGCCATTTTGTGAGCGTGCTCTAGTGCAGCCACCCTGACATGAGTGAGTGTGGTGTCGCGTTCCTCCGCGACACCCACAGTGAACACAGAGCCCACAGACAGCAAAGCAAAGTCCATAAACTGTGCTAATGATGAACGCGGACCCTCTCCGAGAAGCTTTGATCTGAGCGGTTGATTAACGCCGTCACAAAATAAATCAATTAAAAAACAGTCCGGCAACTCAGAGTCATTTGCTAAAATTAAATATTCCTCTATACACTCCTCAAGTGATCGGGTACCTATGCTTGAAGCGTAACAGTAGAAGTTCTGTGTCCATACCTGGCCAATGTCCACATGAAAAGCTGCTGGATCCTTGAGTGGCCGAGTATTCTGTAACGGGGCTGATGAGACGTGAGACGTGCGGATCCATATGCAAGCTTTTATTTAAAGACATGGTCATAAATACAGGCAGGGTCGAAACAATGGTAAACAGGTATGGCAGGGACAAGACAAAGAGTAATCCTAGGGCAAGCGTGGGTCGACGATCAGCGAACAATATCCAACGGGGCAAGGCAGAGCAATAATCCAGGTACACGAGCAATAATCCAAACGAGGTGCAAACAGAGTCCGAAACGGCAAGGCAAGGGTTAATCCAGGAAACACGGGCTAGAATCAAAACACGGGAAAACAGGCAAGGCAAGACTAAGACAACTAAGTGGGCTCCGTAGAGTAGCTATCGCTAGAAGAGGGATATATGCGTACAATACTCGGCAATCTGACTGAGGACGTCCATGGCTTAAGTAGTGTGTGTGATTATGTGATGGGTATCAGGTGTGAGCATGTGATTAGGGAAATGGCTGCTGGGAAATGAAGTCCTGGGTAATGTGTGACAGTCTGTGTGGTGTGAGAGTCAATGTGACGACTGAGCGACCTCTGGTGGCGAACAAATGAAAGTCCATGGACCAGATTCATGACATATATATATATATGTTAGGGCTGTCAATCAATTAAAATATTTAATCGCGATTAATCGCATGATTGTCATGAGTTAACTCGTGATTAATCGCAATTTAATCGCACATTTTTATCTGTTCTAAATGTACCTTAAATTAATACTTTTCATGTTTTAAATACTCTAATCAACATGGGCAATGACAAATATGGATGCTTTATGCAATATATGTTTATTATTAGTGAAACCATAGTTAACAGAGCCTGAAGACTAGACATGTTTCAAAGATCATAGATGTGTTTCAAAGAACTTGCTCATGTCTATTAGACACATGAAAAAAGAAATACCAGGTTCCCATTACTTCTCTTTCTTTGCACTGAGCAATTTTACACAAACCTGTTTACATTTCCGCATGACAGGGCACCTCACTTCTTCTGAACATGCAAAATGTACATTTATTATTTATTATTACATTTGTTTGCCTCTCTGTGCCCACATACTGTATTTTAATGCAGCTAAATTCTCAATAAAACTGTTTTCATTTATATATTTTACTGTTTCTGTTGTCAGACAACGGAATGAATATGAAATAGTGACTGAAACGCGACCCATAGGACTAAATAACCAGCTCTCCCTTCCAAGATGTTAATCTGCACAAAAATCCTGATTTATAATCCAGCCATCGTCTGATAAAATCAAATAGGCTATACATAAGATAAAGACAATAGCTGTGCTGTGATTTCAGCTATACTTGCATGTTAAATTAGAGAAGCGACATAATATCTGTTTTAACTGAAAGCGCTGTTCCTCTCATCCGCGCGCTGAACAGAGCAGACGCGGAGGGAGAGAGAAAGAGGTGTGTGCGCAGCGGGAAAGAGAGACTTCGCGCTCGCGCGGCAGTACCGGTGAGTCTCAGAACTAAATAAGGTTTGGGCAAACTAAATAAGCTTTGGGCAAACACTATAAAGATTGGTCGCTAGGCACTTTTTGAAGGGAAAAAAAAAAAAAAGGGTTGCTAAAGTGGTCTGAAAAGTCGCAAAGTTGGCAACACTGTCAGCATCTCCATCCATTTCCATTTCTACAACTATAGTAGTACGGGTTAGGCCACGGGTCAAACAGAAAATGCGCGCTGCGTTAATCGCGTGTTAATAAAATTAGTGCCGTTAAAATTAATTTGCGTTAACGTGTTATTATATATATATATTAGGGGTGGAACGATACATGTATTCGTACCGAACCGTCACGGTACAGACATCTCGGTTCGGTGTATGAGGCCTTACAACGAATACAGGCAATTCACCCCCAATCCAGAAGGGGGCGCCTGCAGTAATGTAATGCTATTTGATAACCGCCAGCAGAAGAACAGCGAATGCCATGAGCTGCGCACTTGCAAACAAAGCCCCCAGACAGTGACCAGGTGCTGATTAGTGGTGGGCAGAGCGAGGCTTCACTGAAACAGTCGAAGCAAATGTGCAGAGGCTTCAAAAACAATTTGACACCCATCTCTACGGTGACACCTAGTGGTCACTTTCAAGTATTGCTCTGAAACAGCATTGACAATGAATCAGTTAAGCGAATTGACGAATTAAAACGTATATGTTGCGCTTGTCATTTCACCCTGTGGGTTGGGGGAGTGGTTAGTGTGCATGATTGACATGTTGTCAGAATCTGTCAGCTTAGGCTCGAATTCGGGGGGGAAGTATGTATATAATTATAATAAATATTTAAAAGTTGTGTTTTTATTGTTCTGTTCTTGTAATGTGTTGTAACATCTCTGACAATTGAATGAACTCTTTGTGAATATGTCATTTTGGTCATAAAAAAAATTAACATTAATAAAAGACATCAAGCCACAACGTCTGGCGTTTTTTTTACATATAAAGATTTTTATTTAAATATATTAATTGTTCTGCTGCATTAACTCCACTTTTATACTTTGCGGGAGTTTGGTTAAGACAGATGTGCAATTGTCTGGTTTGTTCCCGAACTTGTCGATCAAAAGCAGATTCGGGTCTCGAAACACTTGTGAAACGCCCCTATGCTTTAATTCGCCTTAGTCACGTGACATGGGTGTTTGGAATCACACTTCGGAGCAGTGTTTTGTAACATCTGCGCTTTGGGATCACGAAACCGTGTCGAAACGTCAGTTTCGCGTCAGCCATCCCTAATGCTGATTCTGAATGCGTCTCTCACATAGACTGACAAAGGAGTGTACTTTAAAGGCTTGCGCACTCAACTTAACTGTTTGCGAAATGGAGCTTTGAGCTCGTGTATCCTATCTCTCTCATTCGGCACAAATCCAAATATTGCATAATATTTCCATATTTGCGATGTAACGTATCTGAATGCTAAACTATTATTTATTATGTAAATTATAGGCTTTGTACTTCAGTTCCGTTCCAACGGTGACACAGAGGCGGGCGTGCTGATGTCTGGTTCATTGTATTTTATTTTGATAAAGTACCAACTGTGCTGTCAATTTAGCAATGCTGGAACTGATGTGTTTTGTGTGTGTGCGCTCCGGCGCGATCACTTCAACTGTTTCCTTATACCAGCAGAATCAGAAAGCAGAAAAATAAAGAAAACAAATAAGATGTCGCTTTCTGCCATTTGAGTTTCCTTTCTGTGAACAAATTAAGTGTATCACAAAAATTAACTGAAAAAGCTCAGCATATATAGGCTACGTTACGTGTCACACAGTTTTTTCCCCTTGTTTATCTGTAAACTAAATCAAATATATTTAAAAAATGTATTCCTTGTATGTATAGATGCACTGCAGATTTTATAACAATGTAATAATATTTAGTTTTTTCACATCTAGGTGGAAAAAAGTTGTAATTTGTATGTTCAAAATAAATTAAAAGAAACCGAGCATAGTAGATTTGTTTTTTTGTTCTGTTGTACCGAAATCGTATCGAACCGTGACGCCCGAACCGAAATACGTACCAAACCGTGACATCTGCATACCGTTCCAGCCCTAATATATGTATGTATATGTATGTATACATATATTAGCCCTAATATATGTGTATATATATATATATATATATATATATATATATATATATATATATATATAATATTATAGATTATATTATTATAAAATGTAATTTTACTTTTAAAATTATATAACAGGATGTATATATGTTTGTTTTAAGTGTGTATTTGTTATCAGTTTTAATAAAATATTTAAATAAATTTTAATAAATTAGAAGAGCAGCACCCCGACCAAATATAGCGCACACACACACACACACTCACATTTAAAGATCAGATGATCAGACCAGTGTGTGATGTGAGAACAGAGCAGTGTCTAATCAATTATTTACCTGCGATTGACCTCTTCTCAGAATAATGTGTCTGCTTGTGACTGTACTTTGCTGTAGATAAATGACAAAATTTACCTTTCACAGGACATGTGGAGATGTCCTAATTTGGGCAAAAACTGTTCATACACAAATGGCTTTATACAAATGAAAGAGCAGAATGTAGATTAAATCTGCTCTTGTATAAATGCCTTTAATGACACACAATAATATTGCCTCCATTCTTTCTGTTTTTCCTCCAGTATCCTGTCCTCTGTGGGGTCAGAATTAGACCTGCGGACATTGCGAGCAGTCAGAGTGTTGCGGCCCCTAAAATTGGTGTCAGGAATTCCAAGTAAGTGTTCTCTCTGTCTGAGTTTATCAATGTCTGTCAGAGGTCTTTGCACAGTATGCAAGAGTGCCATTACTCTCCAGGCCTGCAGGTGGTGCTAAAGTCTATTATGAAGGCTATGATTCCACTGCTGCAAATCGGCGTGCTCTTATTTGTGGCCATCCTTATGTTTGCCATCATTGGTCTGGAGTTCTACATGGGCAAATTCCACCGCACCTGTTTCGACAATGTCACAGGTGAGTTTGTCTCAAAGACAAATGAAAAACAGCTGACCTTTGAAATTGTATGCCTTTTACCAAACCCTGTGCATTTACATTATCCAGGCGAGATGGTGGATGAACAGCCCTGTGGTGAGGAATTGCCCGCTCGAGAGTGTGAGAAAGGGTCGATGTGTGCTGAATACTGGCTTGGGCCAAACTATGGCATCACACAGTTCGACAACGTCCTTTTTGCCGTGCTCACTGTTTTCCAGTGCATCACCATGGAGGGTTGGACTGACATGCTTTATTATGTAAGAGTTAAAGGCGATGATTAAACTATGATTCTGTTTTTTAAAATGGATTTTAGATGATAATGTTGGGTAAACGTGGGTGTATTACAGAGCAATGATGCCTTAGGGAGTGCCTGGAACTGGATGTACTATGTTCCCCTCATCATCATCGGATCCTTCTTTATGCTAAATCTGGTGTTGGGTGTCCTCTCAGGGTAAGATCTATCTATATTTCTGTCTGTTTGTCTCTATCTATCTATCTATCTATCTATCTATCTATCTATCTATCTATCTATCTATCTATCTATCTATCTATCTATCTATCTATCTGTCTATCTGTCTTTCTATAGGGCTGGGCAGTATGAAGGTATATATTGCGATAATGGTATAAAGTGCCTACTGTTAGAGATTTTGCTATATTGTTTTGCGGTATATAAATATATCCACGTAGCACAATAGCCTACTTAAAGTTATATACACGTTATACACGTGAGTGTTCATGCAAGAATGAGAAAATAAAGAGCGGTACTTTTTTGATGTTAATTAGAGTTAATGCAATAAGCTGTGAAAGCGAACTCTCTGACAGTGTGTAATCGCGAATTTATTTCTCTTTCTCATCTTATTGCGCTTTAATAGTCAGACACACACAATTTTGTCAAAATTCCCATTGTGGGGAGTATTCTCATAAACACAGTTCAAATTTGATTCATTCAGTGAAGACTATTTAGTGTTTTAGTTATATGCTTGATTTTTTTTTATTTTTTGTAGTAATTCTTACTATGTTAAACCAACTGTAGCTGTAACAACTTGGTTTATTTAATTTGTATCTTTGTTCTTTTGTATTTGTTCTTTTTTTGTAATTTTTAAGTTGGAAAAAAATTAATTACCGTGAACCGAATACCGTGAAATAAGATTTTGGTCATATCACCCCACCTATCTCTCTATCTGTCTATCTATCTATCTATCTATCTATCTATCTGGCTGTCTGGCTGTCTGGCTGTCTAGCTAGCTAGCTCGATTCATCCATCCATCATCCATCTATCACTATCATTTGTTCCGTCAATCTATTTATCAATATTTTGTTCTGTCAATCATTCTGTCATTATTTTATTGTATTTTTGGTTATTTTATCTGTTGCTCTATTGGCTGTTCTTTGTTTCCTGTTCTATTTGTGTATTGTTTGTTTTTCTATCTGTCTGTCTACCTGTTTATTGTTCTATAATTATATCTTTCTCCTTATTTATTTTTTCTGTTGTTTCTTTTGTTCTATCTATTGTTTCATCCATCTTTCATTTGTATAAAACAATGTTCATAAATAAGTTTTTTATTAGTAAGTTGCTGACTATACACGTGTCTTTCTGTCTGCCTGTCTGTCTTTATTTGTCTATTTTACCCCACCACCCCGCCCCCCCAAGTGAGTTCGCCAAAGAAAGAGAGCGTGTGGAGAACAGGAGTGAGTTCCTCAAGCTCAAACGTCAGCAGCAGATTGAGAGGGAGCTCAACGGATATCTGGAGTGGATCTGCAAAGCAGGTATGGGTATAAAACATATAAACACAAGTATAGATATTAATTTCCTGCAGAATGTAATGACTAGTTTGGACCTGTTGGTGTTTTTGCATATAGAAAATTCAAGTGAAATTACTGGAAACTTAAAATCTAGTTTATCAATGCTCTTTCTGTCACTTTTTACAGAGGAAGTCATACTCGCCGAGGACGATGACGGCACCGGTAACAGTATAAATGTTCCTGTTTGGTGCTGTTGCTATGTAATGCCTAAAATGCAGTAGGCTAATCATTAACAGTGAATGTGTTTATGTGCAGGATCTCGCCGCAGGCCCACAATAAAGAAAAACAAAGCTGACCTGTTAAATCCAGAAGAGGGAGAGGACCACATGGGAGACGCAGTTGGTAAGAATCATTCAGATCCTAAGGAAGACAACTCGTTTGATTAATTAAAATGTTTCTGTCTTTTGAAAAACATAGTGGCTTACACTTAAAGATCTTATAGTATTCATTCCAGATGTTGTGCTGCTATGTGTGTGTATTCTTAGGCTCACCTTTTGCTCGTGGGAGCATAAAGAGTGGAAAGGGCGATGGGACCGGATTTAGCAAGAAAGAGCGACATCTTCGCTTCTTCATTCGAAAGATTGTAAAGACTCAGGCGTTCTACTGGACTGTCCTCAGCCTGGTGGGACTCAACACACTGTGCGTGGCTGTAGTACACTACGATCAGCCCGAGCTACTGTCAGACTTCCTCTGTGAGTTAACCTAAGCTGTTTGTTTTTACATTTGTTGTTGTAGGAGACATAATTTCGAATCTGGTCTGCGTCCTGTCCCGTTCTCCATTTGCAAATAGTTTTTGGATTTTTCTACTTCTGCTGTCAGTAAACACCCTCCTGCCTCGCTTCTGTTTCCTTTTCTTCTACTTTATATGTCTTGTCTCTCTTTCTCTTTTTCTCCAGATTATGCTGAGTTCATTTTCCTAGGCCTCTTTATGTCAGAGATGCTGATTAAGATGTACGGACTGGGGACGCGCCCTTATTTCCACTCCTCTTTCAACTGTTTCGACTGTGCCGTGAGTGCCCTTCTCTGTTTTGGCCCATTTAAAGTCTCACTTTCTCTCTCTTTTGCTTTTTTTACTCTGCCTCTGTTTTTAACCTCTGCAAGCTGCTGACCTACATTAGATGCAGCCATAAGTTCTTGTTAGCCAGTCCTCAGAGTGTTCCTTATTTGTTTTGGGATTTGGCTGTGTGCGTGTTTCAGGTCATCGTTGGCAGTATATTTGAGGTGTTCTGGGCCATGGTGAAGCCGGGGACGTCCTTTGGAATCAGTGTGTTGCGAGCTCTCCGACTACTTAGGATCTTCAAAGTCACCAAGTGCGTTTAATTTACCCTCTGTGTCGTCCATCACAAAGTTTTGTCAGTTTTTGTGTTGCCCTCCTTTTGGGATCTGAAGCAAGTACAAGATTACAATGCTGATTTTTCAGTGGGGCTTGTTTAGATTAAAAGAACAGTTCAAGCAAAAAATAATTTCTCAACCTCACATCATTCCATACTTGTGGAAATAAAATGTTATACACAATGTTCATGCTGCTCTTTTCCATATTGAAAGTCAATGGAGACCGGGGCTGTCAAGCTCTAAAAATAACAAAAAACATAATGAAGCAGTAGTCCAAAAACTATATTTCATGTCTTTTAAAGCCATACGATAGGTTTGTTTGAAGAAAAGACTGAAATTTAAGCCTTCTGCAAATCTAAGCAACGTACTCTCATTTTTCATTTTCATTTCAGTGTGTACTATTTGTATAAAAACGCCACAATTTTAGTGTTTTTAATACTAGATCTTTTCTGTCTTTTTCAGATACTGGGCGTCTTTGCGTAATCTAGTAGTGTCTCTTCTGAACTCCATGAAGTCCATCATCAGTTTACTTTTCCTTCTCTTCCTCTTCATCGTGGTCTTTGCTCTTCTCGGGATGCAGCTGTTCGGTGGACAGTCAGTATAGATCTACACCCGGCTGCCAACACCTTACTTAGTTTCTCAGTTAGATACAGATGACCAATAACTATGCATAACATGTTGTTGTTGTAAAAGGCCATTTGATGTTTTCTTTTTTGCCAGGTTTAACTTTGAGCAAGGCACTCCTCCAACAAACTTTGATACTTTCCCTGCTGCCATAATGACAGTGTTTCAGGTAGGCTGGTTATGTTGGTTCAGCAGTAGATCTGTTCTAAAACCAAGTGAGCTGCCTGCATAGACAGCATTTTAGGGCATATACAAATAAAGAAAACAGCTTATTCTACTTAAATGAGCTTGTGTGTGTGTGTGGATCAAATATGCATGCAGTTCTGTTTTGTGTGTTAAAATAGACTATGTGTATTTCTCAGATTCTGACCGGAGAGGATTGGAACGTAGTGATGTATGACGGCATTAAGTCTCAGGGAGGGGTGGACAAAGGAATGGTCTTCTCCATATTCTTCATTGTCCTTACACTCTTTGGCAACTGTATCCTTCTTAACCACACAGAAACACACAAGCATTTTCATTACTCCATATGCTACTGCATTTATTATAAATACAGTAAAATAGTAATTTTTAAGGATTATTACAATTTCAATTAACTGTTTTCTATTTTAAAATTCAAAATTCTGAGATTGCAAAGTTTGCCATTACTCCAGTCTTCAGTGTCACATAATCCTTCAGAAATTATTCTAATATGCTGATTTGGGGCTCAAAAAACAGTGTTATTTTTAACGTTCATCAATGCTGCTTAATATTTTTGTGGAAGTTGCGATACATTTTTTTTTTCAGGATTTTTGATGAATAGAAAGTACAAAGGATTTTTTTTAAATAGAATTTATACACACTTTGTAAACAAGGTAAAAGTCTTTACTGTCACTTTTCATCAAGTTAATGCGTCCTTGTTGAATATTAGTATTATTTAAAAAAAAAATAAATAAATAAAAAATAAGAATCTTGAAGCAAACTTACCACAGGTCAGGTTTTCACACAAAACAACAAAAAAAAATGTTTAAAACAAAATAAAATAGTGTGGGGGAAAAATAACATTATTTTTCAGTATATTTTCTAAATATACTTGCACTTTACTTTACATACATGAAGTTGTGTAATGATGAATTTGTCACTGCATGTTAATAACAAGCAGACTTTGTACTATTCATTTTCGACTACCTTTGAATGTGATTTGAGTGTCATGTTTATTTAGCACTGTCCACTCATGATGGGGTCACAGGAAGACACATTATAAAACACAAGCATTGTCTTTCTAAAATTTTTCTTAACTCTAACCTCTCAGACACATTACTGAATGTATTCTTGGCTATCGCTGTGGACAACCTGGCCAATGCTCAGGAACTAACTAAGGTTAAACAGTTTCTCTGTCTTGTAAATTCATGTAAATTTCATGCTAATTTTTTTTTTGTTTGTTTGTTTTTTTTTTTTTGTTTTTTTGCTCAACAATGGTTAGTGGCTGTCACTGCTGTATGTTTTTTGATGTTTAGGATGAACAGGAGGAAGAGGAGGCCACAACACAAAAGATTGCTCTCCAGAAAGCAAAAGAAGTGGCAGAAGTGAGCCCACTGTCTGCTGCCAACCTATCTATTGCTGCGTGAGTTACTCTACACGCTAACAAACAGCACCTTTACCACCTTCATGCCACTAGCGCCAGTTTTGTGCCCAAAAGTAATAGCTTGTTCAGAAACACACGTACTGTAGCAATGAAGCCATACCCAGTTTTTCATAAATATTCATGGTCAAAAGGTGAAATTCTTACAAGACACCTCTGACACTCAGAGACATGTAAATACCATGAATATACATATATATATGCAAATGAGCCCTAATACATTAATGTCTAAAACAGACATAATATAGTTCACACTTTAACTTTTTTATTGTAAGAGGCCATGTCTTATGTCACATAAATTTGATCTGGTACTGTAGCTGGTTTAAATACTTCTTGCCTAGCTTAGCTGAGTTTAACATAGTCTGTCAGCTTAACTTTATCATCATATTTAAGTAAATCCACTCTAATTCACTTTTCAGCGGACTTGCTTAAACCTGCCTGATCATACAGTATGTAACCCCCTTAGGACCATTTCTATTTCTGTTGTTAAAGGGATAGTTCACTCAAAAATGAAAACAACATACTTTGTTGTTCCAGATCCATATGATTTTATTTTCTTGCAAAGAATGCAAAACTAGGTATTTTGCAGGTCTAAGCAGCACTTTTCCTTACAGTTGTAAAGCACACAGCAAAAAGGCACTGTCAAACCCCAAAAAATGTCCAAAAAGTACCATAAAAGAACCATGAAAATTTCTATGACTATCTGAGTGTTTTAAAGGCATGCCTTAAAACACATTATGAAGTAAATTTGAAGTTGAACTACGATTGAATGTGTGGTGTCTGTATGCGATTTGTGGTTTTGTGTGTGATGCAAGAAGGCATTTAATTCATCATTCTGTTACAAGAAGTGGTCAGTAATATTTTTATTTTGTTGTGTACATATGTATATTACAATCAGCTAATACTTACACTGTGACCTAACCAGGCATGATGCAATGATTTTCCAGTGAAACATACATTTTATCTTTCAACTCTGAGAGCAAAAATGCTGCATAATGTGACACAATCAAGCAGAATATATTTAATGTCATACACACCTGCCCCCTCAGTCAAGATGAATGTGAAAACTATTTAGAAAATAAAGAATCACAGTTGCCAAGTGCATTGGCTTTCAAGCAGTGATATTCGATTACTATAGCAAGATTTTACTTTCTGTTTCAGAAAGTCACATTTTAAGTGGCACATTTGACACATTAAAGGGGTCGTATGATGTTGCTAAAAAGAACATTATTTCGTGTATTTGGTGTAATGCAATGTGTTTATGCGGTTTAAGGTTCAAAAAACATTATTTCCTCCTCTATGTCCCGCCTTTCTGAAACGCGTTGATTTTTACAAAGCTCATCGTTCTGAGAAGCGAGGCGTGATCTGATTGGCCAGCTATCCAGTGCATTGTGATTGGCCGTATACCTCAAGCGTGAGACGGAAATTTTACGCCCTTTACCGTATTGTGATGCCGTGTCCCAGCACGATGACACAAAAACAATAAAACCCATTACAAACGAGGCATTTGTTGCATCCAATGGGGACATAATTACTGATTATAATGACTTATACTGTCTTTTTACACGCTGCGTTGCATCGCGCCGAGTAAACATTACCATGTCTGCATTTGTGATCGGAGAAACGACAAACAACAAGCACAACTCTACACTGCTCAAAACTCGCGTTTGAATAGTCAGTGGCAAATTCTTTAAATATGAAAACATACTTACAGGCTGTGAGTCAGAAGCGCCAGACAGTCTTTGCAAAGTTGGAATTGCCCCACTTTATAGAAAGAATCTTTGAGCATAGCTGGCAGGCTACTCCCAGGTTCAGGAAAGTCCTCCGTTAAAATACACTGCACACACTTGAATATTTGGGTTGAACTGTTCTGGAACAGTGTTGTAAACACAACTTAACCACTGATTTCTAGTTGTGTCCTCTTTTGGAAGCCCAAACAAAGTACTTTCTCTTTCACAACGAAACACAGCATCTCCAGGACATGGCGCCGGCGGCAGCAACAACACTACAGCGAGAATAAAAGCCTTCTTTCTTTGCATATACATTTGGGCGGTGTTTTGAAAATCTCCCCACAGCTGTTTTAGGAGGGCGTGGTCGAGTCTTAACTTTTATAAAGAATATCTCTTTGGTTTTGAGACTTTAGTCTTTGCAACTTCAGGGATATTATCTATGCACAAACAGCTTGTAAGACTCCAAAGAGAAAGGAAAACTTGAAATCGCATCATATGACCCCTTTAAGCTATGTCACGTTGAACTTCCCATGCCACGAATAAAGCAGCTCCACTGAGTATGCTAAAGGGATGATGAATTTTATTTAATTATTTATTTATTTATTTATTTATTTATTTATTTATTTATTTATTTATTTATTTTTACATGTTTAGAGGTCTAGATAATTGGTTGTAATTTTAAGTGTTTAGATTATTTCACTGAATTGTTATTGCTTATCACCGGTTCAGGCTGTTATAACTTAAAATTATGCGTCTGTTAAATGGGCCGAATCTATGCATATAAGCCATATTTATATCTGGTGGTCTAAAATGTGTTTATTTCATGGATATCCAGTCTAATTTTCACATATATTGGCCTGGGTAACTTTTGTTTTATGCATTAGTAACATTATTCAGAGCTCTACTATCTGTAAGTTGCTCAGTAGCTTTAGTTTTTAGTTTAGTTTTATAGTTGTAGAAATAATACGTTTGTTTGCCTCAAAAATGGTGAATGAGCCACTTCACATATAGCTGGGGATACTTTCCATTTCCCCTTTTGTTACTTCGGACCTGAGATTTTATTGTCACTTTATTGTGTCTGGTTAGGACATGGTGTTACACATTTATAGTAAAGATGTTTAGTGAATAAACAAAATCTGGTACTTACATGGTTAAGGCTGGAATACACTACACGACTTTTAAAATCTGAACAGATTTTTGAAACACCAGGCATCATACACTTACCGACTTTGTAAATAGTGACAAAGGAAAACTGGGCATCATACACTACACGACCGAGGATCATACACTACCAGACTTTAAAGTTGTTCCGATCACGACAAAGTCACGCAGAAACGTGCGCCAATTGTTGCTAGGAGACACATGATAAATGAAAACAATATGTGTTCTAAAATCGGCTGAAAATATCAAACATGTTTGATATCCTCCGACTGGATGGAGTCAAAGTCTGAAGCTAAAAAATCGGAGTCTGTGACCATCATACACTACGCGATTTTCTGTGGAATCTGTCTGCTGTAATCTGCAGACTGGCTCTGACTTTCCTCAACTAGTGTCAACTTGTTCAGTCTGTAAAATCGGCGGAGAATCGGGGCAAAAATCATGTAGTGTATTCCAAGCTTTAGTCAGATAAGTTTTGGGATAACTTGGCACAAACCCGGAATTTGGTTAGTCTGCCAGCAAGTAGGTTTAAGAAGTGAAATATTTCACCCTGGAAGCTTGTTTTGAAAAGCAAAGTTATCCGGTTTATGTCAAGTCATCCATAAACGTATCTGACTGATCAAGCGAGTCGCTATCAGTGAACGGGACACCTGTTCACTTTGTCAGCTGTTTTCTGTGATAGTTGTGGCAGCGTTGTTTTTATGTTCCTTGTTTCACCCCCCTCTCCTCAGAGTTACAGTAAAGTCTGAACATATCGATGCCACAGACAGTTTACTGGACTGGTATTTATTCATTTACTTACTAATTTTTTCATTCTGTATCCCTTTTTCTTTTGCTTTCTGCCTTCCTCGTGTTTTTGTATGAGTGTTTTTATGTTTCCAGCTGCTGTAGCTGCAGTTTTTATGTTGTAACACTGAGGCTGAGGTATCATTGGCTGTGATGACACACACTGTCTATTCCACAGCAGCACTGCAAGCACAGGGCTGCTTGTTTCGCTGTTTTGGTCTCAAACCATCTCTGCCTTACTCTCTTCCTATATGTCTGTCTGAACATTTCTCAGTGCTGTTGTTTAGTATGTCATCATTCCCTTCACAGAATTCATGAGCCACATCCATGTTCTCTTGCTGGGGACTAAGGGACACTATCATTTTCTTTCACTTTGGGTCATTGCTCACAGATGCTTTAGGGGAGGAAAACAAAGGATTTTCTTCCTCCCTGGATTAAAATTGTTCTCTGTTTCTGTCTCTCTGTATTTCTTTACTCTGTAGTAAAGAGCAGCAGAAGAACTCAAAGATTTCCAAGTCAGTGTGGGAGCAGCGCACAAGTGAGATCCGCAGACAGAACCTGATGACCAGCAGAGAGGCGCTTTACAATGAACTTGATGCAGAAGATCACTGGAAGGTCAGACACATATCGTAGATCACAAATGAAGAGCGACGATGTTATATTTCCTGTGTAGAGCACTATTTTACTGAAAACTATAAAACTAACATTTACATTTATGCATTTAGCAGACGCTTTTATCCAAAGCGACTTACATTGCATTCAAGTTACAGTTTATACATTTCTATCAGCTCTTGCTTTCCCTGGGAATCAAACCCATGATCTTGGCGTTGCTAGCACCATGCTCTACTATTTGAGCTACAGGAACAAACAATAAAGAGCAGCTAAATATTTAGACATTAAAAAATCAACCAACAAAAGACCTTTACCCACATCAAAAGTACAAAATTATTATTTAATTGTTCCATTTTCATGCACTGAAGTCATGCAATTTCATGACTTCTACGTTATTGCAAATAAACGCTGTTCTTCTGACCTTTCTATTCATCAAAGAATCCTGAGGGAAAAAATTATCACAGTTTCCAAAAATTATTAAGCAATTAAGCAACACACCCATTTTTAACATTATAGGAACTACTACTAAATAATAAGAAAAAAAATTGTGTATATTAGAATAATTTCTGAAGGATCATGTGACACTGAAGGCTGGAGTAATGGCTGCTGAAAATCCAGATTTGCCATCACAGGAATAAATTACATTTTAAAATGTAATTTTAAAATAAAAAAAAACTTTTTTTTTAATTGTAATGATATTTCGTAATAGTACTGTTTTACAGTCATAAATGCAGCCTTGGTGAGCATACTTTTTTTGAAAAACATGAAAAAAAATGCTGCATTTAAAAAGATTTTTTTTTTAACTTTAGTATTTTATTTTTCATTTATTCAGGCAAAATAATATACATTTTTAATAACTTTATAAAAAACAATTTTCATATTGACCAGAAATCTCAGTGCTTTCCCAATTTACAAAAAGCAGGTTTTATAACATATTAAGAAAATGAATGGGGTCAACACTGATTTCCAGTTCACTGTTATTTTTCTTGGGAAAGTTTACCAAATATACATCAAAGTTTACTGTTACATTTAAATTTTACTGTGAAGCCTAGATGTAATGACCAAATCTGCTTTTTCTGTTTTTAGATGAACTACCACAACCGTCCTGACATGAAGACCCACTTGGACCGCCCACTAGTAGTTAATCCTCAGGAGAACCGCAACAACAATACCAACAAGCCCCGACCGGGTGAACCAAACCCCCAGGAGCTAAACCAGCAGCGGAGTGAAGAATACCTGCAGCACCAGTCCCGATACCATCACCATCACAGTCATCATCACCACCACCACCACCACCACCACTCCAGCCGCCAATCCCTACATCACCCAGAGCTGGGGGAGGCAGGCTACGATTGTGCCCAGAGAGGAGGTGAGGACGTGGAGAGCACAGGGGAGCACAGGCGACCCCGACACCACCAGCACAGAAGGAGGGACGAGGATGGAGGAAGAAGACACAGAGAACACCACAGCAGAGGGGAGACAGGAGGAGAAGGGGAGGAGGGCCAAGAGAAGAGGCAGAGGAAGCATCGCCATGGAAACCATGGGGATGGAGATGGAAGGAGGGATAGAGAACGGAGTCGACAGCATCGAGCTAGAAAGTGAGTGTTCTGTGTTGTTCTGTGTTTCTTCAAAACTGTGCAGTGACTAATAGAGGCTAGAATAACAAGTGTTGTTATATTCAGTTCCTGATCCAAATGTTCTCAGAATCAGTGTTGTATTATCATTAGCTGAAACGAAAACCATAAAAAACATTAACTGAAATAAAATTTGACATAAAACTATTTTATTTCAGTTAGTTGCCAAGTTTCCATTGATGTACTAATATATAATGTATAACAAACTAAAATAGAACAGACATTTGCATTTTTTTTTAAATAAACAGCAAAATTACTAAACATTTAACTAAAATTAAAATATAAACAAAAATATAAAAAAATAAATACTAATTCACAATATTAATAAATACTATTAAAGTATTTTACTAAAAAAAATGTGGCTTGATACAGCTTACTGTAACTGTTGTTTCAGCTGTTAACCTCTTAACTCTCACGTTTTACTTTTAGAGAGGGTAGTTTATCAACAGCTCGTCCAATTCAGCCAGGCCTTCCTCATGCAGAGAGCCAGTACAGCGAGGATCTGGACAACCTGCGAAATAGCAGCAAGATGGCCATCCACGACCCTGACCCCGACTTTTATGACCCCTACTGTGACCCAGAGCAGGCCAATAACCTGCTGAACCTGCGTGGCCCAGATTTCCACGACAGCAGTCTCATTCTGACTGACTGCACCAAAACCCCCAGCAAACTCGACCACACTGCCATAGATATGCCCCCGATTTACCCCTCATTCAATGCCAAACTGCAAGGTGAGGGACGAATATGTACATGTGTGATCACAGATAATTCTAGGAGCTTTTAAAGGGATTATTCACCCAAAAATGAGAATTGATATTCATTTCTATTGTCTATAAGTAAAGCCCAAAGTATACTTTGTTTTTTGTATACGCTAAAAATGGATAGTGCGCATACAGTACGCGACTACTATTCTGGTGACTAAATTTGCATCACAAGCACTGTATGCACACCCTCACGTACATGGAATAACCGAAGTATACTTTGGCCTTACGATGCATTTATGATTACGATGCATTTATGTGTTTGACTGTAAAAGCAAATGTTGTACTGTTTGGTATTTGATTACGTTTGTGAAATTCTGTGCACTTCCTTCTTCCCACGTTCTCTTCATTGTGCAGTGAACAAGAATGCCAACACAGAGCCAGCTAAAGAAGGAGAGAAGAAAGAGGAGGAGGAAGACAATGGTGGCGATGAAGATGGCCCCAAACCCATTCCCCCATTCAGTTCCTGTTTCATCCTATCCACAACCAACCCGTAAGTGTGTGTTCATCTGTATAAATGCATGTGTGCAAAGTACGTGTATTTATCTTAACCAATGTGAGTTTTCAGGTTTCGAAGATGTTGTCATTACATCCTGACGCTACGTTATTTCGAGATGTGTATTCTGTCAGTCATCGCTATGAGCAGCATTGCTTTAGCTGCGGAAGATCCGGTGTGGCCGGAATCACCTCGAAACAACGTAAGACTACTGTTCTCAATATTTTTTGTGTCCTAACCAACTTTTCTAGAAGTAATTTTAATGAATAATGCATAATGTGAAACTAAAAAATTTGACGCCAGACTTTTAAATGCATTTTCTTCCTGTTTTCCAGGTATTGCGTTACTTTGACTACGTCTTCACTGGTGTGTTCACCTTTGAGATGCTCATCAAGGTAAAGTTTGCCGGAAATGACTTGTGTGGTTGCGGTTTAGCGTATTATTTTCTTTATTTGCTTTAATCCTCTGCTCTGTGTTTCAGATGGTGGTGTTAGGCTTGGTTTTGCATGAGGGCTCATATTTTCGTGACCTCTGGAACTTTCTGGACTTTGTAGTGGTTAGTGGTGCCCTGGTAGCCTTTGCCTTCACGTAAGTGCCCTTTATCCCACCATTTCCTGCCCCTGAAGTGCTGCCTGCTGCCCCTTATCGTCTCTTCTGCCACCTTGTTGCCCCACTGCCACCCTGGAGCCTCACCAGTACTCTCTACCCCTTTCTCTCTTGGTCTCTTCCTCTTTTCTTCTCCTTGTCAGCACTGTGTGCCCTTCTTCTAAGCTCTCTATCTCTTTTTTTGTCACTTTGCATTCTGTCTCACTCAATCAGCTACAAAGATGAAGGCCTTTCTCACTTTGCACACACTCACACAAACACACACATCAAACTTTCTGTCAGGACAGGCCTGTCTGTTTCTATTCTCTCTCTGACCAATCAGCTCCTCCAGCATTCTTCTTGATAACGCCTCTGTTTCTTTCCCATCCAACTCCTGCCTTTAGCTCTACGTGATGCACACAAACTTCTGCCCAACTTTCGTCATTCATCTTGCGTCTTATCTCATACTCAGTCCTTCTTCTTTGTGCTAAACAGTTTGTCAAAGCACCTTTCCTTTCATTCTTTAACCATGATTTCCATCAATACATGAACTCTTAATTCTCTGAAACAATAAAACCAACAAAAGCACAAATGGGATCTTAGTGATATATCAATTGTTTTTCATAGGCAGAAGTGGTTTTCACAGTTTTCACAAGATACCACAGTTAGAGATTTAGTTGAGCTATAACATCGACATGTGTTTTATCACACATTAATTTTATATGTGAGTAATTTTCATATTTGTGTCTATTTTTATTTCTCCAAAGGAAGTTCGGGAGAAGTAGATAAGAAAATCTCATTTAAATCTAATCTACTTTTACTACTAAGTCAATTTATTTATTTATTTATTAGATTTTTTTTTTTAGAAATTCCATGACTCCTAATATGTAAACTACTTTTAAATAAATCTGGTCTACTATTAAATCTATTTTATTTATTTTTATTTTTTTGAAACTCTACCGTTGCACAAAATGTGAAACAAACAAACTTTTACTAATACATTTATTTATTTAGTAGAATGTTAGTTTTAGTTGAATTTAAAAAAAAAAAAAAAAAAAAAAAAAACTTTTATAATAATCTCCAAAAGTGGTTAAACAAGCAAAATATTTGAGTTTTTGGAGTGTCAGGGCTCTTTCTATCCGTCATTACTCATACAACCAAATGTTCACCATAAACCTGTCCCCTCACACTTTCCCTCTGCTGAAAAGGGTAGTTTTGAGCCCTTTGGGGCCCTGTGGGGGTGAGGGGTCGCCAGGCACCTGTAGCCCTTTAGTGCCCAGGCGGTTTCCATGTCTGGATCAGCGAGAGCCCATCCTGCCACAGGTACTTTGGTTTCTTTCCTTTGCACGGCCTGGGGGAGCAGCAGCTTGGGAATATAAAGAGGCTGGTTGAGGAATAAAGCTGAACCCTAGAGCGGGAAGATCAGCTAGTCACTAAGAAAGGAGAACGAGTAAACACCGCTGATGGGGCTCTGAGCGTGGAATGATTTTTACTCTTGTTTAGCCCTGCATGTATGATCTAGTACATCCTCCTCAGTCCCGTAGGCCAGATTACATATATGTGTATACAAGACACGTTTTTCATACTGTATGTATAAGAGTATGTGGGGATTGCAGAGTGTCTTAAATGACATACCGTAACACTTGTGGCATTAAAAGTGTCTGCACACTTCTAAATAAGGGATTAGAATGTATTTATGCTGATATTATTATTTAGTGGCAATATTTTAGGAAAAAAAATAGATTTAGGTAAATAAATATCTCATGAACAGTTTCAGAACTGTTTCGATTTTATGTATGCATTATGCTATTTCTCGAGCTTGCTTAACCTTAAAGGCAATCCACTTGCAAGTTACTGAATGTAATATTATTATTATTATTATTATTATTATTATTATTATTATATTCTACATTTTAACTTTGGAATTGCATTGCTATCTAACCAATAACCTTGTCTTAAGCTGTCATTTGCTTCACTGTTTGTCAAAATGTTTTGCCTTTAACACAATTTGCTATCCAGACTCCTTTAAAAGCAACATTGACTTTGGAGACTGAGGAAGGTGGACATGATTATTTACATCAGTCAAACTATCAGCATGCATAGTGGCCTCAAATTTAATATTTGAGGCTAATTGTTGTAATTTTAAACAATATATTAATATATACATTACTGTTCAAATGTTTGGGATCAGTTTTTTTTTAAGAAATTAATATTTTTATTCAACATGGAAGCATTAAATTGATCAAAAATTACAGTAAAGACATTTATAATGTTACAAAATATTTATATTTCAAATAAATGCTGTTCTTTAGAACTTTTATCATCAAAGAATGCTAGAAAAAAACTATCAGGTTTATTTTAAATTGAATATTATTATTGTTTTTACTGTATTTTAATCAAATCAATGCAGGCTTGCTGAGCTTAATAGATTTCTTTCCAAAACATTTAAAAATTTTACCTTCTCCAACTTTTTGAACAGTATTGTATTTATTTTATTTAATCAATTCATTCATATTATTTATTGATATAAAACACTAATGATTTGATAGGTTTTGGTCAAACTTGTTTCTGTACTTATTGAAATATTTGCAAAAAGAAGGCACTTAGTATGCTGATATGAATGACTGTGTGTTAGCTGAACGCCTGTAGTGAAATCTAACAGTTCGTATCTTCACATACACATGGCCCGATAGGTTTAAACCCTGCTTTGAGTTAAAAATCACTCCACACGCAGCGCCCAATTTTCATCCCCATCCCCTGACCTGAAACTAAATGAAGCCTCTCCACCATATCAACCCTATTTCTGTCCTGTGCCACTTCCTGTTCTCATTCCTAAAAACAGTTCTTCCCCATCCTATCCCCTTCACCTTTCCTTTCCTCCTCTTTCCTGTCCTCTCCTCTTCCTCCATCAGCACTAAGCTTCCTTGGACAGACTCCAGCTGTCAAGCTGTTTATCATTTGGGCCTCCATTTGTTGAGTCTGACAAAGTGAGTGAAAAAGAGAGACCACAAGAGATGTGGAGAGATAGAGAGAACAAGAGATATAGAAGGATATGTTAAGGAAAATGGAATACAAGAAAAGAGGACTCCAGGTTGACAGTTGCTGACAGTTGACAGTTGTACTTATTAACTGGTGTTTTTGACGTTCCTTCATCTTTTGTCCTTCATCTGTTGTTGTTTATCTCATTCTCTCTCTCGCACTCACACACATGAAATGAAAGGTTATGCCCTTTCATTATTACCTGGGATTATTTACTCACTGCCATATTGTTTCAAACCTGTACTTTTTTTTTTTAAGTTGTATTTTGTCACATGCTAAAATTAACAATATGCAGGTTTGATACAACATGAGGGTGAATTTAATTTTGGGTGAACAATTTTTATTCTCTCCACTGCCTGATGCTTTCTAATTGGATGCATTCTGGGTATAGGCATGGTCACATGACACACAAGCATCTCAGATTACCCAGAATACCTTGGTTAGGTGGAGAAAAGGCTTGCTTATGTATTACAGTTTCACAATAAGAACAAAACGACTCAACAAATGATTATGCTTTTGCCACCTTCATTCTTAGAATGAAGTCAATACAAATACCTGAGAAGCATGTAACCCAATAACCACTGTAGATTTGGGTTGAGGACTGTATGTGCTGCTTGATAGTTACTGAAACAAATACCATCCCACACTGCCACCTTGAGGCGACTGCAGTGTGGCGGCCATTTTGGCTCCACTGCAGTCAGTTATGGATTCCACCTCCATTCCGGCTCGAGTGTCTGATCCAGTGTGCTAAGGTGTCGAGAATCTCCCCCTGCTTTCAGAGTTGGCATGGCAGAGGGAAGATTCTCCTCTACTGCAGTGGGTTGTCCTAATCTATAAGTGTGACAAGTTTGAATCCTCAGTTATTGATTGGGTACAGGCCCAGAGTAAAGACCTGCCAAATACCTGGTAGGCATTAGTGTATGAGAATGATTCTGTCAGAGTCAATACGAAAAAGAGCAGCAGACACAGGTGTGTGTGTGTGTGTGTGTGTGGGGCAATTGCGAGCATGAGTTAATCACTAATAAAGCAGCTAAATTTGATCAACAGATCAGCACATTTAGATTTTATTTCTCTTAACTATATAAATTTAGCAGGGTATTTATTATTGTGTATATAATAATTTATATAAATTTAACAGCATACATAATATTGTGTAATATAATTTATGAAGTACATATATTCTACTATTCAGAATTATTTTATTTATTTTTTTAAATAATACTTTTATTCAGCAAGGATGCATTACATTGTTCAAAAGAGATAGTTAAGACCTTTATGTTGTTACAAAAAAGTTGCATTTAAAATTAATAAAAAATTAATAAATAATTACATTTTAAAATGTATTCAAATAGAAAACAGTTATTTTAAATGTTAATGTTTCACAGTGTTACTATTTAACTGTATTTTTGATCAAAAAACACATGGTGAACATATAAGACTTTCAAGACTTTTTAATGTTTTTGAGTCTTTTATGTTGGTATACCGATCCAAACACGTGTGTGTGTGTGTGTACTAGGGGTGTCCCCGACTAAGGATTTTCATAGTCGAATCGGAATTTTCGAATCTTGCCAATTCATATGTTTTGGGGCAGCGGCAAATTACATTACCAAGAGTCAAGTCAGACATTCGACAGTCATAATTACTGACATTAACACAGGGAAAATGTGTAACGAATGCCTCGCAGATACAAAAATAATGTTTTATGTTTTGATTAAAAGACAGATTACATGAAACGTCAGCGAAACTCTAAGAATTCACAACATTTTTTATTTATTTTTTTTTTATAACAGTGCTCTTTATAACATTATGACAGTAGTTATTAATGTTCTGCATTTCTGTTTTGAGCTGTGTGCGCTGAAGATGACCAGTAGAGTGAAGTATTTGATAGCAGGTTTTTAATCACTGGAATTTAACTCATCATTTATCTCATATAGAATACGCTTAGTTATTTATACAACATAACGTTAATATTATGACTTGTAGGCTATCTGCACAAAATGCCCCGAATGCGAACGTGTCTGCGTGGCTCTGAATGAATTCCTTTTGTGGGCGCGTTCTTCACGCAACAACGTGCAGAAATGCGGCAACTAAACTCTAAAAAATTAACAGCTTTTTATTATAATAGTGTTCTTATTATAATGTTATGTATATGACAGTCCCAGTCATAGTTATTAATATTCTGCATTATTGTTTGTCCTGCTCGCGCTGCACGCTGAAGAGATAATCACCGTAGAAGGCTACTACAATGAAGCGCTTTACTGCAGTGTAACTCAACCAAATGCATCTTATACAAGATAAATAACATATATACACGATATATATAAACCAGCTGAAATTTTTTGAAATCACTTGTACCCTTCCTGATCTAAAAAATCCAGTCTTTCACTCTGCCTGTGTCAATTTGTGTCTTGTTAAAGATTTAAATCCTTGCCGCCAAGATGCTCCTCTGTCGGTCACAGATTATGGAAAGTGAAACTTAAATCTATAGGGGTGGTTGGATTTATTTGCGCACGTTAAAAATATTTATTAAACGCTTCTTTCTTTTCAGATTTTTATTTGCATTAACTTAATAGGCTGTATATTAACTTATTGGAAGAAAACCGGTAGTTCTATGTGAAATCAGACATTGAGCACCCCCATATAGCCAAAACGGCATGATCATAACACCTCAGCGAATATTCGACTGTGAGATTGGTAGTCAAATCAGGCTCCTCCTATCGAAGCATCGAATCTTCGACTATTCGGGGTCACCCCTAGTGTGTACATACATACAAAATCAGGGCATATTAGTATCCGTTTACAGTACAATCTTGCATCCAGATTAAAAATATGTGTGCATAGGCAACAAATAGACTTTCTAGAGGAGAGATCAGATGCTCCAGTACTCACTATGTAACACTACAGTGGTAAGTGCTGATCTTTTCTCAGATAATGAGCTTGGTTATGAAATAAACAGATAGATATGATCTCATCTCAAATCTGTATACTACTTATTCTTATCAGACCTCTCAACAGCTTTCAAACATTTTAAGGATTCTGTCTGGATTTAAAACTAATTGACGCTTTGCTAAGCCCCTCCCAAGCATTACTGGCCAAGCTGCCTTAGCAGCTGTTACACTATAGCAGTTTACAGACAATTTTAAACAAATATGCAAAGAAGCATATGTGGACGGATGATATCCTTTCCGTTTTTACTGCACAGTTCAGTAAAAATGCTTCTCAGTAAAAATCTCTTTTTCATTTTGTAAATTTGTAAATTTTGTGCTTATGTGAGCGGCTAAGAGTAATCAAGTAGGTGGTGCTTAGCAATGGTCAATTATATTATATAGGTCTATAGAATTTTTAAATACTTGATTTAAAGATGCATTAAGCAAAGTTTCAATATTAACAACTATTGGACATATCACCCAAAAGCGGTTGTTTTTGATGACCAATTCAAGAATATTTGTCAACTGTGATCAATCCTGCAATAATTAGAATTCAACATATTTTTCAGAGGTGTAAAACACTGCTTAGTGCATCTTTAATTTGGTTTGATTTTGTTTGTACTTCTAAATATCTGAACATAGGGGCTTTCAACTCTCTAAATCATTCGCTGAGGTTTTTTTGCTTGGTCCTTTTTCTCTGTCTGTCTGTCTCTCATATTGATGTTGTTCCTCTGCCAAGCCACTCCCAGTATCTTGTTTCTTTTTCTGTCTCTCTTTCTGTTTTTTTCTGTGTGTGTATTCCTCTCTTTTCTGTCTCTTTCTCTCTTCCGCTGTCTGTCTCTGACCCTCTCTTATGTCTACGCCTTGGTGACCAACAGGAGCCTCTCTCGGTAAAGTCTCCCCTCCTTATTGTCGCACGGCTACCGTCCAGCTCACGTGATGGCTTCTCTCTCTTTCTTTCTTTTTCCCTCCCGACCATCCTCCCTTCCTCTTTGCTCATCTGCTCTGGTTCTCTCCATTCCACTGCTTGTTTTATTCTGCCGCGACTTACATTGGTTCTAATGGGTCCGTCTGTGGACCTAAACAACTGAACACAAAGTTACAGATGAGATCACACTTTTGCACACTGCTTACGGTATTGCACAACCCTCTCTGAGCACAGTCAGGAGCGAGTAATTGATTATTGGTAACCTGGACCTTTTCCAATGCTCCGACTCAATCAATCTGCCATGAGCTGGCCGGTCTTCAACTGGGACTTGCCTGGAAGTTCATAGTTAAAGACAGCTGCCTTGGCCGCTTGATTAAAGAGTTCTCTGTTTGTGTTTGGGACCTGTGTAATTACTTAAAAAATACCTCTGCCACATTCACAAGACTGATCCTTGGGTCAATAAGGATTCGTCCTTGACGGCTAACACTGTCTACACTGGGCGCATATGGTGCAAGATGTTAGACTATACTCCCCAGTTGTGGATTTCATTGATGGACACTTTTATTGTTTTTACTACTCCAGCCATCTATCTAAAATAAAATACCTCTATTTACATTTTTACTGTTAATGTTTTTAGTTCTGTATTTAAATAGCCTCATTATTAACATCAATATTTATTTGTTTGTTTGTTTTTTTTTTTATTCAGAAATGCCCCCTGCATTTTTTATTATGAATTTTATTAGTTAAATATTTAAATATTCTCATTATTTACCTATTATCAGCCTCACTATTTATATATACATTGTTTTAATGCTGGATAAATAAATAGTAATTAATTAATTTAATATATTATTTTTATCCTAAAATAACCCTTGGAATAAAATAACCCTTACTCCGAATTTTATTAGTTATATTTTTAAATAACCTAATTATTTATTTATTTAGTTCATTTATTTATTAATTTGTTCTTATTTAATGTCTTATTTATTACGAACCCATGCAAAATCTAGTTTTTGTTGCCTATATATATATATATATATATATATATATATATATATATTAGTCTTGAGCTTACACCTCATTGGTCCATGTTAGTAAATATTTTGGGATAAGCAACTTGATGAATCCAGTGTAGACAGACTTTGGCCAGTGTGATGCTAAACATTAACTTCTTCAAAATGGCCAGTTCAAAATCCTTCAAAATGGCCAGCATTTCTTGAATATCTTGTAAAAATCCAAATGTGCTTTGGAGGCAGGAGGTTTATCAACAGTTCTTTCCTTTTGTTTCCTTATTGGTTTGAATGCAATGAAATGTCCTTGTAACTTGTCTTTGTCTCCTGGTTTGAGCTTCCTCAAGTTCTTCTAGGGACAAGATACAGTTGGACTCAAGTCCGCTAGCCTTCTGCATCTCAGTGAACCCTCAGTCTTGTCATGTTACCTACGATTAACACAAACAGCCTCCATATCCCAGACCTTCATTTCCCTGTTTGCTCTAACACAGCTAAAAAAAAACAAAAAAAAAGAAAGAAAGAGGTTTGGCTGGGCATTGCACCAGAAAATGCCTGACAGTTTTGATACTTACATGAATGTGTTATGCTTTTGGAATGCCCACAGAAGGTAACGAGTTGACCGAAACACTACTATGGTTGTGAATCCGAAGACTTGCCTGAAGAAAAAAAAAAAAAAAAGATTTTTGATGATAAACTTCCACAAAACTAAGTCTAATAAATGATAGATACTGTGGTATTAACTGTTGCATGGTGATATTGAAACTATCTTCTACAATAAGGTCTGTCAAGAAGTCCTTATCTCTCTTTATGTCTCACCATGCAGCATGCTGATGTCCTGTTGTTTGCCTCCAATCCACAGGGGGAGCAGTAAGGGGAAAGACATCAGTATCATCAAGTCTCTGAGGGTCCTAAGGGTGCTACGTCCACTCAAGACCATCAAACGTCTTCCCAAACTAAAAGTACTGTCAAAGTCACACACAGCTATGTTACGTTATCGCACCATCTTATTTTGTTAGCCAAGTTAGCTTGCTATACTCACGTGTCTTTCTCCTAGGCGGTGTTTGACTGTGTAGTGAACTCTCTGAAGAACGTGTTGAACATCCTCATTGTCTACATGCTGTTCATGTTCATCTTCGCTGTGGTGGCCGTGCAGCTTTTTAAGGGACGATTCTTCTACTGCACCGACGAATCCAAAGAGTTTGCCCGTGACTGCAGGTAAGTGGAGATTACTTACAAAAGATTTGTGATTTCTTTTAGTTTACACTGGCAGCCAAATGTCAAAAATGGAAATTTTGCATATAAAAATTTTCCAAAATTGGCAAAATGGTCCACAATAATACATGTCTACTTGCCCATCCTTAATAAAAAAGCCTGATTGCTGAATTGTTAATATGCGTTTTTGTTTCAGGGGCGAATATTTGGTGTACGAGCGCGATAACGAGGTGAAATCGCAGAAGCGGGAGTGGAAGAAGTACGATTTCCACTACGACAACGTGCTTTGGGCCCTGCTTACTCTCTTTACTGTGTCCACCGGAGAGGGATGGCCACAGTGAGTTGACTTGCTCACAAATCTCTAGTGGCTTATTATCTCTCCTTTTATATCATCACCTCTTTTTGTCGCTTCTCTTTCAGGGTGTTGAAGCACTCGGTGGACTCCACTTATGAGGACCAGGGCCCGAGCCCGGGGTACCGGATGGAAATGTCCATCTTTTACGTGGTGTACTTCGTTGTCTTCCCCTTCTTCTTCGTAAACATCTTTGTAGCTCTCATCATCATCACTTTCCAGGAGCAAGGAGACAAGATGATGGAGGACTACAGCCTCGAAAAGAATGAGGTATTTGCATATTTATTCACTTGTGTAAACCAGGGAACATGCCTAATTTAGACCAAAATTTATGGCAACATCTGATAAATCCTTCAATCTCATAGTGCATCCCAATTGTTTAGTTTTATTCATTGTTAAAACGTAGTTCAGTAAGAAATAGTTTCATGTAATTAAAAGGATAGTTCACCCAAAAATGAAACTTCTGTCATTAATTACTTATGTTGTTCCAAACCCTTAAGACCTTTGTTCATCTTCGGAACACAAATTTAGATATTTTTGATGATATCCGAGAGCTTTCTGACCCTGCATAGACAGCAGCGTAACTACCATGTTTAAGGCCCAGAATGGTAGTAAGGACGTCGATATAATAGTCCATGTGACATCAGTGGTTCAACCATAATTTTATGAAGTTTTGAAAATACTGTGTCGAAGACTGACTTGGAAGGGAAGAAATTGTTGAATAGCTTCATAACATTACGGTTGAACCACATTGACTATTTTAACAATGTTCTTACAACCTTTCTGGGCCATAAAACGTTTCAGTTGTGTTGCTGTCTATGCAGGGTCAGAAAACTTTTGGATTTCATCAAAAATATCTTAATTTGTGTTCCAAAGATGAATGAAGATCTTACGGGTTTGGAACAACATTTTCTTTTCTGGGTGAACTATTCCTTTAAGAAAGTGGTATTTCAACCAATATTTTGTGATCATAAGCAAAACTGATTTAGCTGGTGACATTTGTGCTTTCATATCTCCACAGTTTTACTATTCACTTCTCTCTCCACAGCAACAAACATGCAGTGTGATACATCAAATGCTTCTTTCACTGTTTTCTGTTCTGTTCTGTCTTCTAGAGAGCCTGTATTGATTTTGCTATAAATGCCAAACCTCTAACGCGCCACATGCCTCAGAACAAGCAAAGCTTTCAGTACCGAATGTGGCAATTTGTGGTGTCACCTCCATTCGAGTACAGTATCATGTCTCTCATTGCGCTCAACACCATCGTCCTTATGATGAAGGTACAAGCTTCTTCTTCCTCCCTTAGCATCAGTAATGTCCTTGTGCATCCGTTTGGGTCTGAATTTTCTTTGTGCGTTTCCAGTACCATGGGGCCCCTTCGACATATGATGTAGTCCTGAAGAACCTGAATATAGTGTTCACCACACTCTTCTTCATGGAGTGTGTTCTGAAAATCATTGCCTTTGGTGCCCGAGTAAGTCTCTCTAATTCCATTCGTACATCCAGCTCTTTCTAGCATTACTAATCGCACCTAAAGATATCACCCATTATTAATTCATATGTCCTGTTATTTATTTAGACCTGAGAGTTTTGAAACGTTTTCTTCTTTTAACCCTTTTAGGAAAACAGCTTTCTAATGCACTTTTCGGTCTGTCTCCTTTTTGCAGAATTATTTCCGAGACGCTTGGAATATTTTTGATTTTGTGTCTGTTATCGGCAGCATCACTGATATTTTGGTGACAGAGCTATGGGTAAGTGCACTTTTAGACAAGTTTCAAAAGCAAATGCAGATTCCATCTTGAATCATGTTGGAACTGAATAGCCAGATATGAATATAACCACTTGTAAATAAATACTCATTTTAATATCGGTAAATGCATCTCTTGCGATCACTTCCCTTTTTTGAGGGACATTAAAAAGTTTCATTCTCATGCACATAAATATTTAAGTACGTAATATATGTGTTTAAAATATCATCCTAGCCCAAAATTCTTCATATTGTGTTTAATAAGCAAAATTGAATTGCAACAATTCCAAAATTATGTGGTAAAGGTGACTTGACAGCAAAATGTTCAAACTTTTGTCTATTTGAATATTTACCTGTTCAATCGTCTAAATCATGTGTGCATTCTATTGCCATTCTAAGTGTTGTGTGTATTTGTACTGGTTTTTGTGTGAAAATGTCAGTGTTTGAGTGTGTATTCGTCTTGGTGTTGTCTCATCTGTGCCTAGGGTGCTGTGTCTGTAAAAATGAGACAGAGACACTTTACTCTGATGTGTTACACTGAAGTTTTTGGGCTCTCCCAGTGGTCACACATTATATGATGTGAATTGTTATATAACTTTTATATAAATTTGTCCATATAACTTTCAATATAAACCATATAATCAGTGCTATTTTAGTAATATTTATATATTATCGTATGTATTAATATTTTTAATTAACTTTCTTTATCATTGGAATTTTTTTATGTGTTTATCATTTTATATTTCTGTTTACTCTTATTTAACTTAGTTTTAGCAATTTTACTCCAAGTTATTTAACTTGGTTAATAATTGTTTATTAAAACTAAAACTAAGTAATTGAGTTATTTAGATTATTTTCCAGGTCAGCATTTATTTATTTATTTATTTTTTTACATGATTTTAACCTGGTATATATACATAATAATAATAATAATAATAATAATAATAATAATAATAATAAACTTTATTTTATAAAGCACCTTTAAAAGCAGCTTCTCAAAGCGCTGAGCACAATATAATCAAATACAATAAAAAGCAATACAAAATCAATAAGCAAATGCAAGTTTAAAAAAATATGTCTTAAGTTGAACTTTGAAGCCATCATAATCCTGAACTTCCCTAAGTTCAAGAGGCAGAGAATTCCAAAGGACAGGAGCATAGAAAGAGAAAGCTTTATCACCCATAGATCACCCATAACAACTCTGTAAGGTAATGTGGTGCCAGGCCATGTAATGCATTAAAAGTAAGCATTATAATTTTAAAATCCACTCTAAACCTGACCGGGAGCCAGAGCAAAGATTCTAACACTGGAGTAATATGACTGCCAATGCTAGTCCCAGTTAAAATCCTGGCGGCTGAATTTTGTACATATTGCAACTTATTAAGTGTACATTTAGAAGCTCCAGCTAAAAGAGCATTACAATAGTCAAACCATGAGATGACAAAGGAATTTATCAGCATTTCCGCGACTGTAAAATTTAACATAGGGCGCAGTCTTGCGATATTTCTGAGGTAAAAAAAAAGAGGTTTTAATAGTGCTCTGGACAAAAGAATCAAAAGACAGATTTGCATCAAAAATAACTCCAAGGTTCCTCACTCGACTCTGGACTTCCAAAACAGAGCCGTCAAGAGTCAAGGACAGAGGGCCAGCTTTAGTAATTTGATGACGGGAACCAATAACCATAACTTCAGTTCCATACAGTACATACATACTAGGCTTTTTATCTGATATTTATATTTTATTTTAAATAATTGTATTTATTTATTTATTTAAAAAAAGAAGTTTTTAATAAAACCGCTTTAGATTTGTTTTTGTTAACAACATCAACATTGGCTGCATCCAAAAGCTCTAAAATGCTGCCTTCGGAGGAAGCATTCCAAAGCAGGAAGGCATCAAGGCACGTCCGAATCCAAATTCTGCTTCACTTCCTTTTGATTGAATTTTGAAGGCAGCATGGATGTATCCTTCGCTGCCTTTGATATCCCACAATCCTGTGCATTTCATTCTGTGATGGTTGAGCTAAAAAAATAAAGATGGCATCTGAAAGTTGCGTTCGGTGGACAGTTTGTGTGTAAATGTATATTTCTGACAAATTTTTTGCACGTCTGATGTTATTTCTAGTGAGTTATCAGTATTTTAGTAATTAAATATTCATTTAGTTATCACTAAAACTCGTTCTGTTTTGTTGTAGATCGTTAAACCGTTACGCTGCCTCAGAAGCCTGCCTGAAATCAGTTTCATGCCTTAGCGCAAAAACGCTGACTGCAAAGTCATTGCCTGATAAGGCAGCGAGGCAGCTGCTAGGTTTTTGGATGCAGCCATTGTGCCTAAGGTAGTTAGCATTGTATTTGTAACATAATTTTAAAAAAAATGCTTTTCAGGTCATGAGTAAAATTCAGTTTGGCCACTGGAACAGCCTGCATAGTGAATCAATACCCACCGTATCTGTGTTTGATTATTCAGCCTGTTGACTGTATCCATAACGACTTATTCCTGTTTTATCTTTTTACATGCTTTCTTTGTTCCTCTGATTTGTTGGCGATAAACCCATCCAATCCAAAACAAAACAAAAATGCACTATGAAACTCTCATATCTATCATCTCATGTGTACCCATCCAATCCCCTCACACACTCACTGTACATGTATGCCTCCATCTACTGCAACAACACATAGAATCCGGTTGGTTTGTAATTTTCTCTCGGCTTCTAATGCATCCATTGCCCAAAATGCCTCTCTCTTCCCTCCCCACTTTCCTCAAAGCATGTGCTTCCAGTATGATGACCATTAACCCAAAGATGCTTGACAATTGGACAACTGCTCATGTTAACACTCATATATTCTATTAGCAATTATAAACACTAGGACTGGGTGGTATGATGGTTACAAAAGTGTCAGTTTACTATTTATACTACAGTTTTATCCACATAGCTATCATTTTGCGGGCCAAAATAAGGAAAAGCTGCTGTGTGGATATGGTTTGGAACTTAGAAATCCAGAATAAGCATTACTACAGGATTATTTATTAACCATTTTTCATCAAATTTTCAGAAACACAACTGCATTGTGATATAGACTATTACAACAATCTAAAATTACGCATGTAAGCATCTGGTCATATCGCCCACCCTAATACAAACACACTTATATATAAGTACAAGGGCCAATATGTAAATTAAAGTAACTTTAAAAATAAAAAAAATAATAATAATAACAGAAATTTACCTAAATGTATTCACAAGAGATTCAGACAAATTTCAATAGCTGACTCTTCCTCTTATTGACCTGTAGTTCTAATCTGCCTGGTTACCCATTGACCAATGAGAGCATTATTTTTGTTTTTGCTTATAAAAATGCCTTTACACTTTCACAGATAGTCACAGACGTTGTCATGCCATCGCTGAATGCCATGCACTTTAGCAAAAGCTGCATGATGACTCGTATTCTTTCATTACCTTATCTTTTCTTCTCTAATCTGCCAGTTGTGCACTACTGTAGTTCCTCCTCTGTATGAAAGAGGGCGCTGCATCTCACTCATAGAAATTTGTGTATGCTGGAATGGAGGAGTGATCCTCAATAACCTGTCCACACAGATGAGACGATTTATTATTTATTGTACCAATGTCTGGACTCAATATTTCGAGTGATTGTCAGTTGTGTTTAAAATGCCATAGTGAAATTTTGAGAAAAAAAGACAGTTGGCATGAACTTTGTGTGGATTGGACCATTGAGAATTACATGACCAACACAGCCAATCCCCATTGGCTAATGTTGTCGGTATTCTACTCCGTATGCCTGTATTTGCTAAATATTATCATGCATCAGGCTGCTTTCATACTGTGCCTTGCCTGTCTCAACAGATCAGTGCATTTGACTAAAAAAAGTTTATGCTTTAGTATATGATTGGATGATGACTGTTACAATTTTTTGATTGTTTTTCTTAAGCCCCTCCTGAATTAATTTGGTCCTTTTTATTTCATTTTTAGTGTCAATTCCATTTTAAGCTTATTTTGTACATTATGTGTATTTATATACGTTTAGAAAGAAATCTTTTTATACTTTTATGTATTACTTTAACCCACATTCTCTCTAAATTATTATTTTATTCTTTTATTTGAATAAAGAAAATTAGATTCATCATCATTGAGTAAACTGATTGGGATTTTTCTCTCTTTCGTACACTCACTATCTCTTTCACATGCTGTGTCTCTTGCACTCTTTTTCTCCCTTTTCTTCTGGAACATTCTCCTCTGTCTCTGTTTCTGCATATGTCTCGATCTAATCTCCCCAGGATAACTTCATAAACCTGAGTTTTCTGAGACTCTTCCGAGCAGCACGTCTCATTAAACTCTTAAGGCAGGGCGAGACCATTCGCATTCTGCTTTGGACCTTCGTTCAGTCATTTAAGGTACAGAAAGTCATACTTTAATGCCTACAGTCACACGTTCACACCAATTCACATGCCAAATTCAAGTCCAAAGGACAACATTTAAGATAAAAACAAAAAAAAATATTTGCACCAAAATCTTCAAATCAAAATTTCAGGCACTCTAAAGTCCCACCTTAGAGTTAAAAAGAAGCATTTTTTCTCCTTGAGAAATATTTCTTTGCATACTTTCTACATGTAATGAAAATGTATAGCCAACTTTCCTGCCTAAAGAATTTAAAGAGTGAATGTCCATGATTCATTGAAAACAATTTGGAGATCGGAATTAGTTGTTTGGCTTTGATTTGAACATTTAAAAAAAATACATTGTCCAAAAATAAACAATAATGGAATCATTGCAGTACATAAATTCGTGCAGTATTGCAATACCTGTAGATGTAGAAATGTGTTTTTTATTCGACTGTAGCTTTTATACAAGCAAAGTGACAATGCACTCAACCTATTTACAGTGTGCACATTCGTAAAAACACATACACAGACATTCAGACCAAACTTCAAAATTCTGTCCAATTTCTTTCTCCTTTCTGTCTACCATTTACAGGCTCTGCCGTATGTGTGCCTGCTCATTGCAATTCTGTTCTTCATCTATGCCATCATTGGCATGCAGGTAACAGCTGTTCTGTTTGAAATGAGTTTTAACATCACTGTGGGTTTTTGAAAATCGAAATAAAGACAAAATTAACCTAAATAAGCATCTTTCAACAAGTTCAGGAGTGGCATAAGGTTGCTGAGAGATCTCATCTGTGAGGTCAGTGATGTGTGCAGTAGTTTTATATTTTCTCTCTGATTCTGTAGTTGTTTGGGAACTTGCGACTGAATGCAGAGGAAGGTAGTGCGATCAATGAACACAATAACTTCAGAACCTTCATCATGGCCCTGATGCTCCTCTTCAGGTCAGTCTTGTGTCTTTACCAGTGTTATTTTAGTATATAAAAACTATATATATATATATATATATATATATATATACACATAGTTTTTTCTACTTAGCTTTCATTTATTTTTCAGATTTAGTTTTTTTAGATTTAAGTTTTTAGCAATTTTGGTGGTTTTAAATTAAACCTTTTTATTTTAAGGAACAAGACTTTTTTCACTCCAAAATAGGGCTGAACGATTAATTGCATTTGCGATAATATCGCGATATGAAAAAACACGATTTTCAAACGCAGAGGCTGCGATTACACTCTGTCACGTGACACATGAGAGTAAAGAGGTGTGTTCGACTTGAAGACCGATCGGTGTATGACATCAAAGTATGGCGAGAGAAAGCATAAGGAGACGTACGCTCTCTTATAGCTCTCGCAGTACTTTGATGACACACCCTGATCGGTCTTGCAGCACTGCTTCAAGTCGAACACATCTAAGCAGTCTTCAGAGGAAGCATCAAGTTGGCACGCTTACAGTGTTGCCAAGTCCGCGGTTTGCCTCCAAAAACGTGATATTTAGCCCCTGAAATGTGAATCTTACCAGGGGAACCCCTCCAAAAAACGTGTATTTTACCCCCCGGAATGTGATTTTTACCAGTGGACCCCCCTGAAACACGATTGGGCTAGTTTTGAGTAGCAATTGGGCGGGTTTTGTTGTGAAAACCTGGCAACCGTGGCACGCTACACGTGAAAATGTTTGAAAGTGTACTTCAAAACAGCACATGGAAATTACTCAAGCAGTAACAGTAGTGTTACGGTGCATTTCATTACTGAAGACTTCGACCTTAAGATAATATAGGCTATATAATAAGGTAATATATATATTTTTTATTTATTTATTTAAAGTCTGTCTAAAGTTAACAGACAGTGTTTAAAAAGTGCAATCCACATGTTTACATATATGTTCAGTACAGTGACTTTGAATTACCTAAATACTGAGTGTGGTAAAGCAACAGATTTGTTTTTATATTTCTGCAATCTACTTTAGTTTGTGTGATTTGTTATTGACTTTCATATTAATGTTTACACCAGGCTTATTTGTCAGTGCTTTATGTTGTCATAATTATTACATGCTTACAAGGCTGGAAGTTCAACAAATCAGTCAATATACTACTGTGATTGTAGTTGTTAAATAAAAATGTCATCCATATCAATTCATGCATCACCTAATTTCATCATAACATATAGGCCTAGCCTACAGAAAAGAATATTTATGTTTAATCTATCTAATATTGTGT
The DNA here is from genome assembly GCA_039654775.1 of Spinibarbus caldwelli. Classification (NCBI taxonomy): domain Eukaryota; kingdom Metazoa; phylum Chordata; class Actinopteri; order Cypriniformes; family Cyprinidae; genus Spinibarbus; species Spinibarbus caldwelli. The sequence goes on from CM077254.1 coordinate 15,162,916, forward strand.
TGGTCATACTATACAATGATTGATTGCTTGTCTTTTTTGAATAATACAGAACATAAAGAGCTTTAAAAATAATTGCATATTAAATCGCAATATTGGTAAAAAAAAAAAAAAATCGCAATTAGATTATTTTCCAAAATCATTCAGCCCTACTCCAGAATATTCAAAGCTTCATTTTTAGCTGAAGATTTAGTAATTTTGTTTTGTGATTTTTAAAAAAAAAATATATTTCTGTTTAGCATTTCTTTTTTTATTTCAGTTTTAATTATTTTATTTTATTTTTTATTTTATTTTATGTAAGTTACTTGCAAAAGCGTTATTTTCAATTTTAAGTATTTCATCTAATATTTATGTTTTATTTCACCTTTAAATGTCATGTGTTTGTATGTTTTGGTAACAGGAGTGCCACAGGCGAGGCATGGCATGAGATCATGCTGGCATGTCTCGGAGGAATGGACTGTGATGAAAACTCTGGGAACGAGGGGTCAGAGTGCGGCAGCAACTTTGCTTATGCCTACTTTGTCTCTTTCATCTTCCTCTGTTCTTTCCTGGTGAGAACAGCCTCCACCTTTTTCTTTTCGCCTTCCTTTACCTTAATCACACTTTTTTTTACACTTACCTTTTTCTCTCAGAGTTGCATCTATTCTTTATTTATTGCTTCAAACAGTAAATAATTAATTCTGTATGTTTTGGGGCTTGCGTTGTGGGGTTTGTATTTGTGATTAGATGCTGAATCTCTTTGTCGCTGTCATCATGGATAACTTTGAGTACCTGACCAGGGACTCCTCCATTCTGGGTCCACATCATTTGGATGAGTATGTCAGGATTTGGGCAGAGTACGACCCAGCAGCCTGGTGAGTTAAACGCACATCCTTTACACTTTTTCTCCCACTCAGACACACAAAACCACATATTTTATGCTTTTAGGCACATGCAACCATTGATTTTTACCTTTAAATTGTAGACTGGAAAACCTAAATCACTTAATACTAACAGTTTTTAAAAAAGAAACATGTTCACTGCAAGCTAACAAACACTGTAACATTAAAAAAATATATATTTTGTCACAGATATATATGTGCAAACATACTAACTCAAAAACCAATCATTCTTCTCCATAGCTGCTGGCCCAGAGCCTCTTACATCTTTTGTTTCTGAAAGCATCCCCAGAAAGTCCCATAATACTGTCCACAGTCACTCAAGACAAGGCCCTGACAGATAGTAGATTTCAAAATCTCAAAATGCCCAGTGTTTGTCTTTATATCCCTCCTACTTCCCCCGTCCCAGTGCTTGCCTCATCCTCGAGTGCTGTTCTGCAGGAGCCCATGGAGTTGGTCTGAAGGAAGAGATTCCTTTCCCCAGCCCTGAGAAACCCTGTTTACCCTGTTAACAGTACACATCCGGTGATGATGATTGAGCAAAAGAAGGTTTTAACGATTCAACCAGGGTTGTGCGCCATTCAGAATATAATTAAAACCTTTTTTTTAATTTTTTTTTTATTATTCTTCCAGATCAGTTCCTGAATTTGGATTGAATTTGAGTTACCGTACCAAACAAGATGTAAAATTGCAATTTGAATTTGAATGTAACTAAATAGCACTGAAATTAATCAAAATTCAAAGAAATTCATATAACTAAAACCAAAGCTTTGGTTTATAGGCCTGATGGATGGATAGATGGCCATCTATAGACATTTGAGTTTACTAATAGTGTATCATTTCATCATATTAAAGAAATTAACTCTTGTGAACCAGGTTGGAAAGACATTTATTTTCCCAGAATGCATGACTTGCTTTGATTTTCTTTGAATTACAGTTCAGTACATTCCTCTTCCTGTCATTCCAATTTAAATTCCAATTCATCTTTCTGTGGAATGTGGCTAATTCAATTCAAACTCATGAAATACAAGGGAACCAATTTTTCAGTTCTGAATTTTGCATAATCCTGATTTGAACAAATGCTTTCATTCAAAGAGTCAGAAAGAAAGAAAGATATCTGCATATTTACTACAGTATACATAATTTTCAGCATAAAAATTAAAAAAAAAAAAAGTAAAACATTTTTAATGTGAAAAAAAAAAAAAATGGAAAACTGAGTACAACAAAGTGTAGAAAAATGTAAGAAAAAATCTGCTTAACCCCCCCCAAAAAAATATGTGTATAAAAACTGCAGCAAGAAACCGAGGAAGTGATTTAAAAGAATATATAAGCAAGAGAGAACTGAACATGAGACCCTGTGCATGGCAGATTCTGACTTCACAATGACTTAATTCTCCCATCTTTATGGCTCAGGTGTGCATGGCAAACATCTTCACAGACAAGCTGTCGCAGCTTATTTCTGTACTTGCCACTGCATACAAACGTTAACAAAATACACCTCATGTATTTTGACTGGTAAAGCCCACGTAGCTGTCGCTGTATGCAGTTCAATTAAGTCATTGGACTCGCCAAGATGAGAGAGCCTCTCATGTGCACGGTCATATTGGTGGATTCGTTTACTCCGCACCGTGATGGGGGGAGGATTCAGAACAGCACTAAAGATCATTCAGGGACAGCTTCACCATTTTTTTTTTTACTCAATTTGATCTGGTTATTTCATTCACATGCATAGGTGGGGTTTATTGACTGGATTTTGACATGCATTGAAATCTCGGATACAGTAACCCTCACATGCACGTTTAAATGTATCCAAGGCAATGGTCCCTTTTCACCTGTCCAAGTCTGGATTGTGGAAGTGAAATATAGCAGGTAAAATTCCTTTAAGGTACATGAGCATTCATTTCAAATGTCCATAGCATGCATGTATGAATTTATGTATTTGTTATTCTTTTTTGTAATTTTAAATTAAAAAAAAAATGTTTTATAGAGAGACTCTTTTTATGTCAAAATTGCTGGGTTTTTAATTACTCCTCATCTCAGTCTTTATGAAAAGGGTTCATTGCAGGAAGATTCCAGTCTTTCGTATGATCTAAACATGTTTGTTAGCCTAAAATCGGTTGGGCTGTCCTTTGAATGATCTGGTTTTCTATCGGTTTGAGGCAGTGGAACAGCCTCACTGGGTTTGGTCTGTGATTTGTCAATGGATATGTTTGCTTTTATTCTCTTGTTCTTTGTGCTCCTCTTCTTGTTTCTCTTTTATTCCCTCTTCCTCTCCACCTCCTCTTTGGCTCTCTGGCTCTCTTTCTTCTCTCTTTTCCTGTGTGTGCCCCCTCTCTAACCTCCCTGTATTCTTCTTGCAGCGGGCGCATTCATTATAAGGATATGTACAGTTTATTGCGGGTTATCGACCCCCCACTGGGCTTAGGCAAGAAATGTCCTCATAGGGTGGCCTGCAAGGTTTGGATCCTACTAAACAAAAAACTTAAGCACCTGCTCGCATTGAAGACTGGAATGAATGTTGCTTTTCTTTTTGTTTATGTTTTCTTTTTTCAGTTTACTTTTTTACTCTTCTCCACAGTTTTCTTCTTTTACTTGAAATTCATTTTTGTTATTTTATTCGCCATCTCTATATGCATTCTGATATGACAAATGAGAATGTGCGGGACAATGCAGACACCTTTTTAGAAGCATGACGTGCACTGCCATCGACAGCCAAGTCTGTATGAATCTCTCTGTGGAATGAATCACTCTAAACAGCCAATCAAAACAAAAGAAAAAAAAATTAATCAGTCATTTTGTTATTTTTTTTCTTTCTGCTTGCTGTTGAACCATGCCTTGGCAAACTGGGTGTAACAGTGTGCATTGTTCTTGTTTGGGGACGAAGTGAGGGTTGGGGATCAGAGGACTGCATTGACGTGACTACCATAGTTCACCACCAAGCAGCGGAGCTTTTCTTTGCCTGTTTGAAGCCCCACTGCAGTTCTATGGGACCGTCCCACGATCGCATAGAACAGTGTTTTTACTAGGACTAAAAACCAGCTTCCCCTCCTCCTGTTTAACCTCCAGCCAACCAAGAGCTCTCATGCTCTCAAAGCCCCGCCCCTCGCCCAGACCAAAACAATAACCTATGTGTCTTTGTTTTTCTTTCTTGCCGTTCTTATTTCCTCCTCCTTCCTCCTTTTTTGGTTTAAATCCCACCATCCTCCGGTTTGTCCCATGATGTCCTTTCCCCCCTCCATTGTTTCTCTTTTTGTCCCTCGTCCTCCTCCTATTTTTTCCCCCGTTCTCCCCGTTTAATTTCTGGGGATCTCACCCCTCCCCTCCCACCCCACTCCCCCTTACAGCGGCAGGATCAGTTACAGTGATATGTATGAGATGCTCAGGCACATGTGTCCTCCGCTAGGCCTGGGGAAGAGGTGCCCAGCTCGGGTCGCCTACAAGGTTAGCGGCAGCAGCCCACCGTGGGTGCGCCACAGCCAATCAAAGCTGTCCGTTTTTTTCTGTTAGTGTTGGTGTTGGTGAGCTGCTGTATCTTTCTTTTTACGTTGTGGGGTACCGGTGAAAGCGTTAGCCAGCTGACACATACATCCGAATGCACACATCCACTGGAGAGCGGGAACGGAGGGTACCTTGTCAGCCCTTCTGCACCGTACTCAAATACTCACTCAATCACATACAGATGGAAAGGATTTTATTGTGACTATAACAGGAAATCTTAAATGTCTTTTTGCAGTTCTTAGCGATTCATAGAGATTATGACTTTACATATTTGTTAAAGTCAACATGAAATCAGAATAGACCCTTCTTAGTTTCTTAATGCACGTACCTGCTCTTATTCATTGGCATAATATTATTCATAAAAAAAGCTTTATAATCTTTATAATTAAATTTTAGTAAGTCGTTCCACCTCTGCATCAACTAGTAAATAAAATCAGGTCAACTTCTACTTTTGTTCTCTCTTAATATACTGTTCCACTCATGAGTATCACATTGCAAAAGAAAATTGGGTTGCGAATGCAATTTCATGTTGACTTTAACTAGAAAACAAGGAATATTGTATTATTTCCGCAGTATGTTTTCCATGTTCATTGCAGAAATAGAGCCTAACTTTAAATACAAATATGAAGGATATAGACACAGTCTGTGTGCGTGTACAGAAGGACTGGGAAGGATCGTGTGCCTTTGGTCCTCTGTGTCTCTCCCTCCAGTGGATGATTTTTAAAGTCTACATATATCCATTTTCTATGATTTTGACAGGTGACACTTTTGTAAGTTCAGTCTTTAGACTCACTTTGTCCTTTTGATTTTTTTTTTTTTTCAACAAATCCACTAGAATCACAGAGAAGCTTTTCCACCTGTCCTTCGTTTGATTCTGTCAATGCAGTTCTGACCTGTTTCCGTTCCCCTCTCTCTTTCTCTTTTACTGTCTCTTGCTCTATCTCTTCTTTTCCCCACATTCCTCCGGTTTGCATTTTCAGCTACTACATCTTTACATCCCTGCACAAAAATTCCTTTCTCTTGCTCTCTTCCTCTCACTTCCTGTCTTCTTCTATCTATCTATCTTGCATTTCATCACTTTTAATCAGCATGCTTCTTAATTATGCAAATTGTAAGGATCTGAGTGCATCCTTGTGTGACGGTTACATCCAGCCATTTTACATGTCACGTTCATCATATTAAGGCTATGGACTTTAGTCAGGGTAGATGGCATGTTTGAGGTGAATGATTACAAAGCCATTTATTGTCTGTATTTTTATTTTTTTTTTTTTCATACGAAATATCATTTTGCAGGTGAAGGCTGTAATCAATATCCCGTTTTATATATATATCTATATATATATATATATATATATATATATATATATATATATATATATATATATATATTTATAGTCTTTTTTACAGTACATAGGATTTTAGGTGTTCATGCTTATACTCTGTCCAAAACCGAGGTTTTTTCCCACATTATTCACTTGTAGGTAATGCCATATACACTACCGTTCAAAAGTTTGACATTGATAAGATTTTCTCTAATGCTTAGAAATTATGCATGTATTTGATCAAAATACTATAAAAAATGTTAATGAAATATTATGAAATATTGTTACAGTTTATCTTTTTTCTGTATTAATAATTTTTTTTATATATTTACACTTGTGACCCTGGACCACAAAACCAGTCATAAGGGTCAATTTTTCGAAATTGAGATTTATACATCATCTGAAAGCTGAATAAATAAGCTTTCCATTGATTTGTTAGGATAGGACAATATTTGGCCGAGATACAATTATTTCAAAATCTGGAATCTGAGGGTGCAAAAAAATCAAAATATTGAGAAAATCACCTTTAAAGTTGTCCAAATGAAGTTCTTAGCAATGCATATTACTAATCAAAAATTAAGTTTTGATATATTTACAGTAGGAAATTTACAAAATATCTTCATGGAACATGATCTTTACTTTAATGTCCTAATTATTTTTGGCATAAAAGAAAAATCAATAATTTTGACCCATACAATGTACTTTTGGCTATTGCTACAAATATACCCCAGCGACTGAAGACTGGTTTTGTGGTCCAGGGTCACAATTGCAAAAAATAATGGCAAAACTGAATTTCTAAACATGATCCTTCATAAATCAATCAAATATTGGTGCTCAGTACACATTCTTATTAGTATCAATGTTGAAAACAGTTATGCTGTTTAATATTTTTGTGGAAAATTTTTTTTAGAAGTCTATTATTGAAAGTTAAAAAGAACAGCATGCATTTGAAATAGAATAGAAATATAATTAATTATATGTGTCATTTATTTATTAAAATAGACATCAGTCTTTACTGTCTCTTTTGCGTCCTTACTATATAAAATAACAATTATATATATATATATAAAAAAAAAAAATTAAATCCTTTAAGCAGTAGTGTTTCTGAAGACGTGTGTACTTGAAAGTAATACATAAAATGTGCACATTCCTGAGGTAAAAAGCAACTTGAAATCTCATCTAACCATTTAGACCAAGATTGGAAAACATCAGATCTCAAGTGTTTTTTTTGTTTTGTTTTTTTTTCCGCTGTTCACGCTACAAAAAAAATAGATTTTTTTGTAATGTGAACAGCGAAAAAACAGCAAACAGCGAAAAAATATAGATAGTCTGTCTGGGGACTATCTATATTTTGCATTTAATTGAAAATGGCATCTACACTATGATCCAATGAACAGACTTTCTCTATGGTAGACATTTTACGAAATGAAATTTAAAGCTTTGCTGAGACTCCCTTTACTCCAATCTCTTTCTTTCACTTTCCTCACTCTCTTATTGTTTCCCCTCATCTCAAACAAACAGCATTCTTCTTGTTCTCTCTTTATCCATTGCCAAGTACACCACTCCCCCCTTTCTCATTATTTTTATATGTGGTACACATCTCATGGCTTTCCAGTCTGAAGTAAACTAACTTCTATACCTGTTGCCCCCTAATCCAGTCCTACACCTCTCGGTGTACAACACAGCCATTTTTTCCTCTTTAACACCGTAGGGAATGCCACCCCTTATCTGACCTTCAAAAAAACTGCACCCGTTTTGCATCGAGAGATCAGAAAAAACAAAAAACAAAAAAAAAAACAATGCAATTAACCCTATGAGATATCACCCAAAGAAAGATAAAGATGCTAAAAAAAAATAAAAAATACAAGTGGTCAATGAAAGATGAAATGATACTCTCTGTGCGCGGCTGCACTGCTCTTGTTCTGTGAGGGGTGGGGAGGGAGGAGGGGGGTGCATGCAATGCATGCTGCATGGAGTAAAGGTTGATGTTCGGGTGAGCCGGGACCTGTGGGGAGGGCGGGTCGTACCATTGCTGAACGATTAGGGGTTGTGCTGCATTGCATGTGCTTTTGCATGGCCACCGCTGGAACGCGGCTCATGCTCGTTGGTATCTACACCTGCAAGGAACGACGGACTGGTCTGAAATGGGCACACAAATATACACAGGCTCACAAACACATGCTCACTTCCTCACACTAACGTCATGTTGTGTGCTTGTGTGTTCCAGTTCCATGAAGGTACATCCAATGCATGAAACCGGCATCTAAAAACAACTTTTTATGTGCCCTTTCGTTCATTGGTTTATTCAAAATATATGAACTCCAACAGGTAGGGGGAGCTCTTTAGCAGTAGCCTTTTGTGATACATTTGTGACATTTGTGTCCTCAGCCTTTGCTAGCTGATTCAAGGTCAGTTGATTGCACTTCCCAAAAACTATAAGTACACTTCATAATGTAGAAATTTGAATTAGATGCAGAATATCAAATCAAGTGGCAGTCCCAAAAAATACATGCTTATGTGAGTGATATTTATGCCTGATCTGAGATCAGTTTTCACAGGCAGAGGAACACTGATGACGATGAAGCAATGACTTCATCCCATGTGATATTGCTCCACTTATCTGTGAGGGCTCCAATTAAGTCACTTAATTGATGTGTATGTACTGTATATGTTCTATGAAATGTGTGAATGGTTTATTCACACATTACAAGGCTGCAGATTGTTGGTCAATTATTTGTCAGTCCAAGAAAACTGCTCTCACAGATGCCAACTTATTCTTCCCAGATCCCTTTTTGTGTGGTTGTATGAGTATCACCAAAAGCAATGGTGGATATTTGTACGTAACTGCTCCATCAAAAGAAACTACAGTCAAAACTACAATCAAATGGCTGATTTAATCTCCTTAACTGAACTTGATCTCCTGCAATTTGTGTGGCCTGTAATTTATTCTTTGGCTACAGACTGCTGAGCTCCCCAAGCCTTTTATTAGCCCACCAAAACATCTGATTGGAGGTTTAAATTACACAGCCCCTCATCCCCTCTGATTGGCTCTTCACAGAGACTGTTACGCATGGACCTACCTGTTGCAGATGACAACACGGTGCATTTCAACTCCACTTTGATGGCTTTGATACGCACAGCTCTGGACATCAAAATCGCTAAGGGTACAGAACGACATCCCTTTTTCGTTTTTCTTACTTCTTTTCTATCCTTTATTTTACTAAAAATAAACATGAGACATATGTATAATAAAAACAAATCTTTTTGTTTCTTTTTTGATTTTATTTATTTTTTGATAAAAATTTGAGTCAGATATACCAAAAAGATCCCTTTTCTTTCTTTCTTTGTTTTTGTTTCTTTATTTTTTTCTATTATTTTTTTCTAGTTTTTTTTTTAATTTTTTATTTATTTTTTTTTTTACATTTGATATCCAAAAAAAAAACTTTTCTTTTTCTTTCTTTCTTTCTTTCTTTCTTTCTTTCTTTCTTTCTTTTCCTTTGTGTCTCTCACTTGTATCTTCTAAATGAATGTGATTATATTTTTATGATGTTTTATTAATTTTGCGTTGATGCTGTTTTATTAATTGTTTGCCTGTACATATGTGCATGCATATGTGTGTGTATGTTCCCTGCCCTGACAATCATGCGCTTACAGGAGGCGCAGACAAACACCAGATGGATGCCGAGCTCCGTAAGGAAATGATGGCGATTTGGCCAAATCTCTCCCAGAAGAACCTGGATCTGCTGGTAACACCACACAAGTGTAAGTTGCAGATGGGTTTGTAGGAAAAAAAAAATCAAAGGTCACCAATTCATCAGAGGACAGCTTCTCTCAGCCCACACCGCTCAGCACCCTCTGATCAGGCAACATTTTCACAACCTTTAACTAACCCTTCTCCTGTCCCCACATGACAAATCAACATCTTACACTGTTAATTAGCTCAGTAATACCATACTTTACCATATTAATGCTATTTAAAATCATTCTGTCTCACAACTATATGATTTATTGCTTATAAGGCCTTATTTCTGTTTACTTTTAAATAATTCTCATTCCACTTCTAAACTATATACCATACCCCCGTTTCCTCAGCCTCTTTCCTTTTCTCCCTCTTTCTTTGTTCTCTCCTCTGTCTTCATTGCCTGTTATCAGGGGGTGCCTCGCTATAGACGGATCCTCTATAGAAGTCTTTTCACTCCAGCATGTGTAAAGCACAAAGCTGGGCTCAACCTCCAGACCACAGAGCCTCAAAAACAGTGTAGCCCGAGATATTACCTCATGTTTACAGATGTTAGAGACTTTACATTTTAATATGATGACCAGAATGTATTTAAATCTGTGTATATTATCTATGAAAAATACTTTTGTGTGCTTTCCTTTAGCATGTTTTCTTTTTAATTTTGAAATTTCAGCATGCTTTAGAGTTATTTCTTAGGTTTATTGTCAACCCCTTGGGGTTTCATGCCATTTTACTATGAAATTGTACTAACAAGAAAGTGTTTAATGTGAAAGGATTTCTTTGTCATTCATGGCAGCTCAAAATTTTTCAAATTTATATGTTCTGTGTCTCATTCAAACTCTGGATGCCGCTGCAGAGTTTTGATGAAAAATTTGAGCTCCTTACAAAACAATGTAATCCTAGCATTCTGTTATTGTTGCCTCATTCATGGCATCTATTCATAGTGAAATGGCTTCTGAGTCCTTGTAGGAATGTAATACAGTCTAGAAATGTGAAGCTATTAAAGGTCCTTGAGAAAAATAAGTGGTTCTTTAATTAATGAGGATCTGACTGTGAAAAGACTATCAGCTCTGTGGTGTTTTGTATTTGTTGATGTACTTTGTCTAGTGTCTATTGTGTAAAATGTGTATTGTGTGTTTCTACTGTATGTTGTTATACAGTATATACAGTTGCACCAGAAAGTATTTGGGCACTTAAGCCATACTAAAATGTTTTGAATGTTATTGCATTTGATAGCAGCACACCAGGTGACATTTATTTTAAGGAAAGCAAAATATTTTACAAGAAGTTATTAAAAATTGGTTAAATGTCACTGCAAATATGCCTAAGCAAAGTAAAATTTATGTGGTAATTTGTTGTCTATGCAATGACATTCATACATGTATAACTATGACTTAATTTGTGTCTAAATCTAAATTTTGGGGCAGCTGTATTTGTGAAATTTGTCTTGTAATTTGTTGTTTACCTGTGGTCTAGTTCCCCAGTCCCAGATTAAGACTCATTCTGGCCTGTGAAGAACTTCTGTTGGTTCATTCCCATTGAGTTTTCTTGTTAGATCATGACTGAGTTTTGTCTGGGTCTGAGAGACTAGACCTTTGTGCTTGTGGCATGTCTTGTCTCCAACTCCCATTCCCCTCTCGGCTCAGGGTCCCATTCCACCCCGGTCTAATTGTGCAGGGTAACTTTTTCATCCTCTCAGCAGCAACAGACCTGACAGTGGGCAAGATCTACGCCGCCATGATGATCATGGAGTACTACCGGCAGAGCAAGGCCAAAAAGCTGCAGGCGCTTCGTGAGGAGCAGGTACCACTTCAGACAAACAAACAAATGCCACGTCTGCTCTCTAGCTTTGCTAATCAACACTGTTAACACCACATTTTATTGATTCGTGCCTGTCCACACGGCTATTCTAAATGAGTTACCTTCACATTTATTGGTTATGTCTGAAATGATTTTATAAATATTAACCCAAGATTCAAGTTCTAATTTCTAGAAGTAATCATTGCCTTTTTTATACTCATTCTGAAAACTTCATTCACATATCAGTGCTTTTATACAGTGTTTGTTATGAGATATCCCAAATTATGCATTAAAATACAGGGTTCAAAACCAGACTATACATATGTATATAGGCAGTTAAGCATGCAGCTGACTGTTTCAGACACAGCCAATGTCTCTTTCACTCTATTTTAAGATGAAATTATCCCTTATTAGATATGTACACTGCTGTTAAAAAGTTTGGGGTCGGTAAGAATTTTTTCTGTTATTTCTCTTATGCCCACAAAGGCTGCATTCATTTGATCAAAAATGCAGTTAAACAAGTAATATTGTGAAATATTATTACATCTGTTTTCTATTTCAATATATTTTAAAATGCAATTCATTCATGTGATGCTAAAGCTGAATTTTCAGCAGCCATTATTCCAGTTTTGGGTGTCACATGATCCTTCAGAATTCTATATAATATGCTGGTTTGGTGCTCGAAAAACAAATGAACAAATGAAAACATTTTTGCTGTTTAATATTTTTGTGGAAACTGTGATACATCTTTTTAGGATTATTTGATGAATAAAAAGTTCAAAAGAAGAGTATTTATTTGAAATAGAAATCTTTTGTAGCATTTTAAATGTCTTTGCTGTCGACTGTCACTTTCGATTAATTTAAAGTATTCTTGCTGAATAACAAAATAAATGCTTTTTTTTTTTTTTTTTTTTTTAAATCTTATCGATCCCAGACTTTTGAACAGTAGTGTATGTCACTTCCCACATGGAGCACTATGATTTAAAAGATGTACATGCAAACCTTTAGATATTTTAGTGCTTTTATGGCATGGAAACAAAAACACTGATTATATACGAAATCATTTCACATTATATTTAGAGAGTTAGAGCATGCTTAAAAACACACGCAGTAGTTTTGCAGGGTATATGCAATGATGAATGATACAACATGGCCTTTTGTCAGTGTCACTCCTGTCCCCTTCACTAGAAACATTCCCATCCTGTACAGGCACAGTGTCCATAGTTTCTGCCTGCATTTTCAATTTAGTAATACTTGGAGCCTACCACAAAGAGCGTGGACACTCTGCCGGCATCAGGGAATGGTCTAAATATATGTTCGTGTCTTGCCTCACCTGATTCCCTGTCTGTCTCTTTACCTGTCGTACTTCACTTGACTGTATCTGTACCTCAGCACCGTCCTCTCAACATCAGCTTCACTTTTGTGGCTGTCTCACTCTCTATAACCATCTCTGATGTCTGTATATCTATGTGTGTCAACTTAACTAATTCTTTTTGATCTTTCCTCCTTGTTTCCATTCTTTTTGGCATATTGAATCCACTGCCAACCTCTTGTTCTTTTTTGTTGTGTGTAATTTTCTCTGTTTTGTCTTGTCTTCCTTCATTTGTTGATTTGTGAGGTTCTCACTAACATGGAATCTTTTCTCCCTCCGTGTGGACACCGTTTGTCTAGCCAAATATGTTCATTAATGGATGTTGAGGGGAGGTTCTTGGTGTAACCTTTGGGCTACTATGGTTTCTGAGATTTCTAGCATTCATAGTTTAAGTTTCACCGATCCAGAACATGTAGTTCTGCAAGTATGAACCTCAGATCTTTACTGTAGCATGCCCAAATTGTTACAACCACCCATATCTTCCGGTGGGTTGGATGGAAATGCTTTGAGCCATCGGCACCTACCTAGACCTCACAGCCCCAATGGAGGACTCCATTCAGGTTGGCGAGGGCACAGGAGGACTCCATTTCCCATGATGCCCTCTGGGGGACCTCTGCTGTCTGGTACCCCACCACCTGTAAAATGCACGGTGGCTTGTGTGTGTTACCCCATATCCCATGAGTGTGTCTGATCCCAGCTGCAGGCCATGTTCGTATCTCACACAGAACCGAACGCCATTAATGTTTCAGCGTATGGAGCCATCCCCGAACCAGGAAGGGGGACAGGGAGTGAACGGTCTCCCCGAGTTGCCGCAGGAACCTGTCAACAGCCTGTGAGTAGCATCCTGAATAGCCTTTCTATGCAAGTCATGTGAATGAAAAATACTTGTATGGCATTTATTAATCTGAGTTCATATTCATTGTGATGTTTACTAATACATTATTCAAATCCAGGGCTTTATCTGTTAATATTAATTAATGGACCTGAGCTAACATGAACTAATGATGAACAGTTGTACTTTTATTAATTAACATGAACAAAGATTAATAAATACTGTAACAAATGTATGGCTCATTGCTAGTTAACACTGGTTAATGCAGTTAATTGATGTTAACTAGTGAACCTTATTGTAAAGTGTTACAGCTCCAAGTTTAATCTCTCTGAGTGAGTCTCATGAAATCATATCCAGGTCATGTTTCTTCCCAAATGCCAAATTAAATATTAAAACATTGCTTCTTGCATTAATAAAAATGAAGGACTTTTTTTCTAGATTAACTATTTTATTGATGCTATTCAATCAGAGAAATACAAAAATGAAAAGAACAATAGAACAGCAATCGTTTCAATCTATTAACAGACAACAAAATTAAATTAGTCAAAAACTCAGTCGAACACTAAATACAATTATGAATGCTTGCACTAAGAACTATATATATATATATATATATATATATATATATATATATATATATATATATATATATAAAATAAAGAAAAATAAAAAGGCAATACAAATAAATAATTAAACACAAATATATGCATAAAATGCAGCAGAAGAACAATTCTGAGGATGAAAAAAAGAGAAATGGCACCTAAGTACTAAGTAGATTTTTTTTCTGAAATTAATTTAAAAATAAATTGTATAAAATAAATTTTCTCATATATATGTATATCTATGTATGTGTTTTTCAGAGTAATGAAAATCTGTCATTAAATGTGCTTAATTGGCATGAAAATAATGTCCAAATTGCAAAATTGTTAATTGTACAAAATAAACTATAATTTCTTATTTTCTTATTAATTTTGGAGCAAAATATTACCTGAACCTGAGAGATTTTGAGAGATTCACCTGTTTCAACTGGTGCTCTTTGTCTTCTCTTTCACTGCATAGCTTTGCTTTAATTGTTGTCTTTCTTCTTCTCCTTATAGGCCGCACTTCTGCTCTTTCTTTGTTTTCCCGTCTCTCAGCTGTCGCTCTACTCACATTGTGTTTCGATTCTTCGATATACGTCTATCTGCTTTTGTGTTAATTCTGCTGTTTATACATATATACATTTGTAATAGTTTTTTCTGTACTATTTTTGTCTGCAAAAGGCATTTTAACTAGGTACAAAATTGCTTTTGTGTAAGTGCATGTGTGAGTGAGTAAATGAATTAGCCAGCCAACATCTTTCTCTGGTTCAGGCCTCCGGAGGGTGGAATGAGCGAGAGCCAGTCGTGGGTGACGTCACGAGCCCAGGAAATGTTCCAGAAATCTGTTCCAGAAAACTGGAACCCCGACAGACCGTATCCTGATGACCATCACGACAGCCGTCACAATCCACAGGTAATATCGGAGGTCCTCAGATCAGAAAGGCAATTTTGTCTTGTTTAGATCTGAATCTGGAACTCGTCAAAGCGGCCGTGGCTATATCAGCTTCTCGCAGCCTTTGGTACTGAAAGAGCTGTGTGCTGTTTAGCCAATCACTGTCTTCCCAGCCATCGTCCCTTTTTCGCTGCTTTTGGACACACTTCTCATTCATATTATCACTTGTTCTGTCTCTTCTGTCTCTGTCGGTCTGTAGCACACCTCTTTATCTGTCTGATGAACTTCACTGCCCATTGTAGACCGTCTGTATAGACCCTTCCACCTCTGCCAGACTGCGGGGGTGTTTCACTGCTTGCCTGCTTTCTCACTGTCTGCTGGATTGTACCAAACCCCCTCCAGACTCATCTCTCCTTCAGTGTGACTCTTCTCTGTAGCTCAGCAGTCATCTGACCCTGATGTTTCCCTGCACTAGTCACTCATCCTAATACTATGAAGCAAAGGAGATGCTGAATGAACAGATTTAGGCATAATGAGCATGTTGGAAAGTACTTAAACCAGTAGTGGGCAATCAGACAGGGTCAGTGTGCACCTAGTCTCAGCCTACAAGAGATCTGTAAACAAGAGCTGTGACCTGACCCGATCCAACCAGTACCGTGTGTTTTACTTCCTCTCATCCCTTTGGATGTGTATTGAAAACATTTATGCTAAATTTGTAATATTACGTTTTCCATTATTTACAAAGCCAGAACCTAAAAGTACACATAAAAATTACACAATTGAAAGATTTTCAGATTTTTTGTTGGAGCTGAATCATTTTTAATTTGGGATTTTGGATTGGTAAAAACAAAGATCTAATATATATGTAAAGCAGATCAACAGCTTTTTTATTTAATTTAATTTTATTTATTTTTTTTCTTACAAACATATCACAAGTAAACACACCTGAATTTGAAGTAGCTTGAAACCTGAAACAACTCAATCTCTTTTGTATTTTCTCTCAACAATTTGGATATGTATGCAAAATAAGTTATGGTAAAACATTTGTATTATTAATTTGCAATATGAATCTTAATCTTTACTTTATTTGACCTTTTTATAGACCAAACCTGAAATCAGTCAATCTTTTTTTATTTGCTGTCATCACTTTGGATATGGGTAGTTGACAAATAAAAATTGGACTGTGTCCTATGGTGGGACAGCAAAAATGTAGAAAAAAAAAAACAACAACATTACAAATAACATGAGAAAAATGTATATTCATTCTTACAGTTACAAATAGCATGAGAGAGGTTTATCTTCAGTGTTAGAAGTTTTTTTTTTTTTTTTTTTTTACCGTCACACCATAGGACAGATTGATACGTCAACTACCCATATGTATATAAAATAGTTTGTTAAATTAATTGAATTATTTAAATTGTTATATAAACCAGAACAACAAGCTTTATTTTATACAAAACAATACAATACAAACATATCACAAGTAAACAAAGCTGAATTTGAAGTAGCTTAAATATGGCTTCTACATTTTATTTGGGATGATTAGTAGTAAATGTAATGTAAATGTGACATAAATGTTCAGATTTACTCGTCTTTAAACACTATGTACAAAAAGAAAACATTGGCTTGTTTATTTTATTTTATGTATTATATATATCAGTCAGACAGCCCCTTCCTGTCTTCTCTCGTTTCTTGGCCGGAATAAGCTGTGATGTGGGCTGATTGTCAGAGACTAGTGTGCACCTGTTCTTTTATTCCCTTCTGTTAGTGATATGCATCATTTGGAATGGCTAATGACTTGCTGTAGTTAATCTAATCTTCAGTTCAACTGTACTTTTGCACAAAACATTGCCCTCTACTTGTTTATCACACCCGATAGAGCTGTAGGCCGGTGAAGCAGGCATCAGCCCGGCCCACATGCTGTTGCTCTGTTTTGCAGACGGTAGAAATGAGAGAGATTGGGCCTGTTGGGGACGGTTACTCGGACACTGAGCCCTATCACCCAATGGAAGGGCATGGGCGGACCATCTCCATGCCACGCCTCTCAGCAGACAACCAAGTGAGCACCTTCATCCTTTCATCCATTCATTCACCCATTTCATCTTTCCACCTTTTATCTGTTATCCATTCCCAATATCCGTCCTCAGTCAGTTATCCAGCTAACAGCCTTTGACAGCTTCAGTTGGGAGAACCAAACTTCAAAACTTTGGTGTGCTGTCATGCTAACAAGCCGATAAATGCTAGCATGTCTTTGTCAAAGGGCACATGGATAAGTGGCTTCCACCCTGACCTTCACATACATGCATGGCTGTGTGTGTGTGTGTGTGTGTGTGTGTGTGTGTGAGAGAGAGAGAGTGAGAGAGTTGGTTCTATGCATTATCATAACACCCTAGCTCAATTTCAAGAAAACCTTGGTGTGTCTGGAGTGTGCTGCTGCCAGAGCTGGATTTGAGGTAGTGACAGAAGTAACAGAAAACAGCCCGTGCATAATTACAAAATGTATAGTTCCAGCCCTAACTAATTAGATAAAGCATGTTTGTATGAAATTATCAACTAATTGATTGTATAAATATTTAATTAAAGTTTTACAGCATAACTAATTGTAACATTAAAATTAATTAATAAATCACTTTTCTAACTGACAAATAAATAGACAAACATTACTGTTCAAAAGTTTAGAGTTTTTTATGTTTTTGAAATGTCTCTCATGCTCGCTGAGGCTGCATTTATGTGAACAAAATTATGGTTAAAACAGCAATATTGTGAAATATTATTGCAATTTAAATAGCTGTTATTTATTTTAATATATTTTAAAATATCATTTATTCCTGTGATGGCAAAGCTGAATTTTCAGCCAGTCTTCAGTGTCACGTGATCCTTTAGAAATCATTCTAATATGCTGATTCGGTGCTCAGTTAATATAGTCAGTTGTGCTGGTTAATATTTTTATGTTTTTATGTAATATAATATTCAAAAGAACATACTTTATTTGACAACAGAAAACATAATTGTCTTTACTGTCACTTTTAATTAAAGTTTCTTTAATTAATGTTTAAAATGGTAGTTCAATGAAACATTTAAAAATACTTTAGCTATTTTTTAAATGCAACATCATTTAAGAAAACATTTGCCAAATGCGTTTCTTAATCCATTTGTCAATTGGGTTAAAAAAAAAAAGCTATAGGACAGTTCACATAGCCAGTTAACTGTTGACTAAATTTAAGACGCATCCTTTGCATGCTAAAAAGTATGCACATATGCACTGCATTACATACCCAATGTACTGTGACCTCCTGACCTGATAAAATATTTCACCAGATCCTTTTGAAACACTACCACAAATCAACCTCTGGAGGCGGTAACATGCTCAAAACATTCGATTCCGCAAACATACACCCATAACACATCACATAGAAGCAATTACGCTATTATGCTATAATGCATAAATGTGTACACACACACACACAGCATTTCTCACCCTGACATAACCCCCATGATCTCTTGGTTGACTCTCCTCTGGAGATGTGTCTGGATTTAGCAATTTGTCCAAGTGTTTATAAGACAAGCGTGAGAAAGTCGTGTGTCTCTGTTTTGAAGTGTGTGTGAAGGTAAGCTAAACAGAGAAAACTCAAAAACTAGTAAGAATCTGCTAGAATCAATATATTTTCACTTGTGTGTTGGAAGTGCGGTGTGTACAGTACACACCAGGAAGTGTGAGGATCCAAAGTCTTGTGTTTGTGCGTGTCGTGTACAGCTGTAACGTAGATGTGGTTGTTGTTCTTGTGACTCACTCTTGTCTAACACTGCTCTGCCCCACAGAGTGTGCGTTCTGCTGCGGTAAGTGTGTTAGTGTGCTTCCTATCTTCCTCTACACTCGCTCAATTTTTGTCTTTTTTCTCTTTCCTTTTCCTCCTCCTCCCCCCAACCCCTTCCTGTCAATGCCTGTGTTTCTGTGCTCTCTCTAAATTAAAATGGGGATCACTATTTTTCTCTCTCTCTTTCTCTTCTCCACTTTGCTTTTGATCTCTCCTTTAATCTTGTTTTTTTTCTGTCTCCGTTTTAACCCATAATGCCTTGTGGTTTTCTATTTCCTTTTTCCTTCCTTCCATTTTCATCCATTTCCTCTTTGCTTTGTTTTCCATTTTACTTGTTGTTCTCTCCTTTTTCCTAATTTACTTTTTCTTCATTTTGCTTTTTATTTCTTTCTTTGTTTTGGTCTTGTTTTCTTCCTTTTAATGGACTTCCTGTTTTACCCATGATGTCTCATGGTTTCCTCTTTCCCTTTTTTCCTCCTTCCTCCTTTCTTTTTCCTGGTTTCCTACTTCTCTTTTCCTTTCATTGTCATTCATATCCTCTTTTTTCCTGTCATTTTGTGGTTTTACTTTTTCTCTCTTTCTTTCTCCATTTTGTTTTTTGCTTCCTTTGTTTTGGTCTCTCTCCTTCTTCATGGATTTCCCATGGCACATCTTTTCATTTCTTACTCCATCGAACCCTTTCTTTCATGTTGCACATTGAATTTGACTCCATTTTCATGTCGTATCTCTGTGCCCCTTGATTTCCTACTCACCTTTTCCTTTCTTCCTTCCTTCCTTGTTCCATTTCCTCTTTACTTCCTTTATTTCCTCCCTTTCTTTTTTCCTCACACACTTTCTCTGCTGTGCTCTGTGTGTATCGTCCCGTGGTCTCATGTGTGTGTCCTGTTCTGCGCACCGTCTGTCTGCTGTTCAACAGCGACGGAGACACAGGCCGCGAGGAAGTAACCTCAGTGTATGTACCGTCTCTGGCTTTCTGCCTCTTCTTCATACTCTCCCTCGTTCTCTCTCTTACTTTGTCTGTTTTAGGAGTCTGCGTCTCTCTTTATGTCTTGATGTCACACTGAGCTCTATTTCATGCCATCCTTCTTGTTATTCACCCTCTTTTCCTGTTTTCCCTTTGTATATTCTGTTCGTCGCTGTACCTTTCTCTCTCTATACCTTTTTCCTGTCCACTTATGCAGCCCTGTATCCCTGTATGTATGTGTGTGTGTGTGTGTGTGTGTGTGTGTGTGTTTGCCTGTGTCTCATCTCTGTATTTCTGGTCCTGTGGACATGGGAAGCTTTCGCTGTCTCGTAGTTCTTGACGCATGGATTTCAAACAGGAAAACCTGCTGCCAATAACGGTCATGTTGTTAGCATGTTTCAGTCAGGCGCATGGCATAAAGCATTATGTGTGTGAGTGACAAGAAGAGCGTGAAGGGATATTTCATTTTTGAAAAGTGTTATGTGCCCAAGTATGTCTTTGTGTGTCCACACATGCTATAGATTGTCATGATGACCATCATGTTTCCGGGTGTGTGCATGGACAAATGTGCTGAACTTCTTTTGGCTGGATTGGGTTCTGTGTACTCAGCTATGGCAGAAAAACTTGAGTATTTAATGGTTCCGCTTGAATTAGAAAAGCTGCAGTGCATGTAAGGCATGACCTATCTATCTATCTATCTATCTATCTATCTATCTATCTATCTATCTATCTATCTATCTATCTATCTATCTATCTATCTATCTATCTATCTATCTATCTATCTATCTATCATCTATCTGTCTGTCTGTCTGTTTTCTTTCTATCTATCTATCTATCTATCTATCTGTCTGTCTGTCTGTCTGTTTTCTATCTATCTATCTATCTATCTATCTATCTATCTATCTATCTATCTATCTATCTATCTATCTATCTATCTATCTATCTATCTATCTATCTATCTGTCTGTCTGTCTGTCTGTCTGTCTGTCTGTCTGTCAATCTATCTGTTTATCTGTCTGTCTGTCTAGCTGTCTAGCTGTCTGTCTGTAAATCTTTGTATCTGTCTGTCTATCTGTCTATATGTCTGCCATCTGTTTGCCATTCTGTCTGTCTACATTTCCTATTTGTCTGTATATCTACAGTCTGTCTGTCTGTCTGTCTGTCTGTCTGTCTTTATATCTGTATGTTTTCTATCTATCTATCTATCTATCTATCTATCTATCTATCTATCTATCTATCTATCTATCTATCTATCTATCTATCTATCTATCTATCTATCTGTCTGTCTGTCTGTCTATCTGTCTGCCATTCTGTCTGTCTACATTTCCTATTTGTTAGTTTTCTTTTTATCTATTTATCTATCTATCTGCCTGTCTGTCTGTCTGTCTGTCTGTCTGTCTGTCTGACTGACTGACTATCTGTCTATCTATCATCTATCTGTCTGTCTATCTATCTATCTATCTATCTGTATGTCTGTCTGTCTGTCTGTCTATCTAGCATCTATCTAGCATCTATCTAGCATCTATCTATCTATCTATCTATCTATCTATCTATCTATCTATCTATCTATCTGTCTGTCTGTCTGTCTGTCTGTCTGTCTGTTTGTTTTATATCTATCTATCTATCTATCTATCTATCTATCTATCTATCTATCTATCTGTCTGTCTGTCTGTCTGTCTGTCTGTCTGTCTGTCTGTTTTATATGTATCTATCTATCTATCTATCTATCTATCTATCTATCTATCTATCTATCTATCTATCTATCTGTCTATCTGTCTGTCTGTCTGTCTGTCTGTCTGGCTGTCTATTGGTCTGCCTGTCTATCTCTCATTCTCTCTCTCTCTCTCTCTCATTCTCTCTCTCTCTCTCTCTCTCTCTCTCTCTCTCTCTCTCTCTCTCTCTCTCTCTCTCACTCTGTCTTTCTCAATCACAAATTATCCATCTCTCTATATATTACTATTTCTCTTTCTGTCTTCATTGAGCATGACAGATATACCTGTGCCTTGGTTTTCTCAGTGGGTGTGGAATGGGTTGAGTGTTAACCAGATTACATTCAAATGTTTTCAAACACGCACACATATGCACTCGTAACACTGCACATAATAAAGCTGCTCTGTGAAAACATATCAATGTAAACTTCTGTCCTTTCCCACTCTTTTTCTACCTTCTTTTTTTCTACCTTGTTTCTTTCTCTGTAGACCATCACAGACACAAGTCCAATGCGCCGTTCTACGTCCTCACTGGTTCACGGACGTTCAGGACGAGGCGTGCGATTGGACGATTACTCTCTGGAACGGGTGGTGTCAGAAGAGGGTCACCGACATGGTCCACGAAGAAGAGAACGGGATCGAGACCGAGAGAGAGACCGCAGTCACCGCACCTCAGAGAGATCACTTGCTCGCTATACAGATGCAGACACAGGTCACAAAAAAATTATTTACTTTTTATGGTTGTTTTTTTCCTGTACACATTCTGTGTTGCTCTAATTATGCAAAATGTCTTAAAGGGGTCATCGGATGCCTAATTTTCACACATTGATATGATTCTTTATAGTCATAATGAAAAGTCTTTAACATACTTTGGTTAAAATTTCTCAATGGTGGTGTAAAACAACACCCTTTTACCTCGTCAAAAACAGCTCTGTTCACAGCAACCCATTTCAGTGCATGTCCATTTAAATGCAGAAATACTAGACTCACTGTTCATTATATATAGTTGAATTATCAATCATCTGCAATTAAACCAATTAATGTTGCAGTTTCAAAGGGGGTCCCGCCTTCTGAATGTTTGCGTAACAAACACATCTTTCAGGTGCTGCGAACTATGCGATGCAAAAGGCTAAATAGGAACGCAAAGAAGTATAGCTCCTAATGCAGGTGTGTGAGATGTTGTCATCTATTTTGGAGTGATTGCAATATATTTTAATATATTGGGAGCTGACTAGCAAAATAGCTACAAAAGTAAAAGCAGAGAAGTTTGTATTCAACACAAATTCAAAGCAAACACACTAGAACATTTTTTTTTAGTGGTTCAAATAAAGGATTTCAGGTGTATCTTCTAAATTCGGCTGATGATTAGGATTACTGCTCTAACATAACACTTATAATTTCAGTTTCAATTCACTAAATAACTTTTTTCTGCTTAGTAGCAATCATGTCTTTCTGTTCCACTTGATTTGTGTGTGTATATATATATATATATATATATATATATATATATATATATATATATATATAAACCCAGCTATTGGGGTTGCACAAGCCAGTACACTCTCAGAGCCAGTCCCAAGCCCGGACAAATGGGGAGGGTTGCATCAGGAAGGGCATCCGGCGTAAAACCTGTGCCAAATTAAATATGTGGATCATAAACCAGATTTCCATACCGGATCGGTCGAGGCCCGGGTTAACAACGACCGCCACAGGTACTGCTAGCCAGCAGGGTACCGGTGGAAACTATGCTACTGGTGGTCAAAAGAGGAGAAGGAGAGGAGAAAAGCGTGTCCAGAGACATCAAGAAAAGAGGAAGGGTAAGAGTGTGGAGATGAGAGTTGGAACGTTGAATGTTGGCACTATGACTGGTAAAGGGAGAGAGCTGGCTAATATGATGGAACGGAGAAAAGTAGACATACTGTGTGTGCAAGAGACAAAGTGGAAGGGGAATAAGGCCAGGTGCATCGGAGGTGGATTCAAACTGTTCTACCATGGTGTGGAGGGAAAGAGAAACAGCGTAGGGGTAATTCTGAAGGAAGAATATGTAAATAGTGTATTGGAGGTGAAGATAGTGTCTGACAGAATGATGAGTGTAAAGCTGGAAATTGAAGGGGTGATGATAAATATCATCAGTGCATATGCCCCGCAAGTGGGGTGTGAGATGGAGGAGAAAGAAGATTTTTGGAGTAAGTTGGATGAAGTGGTGGTGAGGATACCCAAGAAGAAAGAGTGGTGATTGGAGCGGACTTCATTGGACACGTTGGAGAAGGGAACAGAGGTGATGAGGAGGTGATGGGTAGGTACGGTGTCAAGGAAAGGAATGTGGAATGGTGGAAGTTAAAGGAGGAAGACTGTTGCATGAATTTCAGGGAGGAAGTGAGACAGGCACTCGGTGGTGGTGAAGAGTTACGAACGACTGGGCACTGCAGAAGTGGTGAGGGAGACAGCTAGAAAGGTACTTGGTATGACATCTGGACAGAGGAAGGAAGACAAAGAGGCTTGGTGGTGGAATGAAGTACAGGAAAGCATAAAGAGGAAGAAGTTAGCGAAGAAGAATTGGGATAGATGAAGAAAGTAGTCAGACATACAAGGAGATGTGGCGCAAAGCAAAGAAAGAGGTGGCGAAGGCTAAGGAAAAAGCGTACGACAAGCTGTAAGAGAAGTTAAAACACTGAGGAAGGGGAAAAAGACCTGTACCGACTGGCTAGACAGAGGGATAGAGCTGGGAAGGATGTGCTATAGGTCAGGGTGATAAAGGATGCAGTTGGAAATGTGCTGACAAGTGAGGAGATTGTGGTGAGAAGGTGGATGGAGTATTTTGAACTGATGAATGTAGAAAATCAAAGAGAGAGAAGGTTGGGTGATGTGAAAATAGTGAATCAGGAAGTCCAGGGGATTAGAGAGGATGAAGTGAGGGCAGCTATGAAAAGAATGAAGAGTGGAAAGGAGGTTGGTCCAGATGAGATACCAGTGGAGGTATCCACTAGTAAGAGCACCACGGATGCAATGTTTGCTTTGAGAGTGTTGTTGGAGAAGTATAGAGAAGGCCAGAAAGAGTTGCATTGCGTGTTTGTGGATTTAGAGAAAGCTTATGACTGGGTGCCGAGAGAAGAGTTGTGGTACTGTATGAGGAAGTCGGGTGTAGCAGAAAAGTATGTGAGGGTGGTGCAGGATATGTATGAGGACAGTGTGACAGCGGTAAGGTGTGCAGTAGGAATGACAGACTGGTTCAAGGTGAAGGTGGGATTGCATCAAGGATCTACTCTTAGCCCTTTCTTGTTTGCAATAGTGATGGACAGGTTGACGGATGGGATCAGGGAGGAACCTCCATTGACTATGATGTTTGTAGATGATATTGTGATGTGTAGTGAGAGTAGGGAACAGGTGGAGGTGAGTTTGCAGAGGTGGAGGTATACACTAGAGAGAAGGGGAATGAAAGTCAGTAGGAGCAAGACAGAGTACATGTGCATAAATGGGAGAGAGGGAAGCAGAATGGTGCAGTTACAAGGAGCAGATGTGGTGAAGGTGGATGAGTTTAAATACTTGGGGTCAGTTGTTCAAAGTAATGGAGAGTGTGGTAGAGAAGTAAAGAAGAGAGCGCACGCAGAGTGGAGTGGGTGGAGAAGGGTGTCAGGAGTGATTTGAGATAGAATGGTACCTGCAAGAGTGAAAGGTAAAGTTTACAAGACGGTTGTACGACCAGCTATGTTGTATGGTTTGGAGGTGGTGGCGCTGACAAAAAGATAGGAGAAGGAGCTGAAGGTGGCAGAGTTAAAGATGCTGCGATTTTCTTTGGGAGTGACGAGGAAAAGTATGTGAGGGATATATATATGTATGTATATATGTATGTATATATGTGTATATATATATATATATATATATATATATATATATATATATATATATATATATATATATATATATATATATATATATATTTCATTTTATGTCATATTTAGCGCAACAATGCAATACATAATATCATATTATTGATATTAATAATATGACAATATCTGTAGTCAATATTGATTAAATGGGAGGGGGAAATCCTGCCCATACCCAGCTAGGAAAAAAATGATAAAAGCACTTACTGAAGTGGTTTTCTGGAACTGTTATTAAATTAAATAAAACAGCAAAATAATAATAACAACAATAACATTTTCATCAAACAAAAAAGAGATTACCTTAGATAAATTTTGATGAATATGTACATACAGTACAGGTCAAAAGTTTGGACCTATTACTGTTTTTGAAAGAAATTTCTTATGCTCATCATGCCTGCATTTATTTGATCAAAAATACAGAAAACAAAAAAAAAACAGTAATATTCAGTAACGATGTGTTAAATGGATAAAAAGTGATAGTAAAGACTTATATTGTTATAAAAGATTTATATTTTTATTTTAAAACATCTTTATAATAATTACAAAAAAATCCTGAAAAAAAGTATCACAGGTTATAAAATAAACATTAAGCACTGTTTCTAACATTGATGATAAATCAGCATATTAGAATGATTTATGTAGGTTCATGTGACACTGAAGACTGGAGTAATGGCTGGTGAAAAATCAGTTTTGTATCACAGAAATATATTTTAAAGTATAGCAAAATAGAAAATCATTATTTTAAATTGTAATATTTCACAATAGTATTGTTTTTTTTTTTTCCTTCTGTATTTTTTATCAAATAGGTTAAATCTAGGCTTGATGAGCATAAGAGACTTTTTTCAAAAACATTTAAAATAGTAATTTTCTACATTTTTGTACTGTATAAGTATAAATATACAAAATTTAAAGTTAAATGTTGTATAAATAAAAAAGTTATGAATCATATTTGTTTCAAGTGCTTTTTTATTGGGGGATCATCC
Source organism: Spinibarbus caldwelli (assembly GCA_039654775.1). NCBI lineage: Eukaryota > Metazoa > Chordata > Actinopteri > Cypriniformes > Cyprinidae > Spinibarbus > Spinibarbus caldwelli. Next base: position 15,189,181 of record CM077254.1, read on the forward strand.
AACATGATTTTTGCCTAGGGCCTCCTAATGTTTAGAACCGGCCCTGTGTGTCGTGACCCGGTGGATGGTGGAATCTGCTCTAGACTGTTAATTTTAGCCACATTTAGCCGTGGAACTTGCTAACTAGCACATTATTAGGAAAGGCGATTTGCAAAGATTCATAAAAAAAAACTTATACTCAATTCTTCTGTTGGTGAAGCTGGATCACAAATGATTCACGTGAACATAGATGCATTTAGGTAGATCGGGGGGTGCATTCCCTTCATAAACAAAAGTAATCCTCTGCGTCTTCAGTGGCTCAGATGTCGGGAGTAAATGACAACTGCTATGTTCATTATTACATCTAACAACAAAACACCTCAATCGCTTTCTTGTCTACGTCCCTGCTCCAGCGTCAGAACAATGGCGGACTGTTGACCGCTCACTCAGGGTCGGTCTATGCTGAAGCGCTAGTGTCAATCAACAATCGTGGGAGCGGCCTGGGTCTGTGTGACATCACACAGCCAAGAATCTGTGAATGGCTTGATTTGAGAAAGGGGTTATAATTTTTGGGAATTAAAAAAAAAAAAAAAATGGATTTTTATCATTATAGGGTGGTTGTGTACACATTTCAGTTTCAGACACATTTCAGTTCAAACAACATGTAAAAGTGAATTTTGCATCCAATGACCCCTTTAATAAAAGTGATAATGCCTTGTAGGAACAATATTACCTTTCATCTCCCTGTTGAAAAAACAGCATATGCTGGTTAGGTATGTTTTGAAGCATGGCCGCTGGTTTGAGCTGGTTTAAGCTGGTCCTGAGCTGGTAATGAGCTGGTCCTGAGCAGGAGCTAGTTGCTTAGGACCAGCACAAAACCAGCTATAATCACCCTCAAACCAGCTTCCAACATACCTAACCAGCATATGCTGTTTTTTTCAACAGGACTCTCAGTTCATCCCAAAAAAATAGTCATCTACTCACCCTCATGTCATTTGAAACCCCTTTATAATCCATCCTCAGTTTGACAGCAACTGAGTTTGAAGTTCCTGATTTCTAAAGTGCTATCTCATCTAATTTCTGTGTTGGCTTTTAGCAGAGGTGGACAGTAACGAAGTACATTTACTTGAATACTGTACTTAAGTACACTTTTTGAGTATCTGTACTTTACTTGAGTATTATTTTTTCTGGAAACTTGCTACTTCAACTTAACTACATTTGAAAGACAAATATCGTACTTTTTACTCCGCTACATTTATATCAAGATCTCCAAGTAGAAAGCTGTTACATGTAGCAGTTTTTCCAGTGTGTGCATTTTCATATTCACTGAACCCTTTTTGAATCTGGCCTGCGATCTGTGGAAAATTAACCATGTTTTTACGATAGTAACTACCCAGCAGGCACACAATGTCATAAGGTTGCGACGTCGGGTGACCAAAAATCAATGTAAATTCAATGTCTAATGTCAGTGTTAAATTGATGTCCAATACCGACGTCAGCTGGCGTTGATATTTTGTTGTTTTTAGGTTGTGTAACCAAAATCCAACGTTAAGTCAGTGTCAGATTGATGTCAAATACTGATGTCAACCCGATTTTCATTTTCAACCAAAATGCAACGTCTGCCCGACGTCATGTTCAACGTCAACCTGACGTTATATAGACGTCCGGTGCCTGCTGGGTAGTTTAACTATGGTATTTGCAGTGTATCCACAAATTTACTGTTCTCTCACTATAGTAACCATAATTATGCTATTTGTAGTAAAACTACAGCAACCACAAATTTAACATGGTTTCATTATAGTAACTATAGTTTAATATTTGTAGCTAAACTATGACAGTACAAATGGTAGGCTAATATATCCGTCAAAAATGGCTGCTACCATATATAAAAAAACTTTACTACTCAGGTCTACTGGTAAATTGCTGCTAAAAACTGGTCAAGGAAGTATATAAATCTGAACATTATTTTATTGTCAAAACACTGCACATAAATACACATAATTCTTGCAAACAAATGATCAATAAGTAGGTTAAATGATCACACGGGTCAAAATGTTTTACTTCACTTTTTTACAACTTTGGAATCTAAACTGAAAATCGATAAGAATTGAAATCAATAAACAGAATCAGAATCGGAATGGATAAAATTCAAACAATACCCAACCCTAGCCACATGTTGTGAAGTTGACTGATTTCTGAGTGTATTCAATAGGTTGCATTAGTGGCATAAGGTATTGTAAGTATACAACAATGTGACAATAAAACAATGCATTTACTTTTTACTTTTGATACTTAAGTACTTTTAAAAGCATGTAGTATGTGGGGGAAGTCGTGGCCTAATGGTTAGAGAGTTGGGCTAGTAACCTGAAGGTTGCCGATTCGATTCTCACACCGGCAGGAATTGAAGGTCGGGATTGTGAATGAACAGCACTCTCTCTGCCTTCGATACCATGACTGAGGTGCCCCTGAGCAAGGCACCGAACCCCCAATTGCTCCCCGGGCGCTGGAGCAATGGCTGCCCACTGCTCCGGGTGTGTGTTCACAGTGTGTGTGTGTGCGTGTGTTCACTATTCACTGCTGTGTGTGTGCACTTGGATGGGTTAAATGCAGAGCACCAATTTCGAGTATGGGTCACCATACTTGACAATACGTCACGACTTTCACTTTTTTCACTTTCATGTACTTTCGTACTTTTACTTAAGTAAAAACCTGTCTTTATAACTTTCACTTGTAGTGGAATAGTATTTGACCAGTAGTATCTGTACTTTCACTCAAGTAATGAAGTTGTGTACTTTGTCTGCCTCTGGCTTTTAGCAGGTCTGGGCACAGATCTCAGCACCACTACACAATCAGGTGACCTCCCACCTAAAGAGAGAGAACGAGAACGGGGTCGAGCAAAAGACCGTCGCCACCACCACCATCATCATCACCACCACAGCTCGGTGGATAAGGAGCGGTACGGTCATGAGCACGACTACCACCGTCATCCCCACGACAGATCTGATCGCCAATGGTCCCGCTCACCGAGTGAGGGGAGAGGGCACAGACAGGTGGGGCACACACTCACTGAAATACCACTTTTATTTTATGCACAAATTCAACATTATTTTTAGAAGTGACTCACAATAGTACATTAAGGGGTCATGTCAGATTAAATGTTTTTTGTTCGCTGATCTACATTTATAATTTTGATCAAGGTTTCTTGCTCTGTAAGACAGTGATTTACTTTAACCCAAACATTTCCCACCTTTCCTCTGGTTATTATTTGCTGCTTGAAAAAGCCTCCGTTATTATTATAGCTTCTGTTTCTAATTTATTCACATATCAAATAAGCAACAGCACTTATGAGTTTCAGGTTTGCTGTCAGGTCCACTATAGTTTGCACTGCCCTGTTCGTCAATGACAATAACTTTATAATAAGTTCACAAATCAATCTGTGCTGAAATGTGCCACCCAAATGATTAAATGTATATTAAAATTAATTTAAAAAAAACTTTTACAGTTTCTTTACATTGAGATCCTTAAGATGACTAAGAAGAGCTATATGCAGCCAAACAACAGCAGTCTTTTCTGGACTGGAGGAGGTTTTGCACTAAAAGCTAGAGTATGTTTTTATAGTACATCAAACAATTTTTTTCCTTTTTTTTTTCTTTTTTAGGTCTGGTAAAAATAACATTAAGAATTTGAGTACTGACAGGCAGAAACACCAACATTCAAACTATATGAAAGGAGGAGATTATTTATAATGGGTTTATGTGAATATTGTTTCAGGTTCACTTCAATTAAAGGTTATTATTACATTTTTATGTTTTGTAAATGTTAATAAATAATTAATGTAAAAAGATATTAAATAAGAGCCATCAGTATCAATACTGATATCAGTGATATTAGTCTTCATTCTTAGTACTTATTGAGAAGATGCCATTAAACAAATATTTAAAATATGAAGTATTTTAATACTGTGGAATTAATTTTAATCAATTGGCATGACTATTATTTTTTATTAAAAGGTAAAGGAAAATAGCATATTTCATGAAGTAGCATCATTTTGAAGCATTCCTTTATTCACTTCATTCAATACACCTATTTATGTGTGTAAGTCCGTGGTTTAGATCTTTACAGTAACCTGCAATGAGGAGCCTGAGGGATGAAAGGTATCTTGAGCGCACAGGTGTGGGTCCATGTGGGAAGACTGTAACCAGACAGCATATGCACACCTGTGACCTTATCATGACTGCTTACTGAAATCAGTTTCTCTTTTTTGTGTTATTCTTTTGTTTATCTTCTTTTATCACTGTGGTTTCTGTCCATTTTTCTCAATGTGACTTGTGGCTTCTCTGTGTCTGCTGTTTTGCCTCATTACCGGTTTGTTTCTTTCTGGTTTTATTGATGTTGTTGTTTCCACACACCTCTCTCTCTCTCTCTCTCTCTCTCTCTCTCTCTCTCTCTCTCTCTCTCTCTCTCTCTCTTTCTCTCACTTACTCTCCCTCGTTTCTCTCTCCTCTTCCTCCTCTACATCCTTCCCCTCTTGCCGGTGTGTGCTCCTCTCTTTTGTTTGACGTTAATTTTGTGGTGTTTTTTTATTTGCCTTGTTTTAATTTTCATGTAGGGCAGTAGTTCTGTGAGCGGAAGCCCCGTTCCCTCGACGTCGGGGACCAGCACCCCCCGACGTGGCCGTCGGCAGTTACCCCAGACACCGTCTACACCGCGCCCTCATGTCACCTACTCCCCTGCCGTCCGCAAGCCTCCGTACGGCTCCCCGGGCCAGGGTCGACTCAGTTCCCCTTCCCCGCGACACTTCTCTCCACCGGGTCACGAACCACCCTACCATCGTCCACCCTCCCGCCACGCCTCGCCCCATCACGGCTCACCCCGGCACGCCTCCCCGCGCTCCCCCAGGCATGCATCTCCCAGGTCCCCACGTCACAGCCGCTGGGGCCTGCCGCCTGACAGCCTGGAGGGCGATGGACCTTTCTACGATCGGGACTATGAGTACGAGCGCCACCATGAGCCGCCTGCCTACGAGCAGAGTCTATCACAGGGCAACCCCCACCCTCATTCACACCCGCATCCCCGATCGCCAAGGACTGCTCGTCAAGGGCCTCCCCTGCACCCACGCCGTATGCCTAACGGCTACCGTTCCTCCTCGCCCTCCCCGCACCGGCGCGGCCCCCACCCAGGCCCACACCGGCCACCCCATGGCCGTGGGCCCCGGAAGGGGTTGCACGAACAGTATAGCGAGACGGACGAGGATGATTGGTGTTAGTGCACAGGGTGACCAGGAGGAGGCGCCACTCGACTTAAACCAAGATGTTTATGCACCGCAGCAGGGAGAGAGGGGGCGGAAGGGGAAACGCAAACAGGGCGAATGCACCATTGTGAGACTCTGAGCCTTGGAGCAGCACATACAGCTCCCCTACTCCCTCTCTCTCTAATGCTTTCTCCTGCTCTCTGGACTACGTTTCCCATGCTGCTCAGCACGCAAGGGAATGGGAGCGTATGAGCGAGAAATGGGGTGGTTGCGTTTAGATGGACTGAACTTTAAAGATCAGAGTCGTTGTGTTTGAATGCTCCACTCCAAACTACGCAAGACCGATTGCTTCTTGCCCGATGGAAAAAATGAGAAGCAACATTCTATGTCAATCAAAAAAAAAGAAAAAAGAAAAAAAATGAATTTTGAAAAAGAAGCCAGAACCCATTTTCCCCCTCACATCTATGCCTCTTGAAAAGACCCAAAAAATAAAAAGGGAAGAAAAAACAGACATTGTTGAAGAAAAAGCAAGTGCTCTTGTGAAGGAGAGCTCTACCTACTGCAAAACCAGCCCCATGTGCTGGCCAATATCGATGAGTTTTATCATCTGCGTTTACTGTTACCAACTCAAGATGCTGAGTGACCTCATCACCTGGGGGAGGGGTTAACCGTCAAAGAGGCGTGGTATATGAAAGGACCCAATGCAGGTGAGAGGAGGCGGGTGGGCGTGGCACATCAAAACTCCACCCACAAACTGCCACTCGGTCCTGAAGAGGAAAAGACCGTGGAAAAAGAACGAAACGGCAGATGAGGGAGGGACGGAAAGACTATTTCCTCTTCAGAATGTCTTCAATTGATTACTTCTTCTTTTTGAACATTTGGAGCTTGGTTATTCTGTTGCATTTGCTCAGCTTTCTTTGATATTTTGGACTAAAATCTGATGGAAACTTGCATGATTGATTTAAAAAATATATATATATAAATATATATAAATATATATATCAGACAGAAGATTTACTGTGGGAAGGGGGGTGATAGCTCTCTTTTTTCCATTCAGTTGGAAGTTCTTTCTCTCGTTTTCTCCCTGTTGCTCTTGCCATGTCTACAGATCTTTACGTGCAGATGGAGTTTATAGATAGACGCTACAGCAGACCTTTCTAAGTAGCGAGACAGATCTGAAGGTCTTTTCTATGTTATATCCATCTGAGGATCCCAGATGATGTTCTGCACTGTTTATTATTACTTTGGATTGCACTAAAAACGAGCCTGAATGATGAATCCTCTCTCATTACGGCTCTGTCGGCCATGGCTGCAAACAGAGAGAGAAACGGGGTGAGAGACGTTCTCCTTTCTAAAGGCTTCATTTGTTATTGTCAATAACAATAGTCTTATAATGATGAAAACTATCTTAATGCAATTGATGAAGATGACGGTGATGCTGATGAAGATAGAGGTGATCATGTGATTTTGTTGTCTTGTTTTCGAGAGTTTTGTCTGTTGTGGCCATCTTGTTTCGAAATTTTTGGTTCTGTTTACCACAGATTGAAGTCTGTAAGGATGCGCTCCTGATAGCATCCTGAAGTTTACGTACTTGTGACCTCAGCTGAGTAGAATATTCCTATCTGTAGTGAATAGTTCGGGTCAGAGCTCATGAATGTTTTAAAAGAGAGAGTTGGGGCATTCAGGATACCCTCGGACAGTTTTTGTCAGTTTTTCAGACAAATTCAGGGTCCATTCCATATTTATTTCTTGACAGAAAAAGATGGTCACACAACAGTGTGATCTGAAGAAACTGTTTTATAGAGGGTCAGTTTTTAACCCCTTGAATTATTTCACAGCTAATGTAGAGTTAGTGCAAGTTAGTATTTTGGGTGATGAATGTTGTTGTTTACTCTTTATCCATGTTGTGGTGCTGTTGCGCAGCTTAAGCCAGGCTAGACTACGGACAAACAATCCCTTACGAAAATACGGTCGCCAGAGGGCGCTTGAAGAATTTTAGATTTTGCAGAACTGTCCCCCGACAGGTGACCATAGCAGGTCTGTCAAAGCTTGTCTTTGACTTTTTCTCTGACAGGAGTTTTTGGAGAGTTTTGACCTGGGTAGTTTTTGATCACGTAACTGGAAACGATTCTTCCACCCTGCCTTCCTGTTCCCACGGGCAGCTTGTTATGTCTTCGGCTGCCTGCTCAATCTGAGACCCCCCCCCCCCCCCCCCCCCCCCCCCCCTTCTGCTCAGGATACAATGATACAGCCAAACATATATCTCACAGGGGTGTAGAGGTGCGGCCTATTCAGCCTCCCCTACTGTCACTGAACCCGTCCAGCTGACCCCCACCCATCGGACCATCTGAAAACATCAGAAGAGTCAAATGTTTATTAATTATCCCATTACAACAGGCTTTCCCCTCCAGATAATTGTATTCTCTTAAATCCTTAGAAAAAGAAATGAGACATTTGTTGAGATGCGTTATGAATATATAGCTATAAAATGAATGTGGGTAGCATATCTTTGACTTTTGATTGCAGACTTTGTGTTAGAAAATCACAGAGTGCTTTTGAAATTCTACAGGAGACAACTGTGAGATCTTTTCAAAAGTCCAAAAGTCTCAATTTTATCTCTAGGAATAACTATTGAGATGTTAAAGAGATCTCATTTATGATTTTTCTTTATGGGATACCAGAAAAAGTTAAAAAGATGCAGAAATTCTCCTCAAGTATATGAAGCTGAAAGGATTCATTAGGTTTTCAACACAAACGCTCATTTATTTCAGAATAGCTCGCCATATTCATCTAATCTTGAAGTCAGTTGGGCGGTTCTGTAATTTTTCCTTTTCTTATCTTCATTCTGTCCCAGAGTCATATGAAATCCACAGTACTTGTTTTCTTAAAAAATATGAATAGTGTCATTTCATTTGATCCCTTATCCTTGCCAACCCACATCCAAGACTTTTAGGGAGGAAACCACTGTTTTCTGGGTGTTTGTTGATGTTCAGCCCACATTTACCTACAGCTGGCCCCCAGTTAGCCCCTGGTTTGATGCCCATGGGTCTAGATGAACCTGCAGAGCCACAGTGCCTTCTGTTCTAGTGTCGCACACTAACCTTTCCCCTGCCTCTCTTCCCTCTCCCCTCTATCTCTCTCTTAATGTGATGGACTCACACTACGCCTTAACAAGTCCCCATGTCTGCGCTGTCTGCTGGGCTTTTTAAAGACAGGGAGGCACGGTTATATGATGGGGTAAGATCCCAGTTACTCTGAGAGTAATGAAGGGAAATGACAACCAAGTTCTGTCAGGGTGTCCATCTAGGCTCTCTGTCTCTCTTAGCAATGCTTCCTCAAGTGGATGGCAGCCATTTTTTGATTTGTCTCACCCTGCTTGTTCAGAGAGTTGCATCGAACATCAGAGGGATTGTTCTACTTCTCAGGTCTTTCGCAAAAGGACAAGAAGGCTTATTTTTGTCAGGCATGAATGTTAGCTAGACCTTTTGCATGGTTAATAATATGCCCATTTAGAAGTTCTCTTGGTCTTGTATTTTTTTTTGCCGAAAAAACTTGAAATGCAGGAATTTTGCTCCATTTTAGCTCAAGATTTATACAATTTGATTTATTAATTATTAAGAGATAGCAGAAGGTTGTTTTTTTAGGGAAAAGTTCACCCAAAAAAAGATAATTCTGTCATCATTTACTCACCTTCATCTCATTCCAAACCATTATGACTTACTTTCTTCTGTAGAAAAGAAAAAAGAGAGATGTTTTTTTCAATGCAGTTAAAATGAGTAAGAATTGAGGCTTTTAAGCTTCAAAAAGGACACAAAAGCTCCATATAAGTAGTCCATATGACTATATTCCAAGTTTTATAAGCCATACAATAGGTTTAGTGTGAGAAACAGACTGAAATACAAGTTATTAACTAAATATTTTAGAAATTGGTTCAACCAATTGACAGAACCAGTCAGAATGATTAATTATCAAATTAGAAAGATCTAGTTCACTGGAAGGCTTAAAGGCTTAAATTTGGCATGAAAAGTAAATTGCAATTACTTTTTATTTTCTATTGTGATGCATATACAAATAAAACATTGAGGTGAAAAAAAATGCACGTTTTTCCAATCAAGAATTGATTGGAGCATTAAAGTTTGCTAATTGCTATGATCTTATGTTAGAAGTTTGTTTTGAATAAAGGGCACATGAATTAATAAGAAAATGATATGCATGGATAAATAATTTATAATAAACATTGCGGTATTCCATTCTTTCATGGTGAGCTTAAATATAGCACAAAATTAAATTCAAAATTTATCACAGAAGAAATGAAGTCATCTTGGTTTAGATAAATGAGGGTGAATGAATGATATCAAAAATGTTCTTTGTTGGGTGCTCTGCCCCTTTAAGAGTTTACGAATATAATTACGACAGGTGCGTCATTCTTTGGCTCTGCTTGTTCATCAGTTTATTTCTGACCCTCTTTTGCTCTCAGTGTCAATGCCTTTATTGCTTTCTGTTTTCGACTCGCATCTTCATTTTCTGTCCCAACAGAAGCCATTTTCAGTTTGCAACACACAAGTGAATCATCGCAGATAGACAACACACTTGCATTTGAGCACGTGTTGTTTGTTTCGTATCGTCCTAGTGGAACAAAGCTGTATTTTCTTTCTGTTTCATACGAAATAAGGGCTTTCCTTCAATGGTTGAGTGCTGCCAAAACAAGTCACCCTCTATGTAGCTACACCACTTCCTGTGGTCTCCCTTTGTACAGAACAGAACTACATGTGTGTGCATGCTAACGTGTGGAGGAACTGGAGAAAAGGGAGGGGGGTGATGGGTAATGTAGTTTTTTCCCTGTATGTATGTGAGCGAGAACTTGAGGCACAGCTGTGGCCAGCACAGGCAATGTGCATGCCAAAAAACAAAAAAAAATCTTGTCAAAGGGATTCAAATGATATTGTGCATCTTGGGTAATTTAGTGCTGGGTTTGCCAATCCATTTCTGCTCAGCATTAACCATGGCATACTTCATTATCATCCTCATCTGATCCAAATCCAAGATCGGATACGAATCCATCACCACTATTCCAGAAGATCGGAGGGTTGGGTTCATCCATGTGACAGTGGGACGGTCGTCTGCGAGTGTGTGCGCGCGTGTCTGCGAGCTGATTTGAAGGCAAGTCGTTTTATAGTGCCTTAAATGAACAGTTTCCCATCGCCGTTACACGACCATAGATACGAAGCCATGGCGAAAGCGAAGAGGGTCATCATGTTTGTACCTCGACTGTCTATCCATGTCTATCTAATTTGTTTTGTTGGGTCTATCAATCTCTTTCTCTTCTGTAACTCTTGTATATCTCATTCATAAACTTCCTGCAACAGTTTGTGTGTTCATCCTCTTTCTTCAACATTGCCATGTTCCTTTGTTTCATTTCCTCTCGTTCTTTATGCATGTCATGGTTCCTTTTTTCAAACACATTGCTGAATCGATATTGAGATTATATTGATAATTAATACGCAAGAAATCATATTTTCATATAAATGTATATATAAATAGTAACATGAATTAAAACATAGATCATAATTATACACAATTAAAGGAGTAGTTCACACAAAAAAATGTCATCATTTACTCTCATGCCGTTCTAAACCTGTATGACTTAAATTCTTTTAATATTTTTAGTCTGTACAATGAAAGTCGATGGGGTCCGAGTTGTTAAAATATCTTATTTTGTGTTGTGCAAATTAAAGAACGTCATTGAGTGAGTAAACAATGACAAAATTTAAATTAAGTACACCAGTGACAGAACAGATGCTTTTCTCTCAACTAAAAGAAGAAAAAAAATGTAGCATTAAATCAGAGAAACGAACAGATTTCACTTAAAAGAGAAATGAATGTTGCGGTTCTCTAAAAGGAAGCAGATCACAAGGCAGGAAGTGCGTTTTCTGTCCCGTCAGCAGGAGTGCTCGTATGTGTTGAAGGGGAAATAAGCGTGTGGTGTGAATGTGTGAGAATGAGGGGAGTTCCTGTGAGCGCGTAGCCACTGTCACCGTGACACCCACAAACCCGTCCCATCTCTTCTTAATCACCCATATCCCACCCGCCATCCATATTACTATTGACCTGAACCATTTAGAAGCAAAAGAGGAAGTTTAAAGAGAAAAAAAAGGCCATGATAAAGAGGGGTATTTAATTACTGATTTGCATGTGCAACGTGCATGCCACTATGTGGGTTAACAAGTCAACTTCAGGAATTATAAAATATTAAAAGAAATATAAAGAAAAAGAGTATATATGTATAGATATATAAATATAGTTAGATGTTTTTATGAGCAATGTGTTCCTTTTTTTCTTCTATTTTTAAAAATGAAAAAGACAAAAAAGAGCACCAAGAGGGGAAAAAAAATAATACAAGAGACATGATAAAACTCATAGAATGTTTGTTTGTTTCTATTGCCAACTGTTCTCTGAGAATCGTGGGTAAAGTGAGCACACAACATGCTGTGGAAATGTACTACAGAGTTTAAAAAAAAAAAAGGTGAAAAGATACCCAGTAACTCTCAGTATGAGAGACTGCACATCACTCTTATTTAAGAAGAAATCCAAAACCCTTTTGCTGATGTTGAGCTGTGAAAGAGGCTGCCTGAAACTGGTGATGTTACACATTTATTCTGGCTATGAAAAATCCCCCATTTTTCTCTCTCTTCTTCTGTCTCTCTATCTCTCTGCTATTTCTACCAGTGCATTTTGTAATTCCGAACAGAATTCTTCCTAAAGAACCTGAATAAAAACCAGAGAGAATGCATTCTAAACCCATCTCTTGTCTTCAGATGCGCGACTGTTGTTTGTGTGTGAACGTGTGTCTGATTTCGGCCTTTGCACACAACAGCTGATGAATGTTTGTAGAGGACAAAAGCCTCTCTTTTAAATGTGCGGTCACACCTACATGACAATCTGAAAAGGATTCAATTGAGCTCAGAGTTTCAGGTGGGGAAGTGATGCCACACATTGACAACTGTTCAGTAAGTGCTGATAGCCAGATGATTAAGGATCTGGGCTGTTTACCCAATGGCTCTATGATAAATCCCAAGTATGAGTGACCCAGGAAACAATTCATTACTAACTGTGCATCTAAACACCCTCACAGAGACTTCCTCTGTAAGTCAACTGTTAGTCACCATAAAGCAAAGAAGGGCAAATCATTTTACTTTTTCAACAAATAGTCACAGACAGGAGCTGTTTAACCCAAAGAAAATGTAGTTTGTCTAGCTCAAGAAGTCTAACAATATATTTTACACTTACTTTATGAGACATGTATAAATACAGAAAAACTTCCTGATTAATGTGTTTGGTTAACAATAAACATTAAATAAAGATGAAAATATTTCAAGTAAAAATCATTTAAAATAATTAAAATGTAATTACAATTCATAGAACGAGATATAGATACAAAGATTTACAGACAGATATTCTATTGATTATATTAATATTATCACGCATTATCTAGCATTATATTACATTATAATGGTTATATATATCCTGTATTAGTCTTGTAAAAAACATTTTAAATGTGTGTGTGTGTGTGTATACATATATGTATATATATATATGTATGTATATATATATATATACATGTATGTATGTATGTATGTATGTATATACTGTGTGTGTGTGTGTGTGTGTGTGTAACAAGACTATTTTTTTATTTTATTATTTTGGTAATTGAAAAAAGTTAATTAAGACTGCTTTTATTGTCAGTTGATCATTATGACACTGTTTTATGATTTTTAATTTAAGTTTAACAGGTCAAAATCACTATAATTTCCCCCTTCCTCCTCATTTGTCTGTTTAGTAACAGAGGTTGAAGACCCACATCAAGACCACCCTGGAGGAAACCGTATTGTATCAGAAACCAGCTTGAGGTTTACACTCATGGTCACACATACCCACAACAATCATTTAGGTTTCACACAATCTGAATTCAACTGGGTTTCAGTGATTAATCTTAAAATGAGTTTCAGTGATTAATCATCCTGAGTAATTGTCTCCCTGCGGTTTCCCAGCTGAGGATTTGGCCATTTGCATTGATCTCCACCTAAAAATTTCACTTCCTGTCGGCTCAACAGATTCCT
>CM077254.1:15207527-15227527 GCA_039654775.1 Spinibarbus caldwelli
CTCTTTCAGCTTTGTTACAGTTTCCGTTAGAATCAGAATCAGAATCAGAAGAGCTTTGTTGCCAAGTGTGTTTACACACAAAAGGAATTCATCTTGGTGTTATGAGCTTCCAGTACAGAAAACATAGTGTAGACATACATATAATTAAGGTAATAAAAACACTAATGAGGTTTCATTTTTATTGCACACTAGTGTACATGCACTTTCATTCAAATGAAAACAGCAACAATAAAACAGAACTATCTAAATAAATAAATAAATGCCAGGGGGTAATAATATCAAATAAGAATAAGGGTACAATTGGGTATAGACATAACTTAAAACATAATTTCAAAACGAATAAATTGAATTTTAAAGTGTTTATAGCATTCTTATTTAAAGATTTTCTAATATTTTCTGTATAGCCTTACTTCAGTCAACAAACCCATAAAGTTAGGTATTTTTATTAGTTGCATAACTTTTTTGTATTAGTTGTATAACTTGCATTGATGAATGTGAAATTTGGCCAAAATAAGTAGGGTTAATTAAACAAAAACATTTTTCATCTTATTCGTAATATCAATTGAAAGCAAAAGCACAATAAAGCTTATTTTAGTTTGTTTTATTAAAAAACCGCTGCTTTTTAACGAAATCTGGCAACTCTGGCCTTAATGGCAGTGCTCTACGAAAGCATCATGACAGACATCATAGGTTTTGTTATAATGGCACTGTATCAAATGTCTGGCAGTACAGTAAAACGCTGTTTCATGGCTTATGTAATTACACTAATGACATGTGAACGAAATACATAAAATATTCATGGAGTGAGGCATAGAGTGTATGGGAAATAATAAACAACTGCACCATTTCACGGATTACCTGAGTGTTGTTTATTATTTTTTGTTTATATTTTTGTTCAGGTTTTATTGTGCTATCTTTTCATCGAACTTATCCAACAAACTCGATTTGAAAAACATTTCTGTTGAAAAGTGCATCGATGTGCCCCCAGTGTTCAGACTTCTTTGGAAGCGCTGTTGGACACCTTTTTTCTGTCTGCTCGACGTCACGTTTTATCACCATATTTGGAGCATCCGTCGGTTCTCCGGGACCATATTTGGACTTGTCACCGGTCCAACAGCCCCTCCCCTTCTGCACACATGAACGTAACGAGGAGGCAAAGCGATTGAGGTCAGATGGCAGCTGTCACTCACAGCAAAAACACGTTCTTTTTATAGAAAGGGCTACCTGGCTATGTCCAAATTCACAAATTTTGTTCATGTGCACCAGGGCTTTTTGCACTGAGAATTGCATTGTAGGTTATGAACGTGAAGCAAAAATATAATATTATTATTTTGTCTGTCTTGTTTATTGTGTAGCCTACATACAGCATGTAGCCTAAAAACACATCTCTTCCATCTCTATTTGACCCTCTAACTCTAGCACTCTCTAATCTAATTCTTTTCTTCAAAAAAAAAAAAAAAAAAAAACGCACCTTTTTGCACTTTATTCATTAACTAACTGCTTGTTTTCTTTATACATACATACATATACATATATATATATACATATATATACATATATATATATACATATATATATACATATATATATATATATATATATATATATACATATATATATATATATATATATATATATATATATATATATATATATATATATACATATATATATATATAAACTAACACTAGCTTCTCTATTCTTTTTGTATTCTATCTATTTGTTTTCTTTTTATTTATTATACAATTAACAAAAAACAAAAAAGGCCTCTAACACTAGCATGCTCTATACTTTTTCTACTCTATCAGTTTTCTTTTTATTTATTATATAATTTAAAAAAAACCTTGCTGCGTTAGGCTAACTGAGACTTGTCATAGCACTTGCATATCATTGCTCTTTTGTTAATTTTGATTGCTTCCATTGTCCTCATTTTTAAGTCGCTTTAGATAAAAGCATCTGTTAAATGACTAAATATAAATATGCTATTTTATGCTAAATTCCTTATGTTGTCTAAGCGTACTTGGAAATAAATCTCATTCTGATTATTTTGATTTATTGCTCAGGGTGATAGTAGTCTTGCTTGTGAATGTGTGTTTATAGAGAGAAACAGATGATTTTATTAAAACACTATGGCATTATGGCATGTTTTGTAAACAGAGTGTCTCATCAGGCCAGCGGACCTTAAAGCCACTGCTTGTAAAAACAGCTCTCTCATTACTGTTCTCTGACAAACTACATTCCATGTGATCAGGCCGCCAATTATATCCACCCATAAGCATTCTTTGCAGCTGTGATCACAAGCACACATTGGTTTTACAATATTAAAGAGGACACTTCATAGACCCAGTGGTTTTCATTCGCACATAATGATATTTGCTAAACCTCAACCCTAACCCTCAAATAAACCTGTTGACATTATTATATTTTTATATAGGCAAAACATTTTTAAACCTATTAATGATTCTTTCAAATAGTAAGTCCCATTTCTCAAATCACCTTTTGTGTGTGAGGACAAAAATGTGGCCTTGACAACTACAGCCAGCCTTTTAACTGGAGGTGGAGAGTGTGTGAATATCTGTGTGTGAACAGGAAACACAGAGTGTGGTGAGGGAGGAAGGCAGGAGACGGGAAGGAAGCGGTGACTGTGAGGTGGGGAGGAAGTGAATGAGAATAGTGTTGCTAAAAGTAAAGGAAGGAGATAGAGGCGACCAGGCGACAGGGATTTAAGCCTCTAGCTGGCATGAAAAGACATTGGGAATCCTTTAAACGGTTTAACACACCTATCACAAAACTTCATGTCACACACCAACTTGTCTTTAGCTTGGCATGTTTAATGTCTTGAGCGGCAAGCAAATCTAGGCCAGTTACCTAACCGAATTAATTATGAATCAGGTCAGGACTGCGGCTAAGGTGTGCTAACAGCCCTTTTATGGAAATGAGTGACAAATAATGCTAAAAATATGACATTTCTACTTACTGAGAGACTTACTGATTAGGTAATGCGTCATGAAACTGATCCAAACATGAACCGTTTTGTTCTCTCAACAAAGCAATTAAAGACCACATTATTTCTCAACAAAATTAGAGATTATTATTTACACAATGTTATTGTTAGTTTGGACTAACAAGGTACTCAGAGTGATTGCATTCCTTTTATGCACAAGAAATTACAGTTAACAGGTTTAGAGATAAATATTTTTCATGTAACAATAACAATGGGACTTTTAGACATAAAGCCCATAGTTTGAACAGAAATATGCAATGGAAAATTTATATATTGCCTTTTTGCTCAGTCACAGAGCTTCACGCTCAGTATAATTTGTTTTAGTATAATAGCTCATAAAATATAACACGTAATTATGTGCTGGTGAATTACTGACTATGAATGCAATTAAATGCAGAAATGTTTATTTAACAAATTACTAATACTAATAATAAGGCAACTGGGTTGTTTAAAAAGGCCATTTTATGAACACTTTATGTTATGGTGTCTTTATTACATTTACTTAGGCTACTATAGCAACAATTATTCATTTAATTATCCATCATTATGCATAATTACAAGCATAAACTGAACCCAACAGTAAATACAAGTTGTTAACTAATATTACTCATTGCATATTTGTGTAATAACACTGTAACAAGAACACCTAAAAAAGTGCGCTCACATATTTTAATAAAATATCCTAAAATTAAATGCTATAGTTGTAATAAGAGCATTCAAAGTAACTTACATAGTACATACTTTCAAAGTAAAAATGTTAACAATAAATTAATTTATATATCTGATATAGCTGTAGAACATCATCATGTTTGTTTTATGTCCCAACTGTCAATGATACAATACGTTGGAACCAGATTTGCGTGATGGACTTTTATTTTGAAAACCAGTACGTGCGTGCATGTTTTACACAAGCCTTCTTGCCGTTGACTTCACACATAGCTCCTGAACCAAAGGAGCTAATATGTCGATGGAGGATCCTTTTTTCGTGGTTAAAGGGTAAGAAAAGTTATCTTCCTCTTCCCTGTCTTAATGTATGTCTTCTGTCTTTGTCTAAACGACACGGGTTTGATATTGACAGGCTAAGTTAAAGGTAAGGGAAGCATCTTCACTATCTGTAGCCCCAGTTAATGTCACATTATTTGTGTTTTCATGCGACTTTACTAATAAACAGCCTTAGTGTAATAATAAGCAAAAGTATGGCTGTGTTTCTAGTTACGTTTTAGAAGTTTGGAAGGTTGTTAAGTCTAAAAAAAAAACCCAGAGACTTTTAGATTGGTTGACAGGAGTGTAAACACACTGTTTTATGTTGCATGTGTTTTAAATGTGTCTCTGCCATTCATTTAATGTACACATAAATCAAATGTGTTCGTGGTATTAAACATGTTTGATAAATTGAGACATCACCCCATTGAGGCACAGTAACTACCACTGGCATAGTGCTTGTGCACAGGTTGTTTAATATAAATAAACACCTTTCATTCCCATCAAGTAGAAGGGGTTTCACAGTGTACTCATGTCTCTGACAGGGAGGTGCAGAAGGCCCTGTCCAAAGCACAGGGGCTGTTTGAGCGCTGGGAGGAACTGCTGCAGGAGGAGACCCCCGTCAGCCGGGATGAGCTGGACTGGAGCACCAATGAACTCCGAAACTGCCTGAGGGCCATCGACTGGGACCTAGAGGACCTGCATGAAACCATCAGTATCCTGCCATAAACCAAAGGCCTATGATGCCTTCAAACATCCTTAGAAGAATTTTTCACAAACACTTACAAAAACTTATAGGTATGCATAGCGAAAGGAAGATGGGGGTCCCAAAAGACTGTGCAGTCTAAAGGAAGATACAAATGTTAGCATTTTGAAAAAGGACATAAACTAACGTCAAACGTTTTGAGATGGTATGTTTCTTTGTTTTTTGTCTTTTATGCTCACCAAGGCTGCTGGTTAAAAATACAATAAAACAGTAATATTGTGAAATATTATTACATGTTAAAATAGTTTTCTATTTGATGTATTTTCAAATTTAGTTTATGAAAAAGCTGTTTTTTAGCAGCCAGTCTTCAGTGTCACGTGATCCTTAATGCTTAAGAAGCATTTCTTATTATTATAAATGTTGAGAACAGTTGTGCTGCTTAATATTTTTGTGGATTGTTTTTTATTTTTTTTTTCTGGATACTTTGATGAATAGAAAGTTCAAAAGAACAGCATTGATTTGAAATAGAAACTTTTGTTACAGTATAAATGCCACCTTTACTGTCACCGTTAATGCATCTTTGCTGTATTATTTCCTAAAATGATTTCCTTTTGATTGGTAATGTATATGCTGATCTCTTTATAGTCCTTGACCGTATCAGGTATTGTGGAGGCAAACCCTGGAAAGTTCCGTTTAGGAGAACATGAACTCCAGGAAAGGCGGGAATTTGTGGAACGAACTCGTAAATCCGTGCAGGTATCGATCCCTGTCCCAGTTTCTATTATTGTTTAGTTTTATGTTGGAGTTCATATGCATGAATGTGTATCTGTATGTAGCTGATGAAGGAGCAGCTCTCTAGTCCCTCAGCTGTGGCTCAAGCAGAGAAGAAAAACAAACAGGTGAGTGATTCAGTATTAAACTGAAATGAATGAATCCATATGGTCACGTGTGCTAGTCACCTCATCACCGTGTCCCTGTCTGACAGGCTCTGCTGGGGGCCACGGCAAAGGATCGTTACGCCGGGCTGGAGCCTCACCTGGTGTCTGCAAACTCCAGATACATTCAGGAGCAACAGGAACAGCAGCAGGTAAAAGACAAGAGGTCAAAACATGTCTTTTTCTCATTTAATATGGATTTTTTTTTTATCCAGCATTATTTGACGATATGCCATCTCATAAGCTTCACAGAAAACAAGGAAATGTGACTTTTTGTGCAAAGCAGTTCACATGCTTAATACGACAGTTTTGAATCTTAATGTCTTCTTTATTTTATGCCATATGTTTTTGCATGCAGCTGATCACACAGGACCAGGATGAGCAGTTGGAGCTGGTCACAGGCAGCATCCGTGTCCTGAAGGACATGTCCAGCAGGATAGGAGATGAGCTGGATGATCAGGCAGTGTAAGCAAAAAACACATGATATTAAAGAATGAACACCAGGATTTGTTTTTTACTCAATGTTAATGTATGTGCTTTTTGTCCCAGTATGCTCAGTGAATTTAATGAGGAAATAGACCAGACCAGTTCCAGAATGGACTCGGTGTTGAAGAAAGTGGAGAAGGTTTCACACATGACCAGCAGTGAGTGCATTTTCTCCTTATTGTATGTTCCTCTACTTGTTTTGAATAATAATTATCATTAAATTTGGGTGTTTTTGTGTGTGTGTATTTATATATGCATATAAATATACACAGTACACACTCCTATATATGTAAACACAATTTTTTTTTTTTTTGGATGCCATTAATTGCAATTAATCGATTTTACAGTTTTATGCACAAGAAGCATTTCTCATTATCAATGTTGAAAACATTTATGCTGCTTAATATTTTGGTGGAGAAAGTTTATTTGAAATATATTGGGTTTGTTTATGATGTAAAAGTATCTACTATCGCTGTTGACCACTCTCGTCTTTGCTGAATAAAAATCTAAAAAAAACTTTTACTTGGTAATGTATCATTTTTATAAAACTGATCAATTTAGGATTTCTCAAACCCACCCAAACAGATTCACATTGATTGTTTTTGCAAACTTTTCTTTTTTCTTTGGCTTAATTCTGCAAGATTTAAGAGCATTCGATTTTGTGATATTTTGACTTCACGTTTGTGTTTTTGTGTGTTGCAGGTCGGAGACA
This sequence comes from Spinibarbus caldwelli, assembly GCA_039654775.1. NCBI lineage: Eukaryota > Metazoa > Chordata > Actinopteri > Cypriniformes > Cyprinidae > Spinibarbus > Spinibarbus caldwelli. Next base: position 15,214,352 of record CM077254.1, read on the forward strand.
GTGGTGCGCTATTGGAGTTCTTGTAATCATACTGACCGTGGTGCTCATTCTGTTATTCGCTCTTTAAACCAGACTCTTCTTCAGTTTAGCCCTCCATCATGCCAAAAGCTTACAGAGGAAGTCAGAATTTCAGCATGATTCTTCCACCTCAGCTTCCGTTATCTTTGTGAGAGAGTTCAGTTATTTTTTATAGTCTTTTTACCTGTCTTTTTGCCTTCATCTAACCCATATGTCTTCTGACTCTCAGCATTTCACTCTCTTACTGCTTTTGGATTGGACTCATTGTCCTTGGCAAGGTCTATTCCAGAATTTCACTGGTGCCGAGATGGAAGTTAACAGTTGTTGCATTTCTTATGTTTTATTGTGGTACGAGTGTAAGTGGGGATGAGGAATTTGATATTGCCTTATTATATTTTTATATGTTTAATTATTAAACCGTACAGTAATTATGCACATTATAAATGTCCCTGAAAGAGGTTGACATTACATGTGCTAATGGTTCACCAAGCACAATGAGTAAAGCAGGATCATAGCGCCCCCTAGATCTGTAACTGACAGTACCACCATCAAACAACCTCTGATGATGTGCTTAATTCTAAAGTAAATTATGGAAAGGAATTTAGGGTTATTTAAATTGTTTTTAAAGCCAAGTCACACCTTGAGGTTAACATAGGCATTTTACACCATTTGCTCTTCCTTTATGGATAAATCTAACATTTTATTGTATCATTTGAGTGAGCTTATGGATGATTGTTTGCAGAAAAAAATCATCTGCACTTTTCATGAATCTTCATGGATGTGCTGTGTGTACATTAAGTACTTGGGTTTCCCATATTTTAACATGATTTTATGCATTGCTTTTGAGATAACTGTATATTGAACTGTAAAGTTTCATACTACTGTGGAGCTGTGTGTAGAGTCATCTGAGATATAGACAGTTGATGGTGTGGGTTATGCCTTCACTGCATGCCACAGTGATATTCCATACCCATTACTCCAATACATATATAATATATATTTGTCATTTTAATATTTTTTTAAAGGAAATTGCTCTTTTTAATTGGAGTCCAAATCAGCAAGATGCATGTTCTGAAAGTCAGCAAATAACTGAGCTGATTAGACCCCACAGTTAGGATCGTTACTTGATATTTCTATTCCTGAACTTGAGCTCAGATCTAATATTGTGCCCATCTGTGGGTGTGCTAATGAACATTTTGTACTCAAATCCTCTGTGCCAATGAGTTGCTTCCTCTGATCTGGGTGTAAGGACTCTGGGTGAATGTATTATATTCAGTATAAATGTGTCCCTCTTTCAGCTTCAACTAAATATGACATATTTCAGTATTGCTTTGTCTATTATAATTTAGTAAAATGATATAAACCCGTAAATAGCTGAAAGTCAGATTCAACTCCAAGCATAAGATTTTTGAGAAATGCAAGCCTTAAAAAATGCCAATACTCACTGTTGCTCAAAATGTGGAACAAAGTACTAAAACGTAATACCTCTTATATGCCCATTTAGGGAAATTTGGTACGTATTTGATTTTCTTTTACTTGCAAAGTAATGTCTTTCAGTGCTGCCTACATAAATTATTGTTTCAAAAATCTAATGCCCTTGTCACTTGTTTTTGTAAGCATTTGTATTATATAGAACTTTTGCCTTTATTTTGGCATCTTGATAAATCTAAATGGTTCCTGATTAAAGTATATGCCTTTGACATGTGGTTTCAATTTTCATTTATCACATGCATCGAATAACTTCATGGCAGCGCTCTGATAAAAATACATCAATTTTTTCACAATAGAAATAAATATCATGAAATATAAAATACATCCTGTAAAGCTGTGTTAAATGACTGAATCACGCATTAATGGAATAGTTTAAAATGAAAATTTGCTGTAAATGTACGCGCTCTCAGCCCAGCCAAGATGTAGATGAGTTTGTTTCTACTTTGAAACAGATTTGGAGAAATGTAACTACATCCCATGCTCACCAATGGATCCTCTGCAGTGAATGGGTGCCGTCAGAATGAGAATCCAAACAGCTGATAAAAACATCCACTCGACTCCAGTCTTTCAATTAATGTCTTGTCAAATGAAAAGCTGTGGATTATTTTCATGTTTTTATCAGTTGCTCAGTCTGACGGCACCCATTCACTGCAGAAGATTCATTGGTGAGCAAGCAATGTAATGTTATCTCTCCAAATCTGGAAATCTTGGATGTCCTGAGGGCGAGTAAATTTTCAGAAAATTTTAATTTTGGGGTGTTTAATTCTTTTAAAACAAATGTGAACCACAATGATTTTCTTTGTTACAAAGCGTTTTATTAAGATGTATTTTCATAATTCTCCATGTTTATTTTTATTTATTTTTTTTACAGTAGTTAATGTGCAATTTTCTTTCTCGTTGGGTCACAGTAGAGGAATTCACAAAGTTATTGGCACTTGAAACAAAGAGGAAACACTGGCACGTACATGGGGTGGGGTGGAGGGTACAGAGGGGTTTTGACATCAGTAGACGCTACTGCATTTGTTCCAAAAAGCGGTTTCTGGGGAATAATAATCTCATGCTGTGAGTGCACAACTAACAATCAAACTTCATTAGTGTTTCTATGTACAATGTACAGTATATATATAGATTTGTATTTATATATGTATATTCATATAGCTATACTGGAAAAAAAATAGCTGCAGGATCCCTGCGGCCACACCAGAGACATGCTCTCCAGAGCCATGCTGATAGAGCTCCCCGGCCCCTGGTGAGGTATGAATCTACAACATTCCATTTATTTCCCATAACACCGTCCAAACAAATCTGAAGGGCAGCACCTCGAGGAGTCTCCGGCATCACATGACCTGTATCAGGGCACAGGGGCCAGGGAGGTATGGCTGAAGGTGTCAGGAGGTAGATCCACACACCTGCTTGTGTGTGCGCACATGCATTGGTCTCTGGTGGGCAGGGACGTACAAAGAGCAATATATGTTTTGAAATCTGTAAGAAGTCTTTGAGGTTGCCGGCAGCGCAGAAGCGCACAGAAAGGTGAAGTTCATGGAGCGGCAGGCCGCAGCAGAGAGAAAGAGAGAGAGAGGAGTGTTTTTACACTGGAGGAGAGAACGCTGGAAAGGTGAAATAAGATTAACAGGCTGATAGACATCTTATTAAAAGGATAAAATGTACAAGATATCAGTTTAGGAGAGGTATGTCTTCATCCGAGGCTTTTTGATTGCATCTGTCATTGTGTTTGCGCCTCTTCTGTCTCCATAGAACTGTGAGGTGGAGTGAGCTTAGATATTTCTAGCATAACTTGTTCACACAGAACACATTCTTGCGCATAAACATATAGTGCTGAGAAATGAAAAAGAACGTAGAGCATCGAGGTAAGACAATACAGGCAAAACCATTGTTTGGTCAATTTTGCTTACATAATTGGTTTTCTCTCAAACTACTGGGACTATTTGCATCTAATTTAAATTACAATACATATATTGAAGACCAGTTTCTTTCATATGTCAACAAAAATCTAACAAATTTTGAACCTGGAAATTAGTGCATATTTAATTACATAATGCCTCCTTTGATAACAATAATATTCCACAAAACAATCAACTGGTGAAGAATGGTGCAATTTATATGTCATTTAAATTTATACCTTATTCACTAGTCGTGTCTTGCCTTAAAAGTTGCACTTGCCTTCATATTCAAACAACTTCTTATGGTGAACGTGGCTTGGATGCACAAGATGCTGAAAAAGCAGCAAGATGCATCACAGTGCTCAAAGACATCTGCCTAGTGCATGTTTACATAGGAAAAAGTTAAAACGCAGCACAATTAAATGCAAAAAAAAAAAAAGAGCTCTGTGTGAACCAGCCCTAAGTCTCAAAAAGTTATAAGTTTCAAAAAATTATAATTAAAAATAGATACAATAGTCCCCGGTGCTCAATCGAAAGAGTGAGGGAGCTCAAGGTGCTAAGACAGGGGTCTTCAACTTATTTTCAGGCCAAGCACCCCTTGCTGTTTACAGAGACAGAAAATGAATCCTCTTTTACATATTGCATAAAATTGAGAGTAGCATTTCAAGCCTGGCCAACAACATGCAAATATTACCATATTAATGTATTTACATATGACGCTTACATTTCAGAACCATTCAAATAAGAAACAGCTTTTTATTTTTTAGTCAAAAAAAAAAAAAAAAAAAAACATGGTTGCAGACCCCCTGTTGAAGACTCCTATGACAAGGTACGAGTTCACAGTCAAACTATGTACACACACCAAATGGTGCTCCCTCTCTCTTGCAAAATAAACAACTTAATTTAATAACATCCACAGCAATTGATAAGAGTACAGCACTCTCAGCTCCATTTAACACATTTTACAATCCATTTTACAAATTCATTTTGCAGAGTCCTACAGATTTTTCTCAACAAATCAGTGTAGACAATGGAACAGAAAAAAAAAAAAAAAATCACGAGTAGAGGGTAACAATTTTGTAAATATGTTAAATCCTGATAGCTATTCACAAATCCCCATTTTGGTTGTTTGTTAATAAAGTGTCATATTAAATATCAAATGGTTTGATCGTCACATTGGTAAACACCAGCATAGACAATTTATTCTAGTTCTGAATAAACGCAATAACATTTCCTTATATTTGGCAGTTCAAACACATTTTAAACACAGTTGGCAAGGGGTTAATAAATTAAAGATCATGTCAAATTACAAGAGTTTTCTAAATCTTTGCTGTCCCTTAATGGTCAAGAGAAGTAACTGCATGGCAGTTTCCTTTTCTACCTGCAGCATTCATCAAGTCCTACACCAGGTGGCACTCATCCATGTGCCAATAAACATCAAAAGCCATCTGCACCAGTAAACTAATTCAGTAACAAAAATGATATTTCTTTAAGACAGAAAGAAGTAATAATACAGCTTGCAGTACATATAGACCGCAACTCCCTACATCTATGCTGCTTCAAACTCATCCACCCTTTAAAAATGACATTTTAATACAGTACATACCCTCTTAGCTAATTTCAGCGGCCCTCATCCCTTCCCAGCACTTCAGTCATAAGCAAAGCAAAAATGTATAGCGCTTCTCTTGCTCCTAGCTACTGTAAATTTCATGATGTTCCTTTACAAAGCACTTGGCCACTCTACAGTCTATGTTAAAAATTAGTAGCATCTCAATGGCCAAGCACTATTCTAGATTTGAACAAAAACAAAACCATAGGTAATAAAAACAAAGGTATGGTTTGTCATGCATTTTATTCCTCTTTTTTTTTTTTTTATGTTTCAAAGCGTCTGAAGCATAACCTCATTCGTTCTGTTTGACGTAGATGATTCTTTACTATAACATACTAATAATACTGGAAGTTTAATTGCTAAATGAAAGGATTTTGCACGAAAGACCATGAACCCACAGTGCAGGTCAGGGGTTGAAATTCTACACGGGGTAAATCCACTAAAGATCATCGAGTTCAGCGCACATTGTGTACCCAATCTCACCAATGCACCACTGAGCAGAACATATTAAGAGGTGATTCATGGGTTAAAAACATCACAAATCCACCCCTGCTTCCTAAAAAACCTCCTAGACCCTCCCTGGGTGTCCAACATGATAATACAAAAAAACAGTCTTATCAAGCTGTACATCAGAGGATCCAGCTCCATGTACATTCTAACAAGGATGAAGAAATGTTGACCGCTGTTATCTTTCTTTTTCTCTTTCGTTGCATTTCAAAAGGTGCAATGAGGAACAGTCCACAAAGCCATATTTATGCAGTCACCATCAATCACATTAATCTGTTTTTTGGACAACGGAATGCTAAACACACACACACACCCCAACACAATAGTATAACTGTGTTCACATGTTGCAGTGTTCACTTTACATTTAACAAGCAACCCAAATACGGTCTTAAAGACAATATAAAATGACATTCGCAATACATTTTAATTATACAATGTTTTAGAATTTGAATATTTAGTGAGAAACAAAAATGTAGGGCATTAAAACTAAATTAAAAGTAGTTGTTCTGCAGCAAATTGGAGTCAGGCGTAAATGTGAATTTGCAGTTAGCTGTGAAGAGGATGAAAATGACATCCCTGGAATCAATATTAGCATTAGCGTGAACATTAAAAGAGTGTTTTCAGAGCAAGTTATTACATTCTTTGAAATAACAAGAACTGAGAAATATGTTAAGATCAGAAATGGCGACATATTTCTTCTGCATCGTGACATTAATCGGAGTATAACAGATTATTGAAAAAGAGAAATGTAGGGTGGGACTTGGTCATTTGTGCGTACAGATTCTTGTATAAGATCTATGAAGTTTTATACACAAACTAGGGGTGGGCGATATACCGGTAAACACCATTAACCAGTAGAATTTTGTCTCTATCATGGTTACAAGCTCACGGGATATCGCAGTGCTATGTGGTCACGAAAACATATCGTTTGCACACGTTTTTAAGCATTACGGTTTAAAAACAGGTGATTTTAAGCCACTGAAATGCAAGCAGCAGTGAAAGAGAACTTATTTTGCTATATGCGCGTGCTGTTTTTGAGCGCTGTCAGAGAGGCACACGCACGTGAAGACACTGCTCATAGAGCGCGGGAGTATTGAACAGAGTTATTTTTGCCACTGTATAGGCCTTGAACGGTTTAATACACACACTTCTATGTGTCAAAATGCCCGTCTATGCAAGTATCCTCATAAACAGTAACATGTGTAACAATATATTGGATCTGGGTAGCTCTTAAAGTGACAGCAGTCTAATATTCCTGCTGTCTGTCATTCATGTTAATCAAACAACAAAGAGAGAAAATCTCTCACTGCTCTTAACTAAATCACTTTTGTAACTTTAATAAGAAATATATATATATATATATATATATATATATATATATATATATTTTTTTTTTTTTATTATTTAGGCTAGTATTAGTTTTTTGTGATACTGACACTGGTGACAAGAATGATGTAATTTCTATGGTATCAAAAATTTTGATATCATAAACACTTTATTTAAAAGCAAAATATTATGATGTATATTGTTGCCATGAAATAAAATTACTCATATCGTGATATAAGATTTTGGTCATATCACCCACCCCTAACACAAACCCCAAGAAATGTGTTATAAGACAGAAAATAGGATCAATTTTGATTTCATGTTAACCCTTCAATGAAGAAACAAATCCAAGGGAAGGCAAATCAGATGAGATTCAATGTGAGCTGATGGTTTGTTTAGTCAAAGCGTACCGTTTGATGCCTCCATTTGGGAAATGGCTCACTGCACCAGTTGTGTGTTTAAGTGTGTGTGTGTGAGAGCATCCATCTCCTCACCAATACATTCCCTCCCCTCTCTGCTTGCGTCTGCACTGTATGTCTCCCTCTCTGAGTCAGACAAAAACAAACAGAGCTCTCTGATCTCTGCATACGCACATACCAACCACCCACCCACCCATCAACACGCACACACAATGCACATATTCCACAGTCATCCACCAACACCACCCACGCACCCTCTTCTCAGACGTGCATTTGGCACACAAAAACCAGACTTACATTTGAACACATACACATAAACGAATGCACACACATAAAAAGCATGCCTCTGGCACACGCACTCGCTTTCCTGTCAGCCTCCTCACATGAATGCACAGGCATTAGCATGTGTGTCTCCAAAAATGGAAATGAAAAAAAGAGGTTCAAACTCTGAGAAAAAAGTAGCGGAGCACACCACTATGCATACAGGATCATCCAGGCATTCCATGCCCTCCCCTTCCCACAATTTCTTTCACTTCTCTGTCGCAGACTGGCTGTGTAAGACTCCCAGGCACGAACCTCCACTCTTTAAGGCAGTGCTGAACAATCCAGTTCAGATTTCTGTGCAAATATCTCATTCTCATCCTATCGTACTATGATTAAGACTTGGCGCAGTCTCTTAGGATCGTACCACGAGAGGTAAAAGTCTTTTGTCCCCTGGCCCAGTGCAGTGTATTGACAAACTTATTTTTCATTAATTTAAGTAAAAGGGTTTAAAATTTTTAATTTTAAATCAATGGCTCACCCAAAACTGTTTTTAGTGATAATTTTATGATTTTAGAATTATAATTTTGAAATTTTATTATGTATTTTGAGCGGTATCTTTTTTTTCTTTCTTTTTTTTTGTCCATACAATAGAAGTCAATGGTCACCAAATTGGTTTGGTTATGAACATTCTTCAAAATATCTTCTTTTGTGTTTCACAAAATAAAGAAAGTCTTACAGATTTGGAATGGCATTGATGGGTGAGTAGATGACAACAATTTTCATTTTTGGGTGAACTATAATTTTAAATGAAGAGGTTAGAAATGGAAAAATAAAATGTAAACATTTAAAACCCACAAATAACATGCTTTTGGATTTGGATGATCTTGTCCAATCACACCCTTTCTTCAGCCATAATCAATAATTCAAACAATATATTCCGCATTTCATGACATAAGTGTGCTTAAAACACCTGAAGATGCAGGTCATACTTTGGGAATCTAATTTTGACACATCCTTAAATATTTTAAGAGTGCAACTACACTTTAAATGACATGGTCACTTTCTTTCATCTCCAAACCTAGGGTTACAACAGCTCTTCATTGGCAGAGCTGTTGAGAATTTCAGACTTCAAGAATTTCTCTCTGAAACCTGAAAACCATCAAGAGAGACACTTAAAAACTGACTTTTCAAATCCGCATAAAAAAAAACAGACTACAAAACAGCTTCCACTCTCAGAGTGGTCTTTTGTGGTTTGGAACCACCGTAGCTGGGGCATTGATGCCCGTTCAGTGCCAATCTCTAATACTGCACTCATCAGAGCGTTTAGTACATCTCTGTCAGAGGCGCTGAGGCGTAGCATGTCAGAATGCACCATGCGTCAGCATGCACCACTCTTGTGCGATCGGTGCATGAAGCAGTCAGCTGTGAGATACAGCACTTCAAAAACTACCATCTGCAGCCACCATACACACACATTTACACAGCACACAGACGCCTACGTTATGTGTTGTCTATACAAAACTACTAAGAACATAAAGACACATTTAAAAGGCCTTAATGATTTTTAAGCTTGTGGGAGTGATTTAGGGTTTCCTTTGGAGATATTTGATTGTAAAAACTTGTGGTGATTTGATTAAACTAAAGTAACAATATTAAGCCTTGGTAATATACCAAAATAAAATGATTAAAATCGATTTTGGATTTTGCTAATGCAAAAACGTGGAAAACAATTCACTATTCTTTGATTCAAAAGGTGCACAGATCTTGCACAGACTCTTTCTATCAAAACACAACAGTAGTTTCAAATATAGCAAAACAGATTAATCTGCCTCTTACTAATTCATTACAATCATAAATGATACACTGCCTCTCTTGGGATACTTGGCAAGACAAAAAGTGTAAAAGTTGGAAAAAAAAAATTACAAATGTTGTTCGAATATAAAAAATGTAATTTAAAAGAACAAAAAATTCAAGGTGTCTGTGTTAAAGGTGTTTGTGCAGTAGGGATGCGGGGTATACCGGTACTGTAAAAATACCGGTATATATTATATTTCAAACGGTAAGATATCATAATTTTGCTCAATTTGGTATTTTATACGCTGCTGTTGCGAAGTGCACCTGTAGGTGGCAGTGCTTCCCAAATTGCTGCGCAACCGGTAAATGTGACAACAGAACAACGCGATGGATCAAACAGATGAAACTCTATCAACGAACCCGAAATTAATAAATAAAGAGAACGGTAGATGTGAAATATGGCATTACTTTGCATACAAAACAGATGACAAACGTGAACGAACTGACCTTACTGCACCTGTATGCAAGCGTTGCTATAAATCATGTTGCCACAGGAGGCAACACATCAAACCTTTTTAGGCATTTGTCGCTTGCTCATCCTGATCTTTTCATAGAATTAAGAGATCGATAGGTGAGTGCATCATTCATAAATTCAGATTTAATTTTAACTTCTATTTACAACTGATCAATTCATCTCAGTATGGCCGTTGCCATCTTGAGAAAATGACGTCATTTGGAGCCCGAGTCTGCGCAATAGAGATCAGTTTGGAGCCCGAGTCTGCGCAGTAGAGATCAGTTTGGAGCCCGAGTCTGCGCAGTAGTGTCGTGAGGTGGAGCCGCGGAATCAAACTCCCGCCCAAACTCCCGCAGACCCAATCAACCATAACGACACGTCCCGTTTTTATAGCATCAAATTACTAGCTAAAATGAAACTTATCACAGAAATGAGAAACTGAACATATATCAGCGTGATAACAACTACCTTAAATGACCAAAACCATATTTCGGAAAATTGTATTGGAAGTGTAATTTATTTTTTTATTTTGACTGAAGTCCCATTCGTTTACATGGAGAGGGCGGGGTTTATGACCTGTACTGCAGCCAGCCACCAGGGGGTGATCAAAGAGCCCGCAGCTTCACTTTTCATGACGAGTGAGACACACCCGACCGCTAATATGAAGCAGCCGAGAGAGCGAGATTTACATCTGAGAGAGAGAGAAATAATGTGATTTTGAATATTACTTTGATTGTAAGAATAACACTTTACAATAAAGCAACATTTGTTGCATTAATTGCGTTACTTCAGTTGTATTTTTTTTTCTTCAAACTCAGTCAAAATGTAACCTATGTAACATTTTGAGATATTTTGTTTGCACTATGCGTTTGCACTGAAAAGATAAGAAGATTTGAATATATTTTCATTGTATTACTTAAGTTATATATTTTTTTCTCCAACATCATAATGTAACCCATGTTCCCTGTAGGTTTTTTGTTACAGTTTGATACAAAGGTATTAAGATATTTATTATTATTATTATTATTATTATTATTATTATTTTAATAAAATTGTTTTCAATTCACTTATCTTTTGAGGCTGGTTATTTGTCACCTATGGTATCGATTTAGTATCGATACCAAGGTATTACATTCTGGTATCGCACCGAAGCCAAAATTATGGTATCGAGCCATCCCTATTGTGCAGAAAGAGGAAATGGGGTCCAGAAAGCAGATATACAGCCACTAAATATTAACAGATGAATACAGTCTTATGTCCAGCAACATTAACTTCTGGATTCTCCAATAAGATACATTCAGAATCATGACAGTGTTTTCAGACTGGATAAGAGCTTCCAGACACCATTTCCCCTTCAGCTCACAACAAATAGCCCCAGAGGTCCCTTCTTTTCAGGAATGTGTTTCTGCAGTATGACAAGGAGGACCAAGGTACAATCAAAAAAAAAAAAAAAAAAAAAATCTACAAGGAAATAAAAATGACCAAGATTCTTCATAAAGATACACTTCATTGTTCCCAGATGACATCAACGCCCAAAGTGAGACTGGGATACGATGGAGGAGTGGAAGAGGAAAGAATAGCTGAAGCACGGTAGTGTTACTCACTAAAACAAGCTGTTACCGTCCCCGCTCACACCTTGCAGGGCATCTGTAGATGACTGGCCAGATTCAGAGGCTGTACCACCCTCTAGGGATCCTGTTTCAAAAGCATGCTCCACGGCCAAGCCATCAGACTCCATTTTGGCAGCGTCCGGAAGAAAGTTGGCATAAGCGTCACTTTCTGCCATCAGAAGCTTCAGTTTCGGAATCCAGCTCTTGCGTACCACGCGCCGTGCATTAGTGCACATGTCTGCAGCGATCGCGTTCATTTCGCTCTCTTTGAAACTAGGAGCAAAGTTCTGGCAGTAAACTATAAATAAAGAGAACGATAGTAAAAAAAAAAACATTTTACTATCATTTTTTGCACTTTTTACACAAAGCTATTTTGAATAATGCTTAAAAACTCAATGTAGATAAAACTTTTTGACCACAACTTACACTTAACAGCATGGAGAACCCGACTGTCGAGTGGCTTGCGGTTGGGGTCATTTGTGGAGGACCGAATGCCTGTCCCACAGCTGTTTGCAAGAGTGCTTCTACAGGTAAAATAAAGGATGATATACTTTAAAAGAAACACATAAAAATCTGACCTGTAAATTGCAAGAGCAGCTGGGATTCCAAACCAAGAAAACTTTTTTAATAACTTTTTAAAACCCTAAAATAATTGGTTAAGTTCCCACTATTAAGTTTAAAAAAAATAAAATAAAAAAAAATACTAATTTAAAGAGCCATTTCACTCCAAAAATTTACATTTTGGCATCATTTACTCACCCTCATATCATTCCAAACAGTATGACAATTAACTTTCACTGTATGGGAAAGAGCAACTTGGATATTATGCTAAACATCTCCATTCTGGTTAAAGCAAGTCATAAGGGTGACTAAATTATGACAGCATTTTTATTTCTGCATGAACAATTTCTATAAATACTAATTACAAAGTTTTTTTGTTTATTTCCTGCTGAATAAAGGTCAAAAACTTCACTCACCGGTCAAAAAAGGCAGCAAGGAGCCGCCTTAGCAACACTTTGTGGCGTGTGCCCGCACTAACGTGGCAGTTCATCAGCTGAGCACGTGAAATAAAAACACTGGTGCCTGTTACTAGCTCCAGTTTCTCAGCAGGGTCACCTTCTTCATAGAGTTTAGGATGACAGCGGTTTCCGATCTGTGCAATGAGCTCAGTGGGAAGAGAGGCCAGATCTTGCCTCACTCGAACTCCTCTTCCCCTTGATTCAACTGTGAGGTGGTCTGGTAGTGATTCCACTCGTTCGCTGGCTGAACCAAGATTACAATGGGGGAGAGATATTTTAAAATAAAAAAACAACATATTGGCTCTAAACTGCCTATAAAGCTGCAGATAAATAACTAAAAAGATATTTAATATACATGTAAAATTAATTTATCTCCCTCTGAGGGTTTTTTTTTTTTTTTTTTTTGCAAATATGTTTTCTTTTACATGCTTTTTATATATATATTTTGTTTTGAATTTATTCTTTGGGGAAGGTAAATGGAAGAGCAACGATGAAAAGAAATTGCAAATTTAACCTATTGTTTGTAGCATATATGTAATTTTGACTTTTGAATAACAAATATATATTTAAAAAATAAATTTAAAAAGATCTACATTGAGCAAGTGCTGTATTTTCTTTGGTTTGATGTCTGTAAGATTACTTTTCAAAATTCCTATTGATGGAGTTCCTCAGGGCTCAATTCTTGGCCAAATATTTTTCCCAGA
>CM077254.1:15232527-15490027 GCA_039654775.1 Spinibarbus caldwelli
GAGTTACAGCCCTGCACATACCATGATATCTATACCTAAAACGTTTTGATTCGCCCAGCAACATCCATATGCATGCGTTATTATTATAATTCTCCCGCCGCACATACAAATCGCATGCAAATTAAGTAGTAGTCATATTTGTACACACGCAGCGCAATCATTGGATTTCACATAAAATATTCTGTGGTTAAATTCTACTCCATTTTGGAGGAGGAGAAAGGGGGGCTCGGCTCCATCTTTTCCCGACATCAACAGGTCATCCCGGGACAAATGCAGCAACCGGGGGGCGAGTCAGACTGATCCGCGAGACAAGACACCATTAACCACTTGACGCCTGAAAGCAATGCACATTAATGCCCTCCTCCAGGACAAATCCTCAAATAGTCCAGAAACACAAGCTAACATTGCGAGCGATGTTATGCATGGTTAAAAAGTTGGAAAATATAGATGGACGCATTGATGCAATATAAATCAAGCTCTCGGCAGCGAGTCACTGAAGTGGTTAAAGTTTCGCAAGCCCATCCCCCATCTAAAGCAATCGCACACCTTCACAAAACAATACCCTATCCAAAAATCCCCTCAAATCTTTCTCTATTACCCCCTGCCACAACAATAACTAAATTCGACCCCCTTGTTCAACCCACGTGGTTGCCCCTTGACCCCACTTAAAGTGGTATGAACCTCTCGTGCATGCGTTAAAATACTCACCCCCTCGCTTGCAATCTGCTGGAAAGTGTTTCAATGGAGGAGTCAGACTCTTTCTCTCTACGAGCAGCCATTCATCGCGAATCCACAGGCAAGACGCCCGAGCGCAGAATTATCGAGGGGTACATCATTCTGTCACCCCGGTTAGAGCACAGAGTCACCGATCACACACAGTCCAAAATAAAAAAAGCTGTCTGAACGCCAATGCGTGCAACTCGCGCAGCGCGCTCTCCGTTGGGTCCGGTCTGTGCGTGCGGCAGTGCGGGGAAAGTGAGCTGTGTGGAGCGTCTAGACTCAGGTGAAGCTCTGGAGGGGTCTGGGTGCTACGCGCACAGCATGCCAACTCGACTCTGCATGTCGCACTGGAGAAATGTGCAGTAAACATCTCCAGAATATGTCCATCACGTCGCTCTAATGGGGTCAAATTATATGGCGCATAGGCAATTAGTGTTTATAGAGCGTGACTTGATTAGATTATTAGATCGAATGTGCCATTAGCCTAGTACAGAAGGAGCATCTGTAGAGGTGTATGCCACGACAGTACTGCTGCACAGAGCAGGCATACTTTACGCAGAAAATGTTTACTGAATTTTTGTTAAACATTACATATAAAATTAAGATTATAGAAATTTGAAATAAGATTTAATATTTAAAATAGTTAAATATTCTTGAACTGTAGGCTACACATTGTTATTCTTGTCATGGAGCCGCTGCTCCACCTTACAGTAAAAATAAAATGTTCAGTTTTAGTAAGCTTAAAGCTAAAGTTTGCGTAAATATTTATTTGTCCATCTGACAGTAAAAGTAAAATGTGACCCTGGACCACAAAACCAGTCATGAGTAGCACGGGTATATTTGTAGCAATAGCCAACATTCAGAGGCCAGACTGTAACTAAGTGCATTTACTTGAGTATTGTAATTAAGTACACTTTTATTTGTATTTTACTTGAGTATTATTTTTTCTGGAAACTTATGACTTTAACTTAACTACATTTGAAAGAAAAATTTTGTACTTTTCACTCCACTACATTTAATCAAGGTCCTCAAAGTAGAAAGTCACTATGTAGCAGCTTTGAAAGTCAGTGGGTGATTTTTTTTTTTTGTCTTCTCCAAAACGTTACTTTCTTTTTTTCAGACAGTTTATCAGTAATCATTCTTGTAGGGCTACATGAAGTGATTTCCCTGCATTTTTTGAACACTGACCAGTTGCAAATGTAATATTTATTTACAACAATTCAATAATAAAAAGTTAATAATGTGGTATTAGACACAATATTGTCTGATTTTGCTAAATTGTGTACATGAAAATATTACCTATAAAGCCACAGAAGAACTGTTGTGTCTCTGTGTGTGACATGCAAGAGCAATTAGACAGCATTTTTGACATTTTTGTTTTGATGTCAGATAAGTCTTGCTGTTTTGCTTTTTTATTAAAGCAGTGTTGCTGTTGTAAAGTTATACAGCTACAGTTGTGTTGCTGGGTTTTAAAGCAGGTTTGATTTTTTTTTCTTCCTTATGACTCTGTATTTACAGGATTTCACTGTCCACTCTGTTCAAATGTGGATGAATGGCTACACATAGATGTGTGCACACTGTCAGAGCTGTGCATGTGAGATCACTACCATCCTGCATTTGTGGGGGTGAGTAGGAGTGTTAAATAATTTTAGATTTGTTTTTTTTCCACATAGGTTTTTTAACATTCTAAAAGCTCTTTATTCCAAAGATACTACAAGCTAGTCAGTGTATTCAGTAGGTGTAATGTATTGTAAGTTACTTCAGAGGTATTGCAAGTATTACGTACAACAATAATAAAACAGTGCATTGACATAAAAAAAAGGAAATTTACTTTTGGTACTTAAGTACTTTTAAAAGCAAGTACTTCTGTACTTATACTTAAGTGAAAATCTGTCTTTACAACTTTTACTTGTAATGGAGTAATATTTGACCAGCAGTATCTGTACTGAAGTAATGGAGTTGTGTACTTTGTCCGCCTCTGCCAACAATACATTGTATGGGTCAAAATTATCGATTTTTTTATGCCAAAAATCATTAGGATATTAAGTAAAGATCATGTTCTATGAAGATATTTTGTAAATTTCCTACCGTAAATATATCTAAACTTAATTTTTGATTAGTAATATATGCATTTCTAAGGACTTCATTTGGACAACTTTCAAGGCGATTTTCTCAATATTTAGATTTTTTTTGCACCCTCAGATTCCAGATTTTCAAATAGTTGTATCTCGGCCAAATATTGTCTTATCCTAACAAACCATACATCAATGGACAGCTTATTTATTCAGCTTTCAGATATATAAATCTCAATTTTAAAAAATTGACCCGTATGACTGGTTTTGTGGGCCAGGGTCACAAATGTGATTTTTTAATAAACTTACAGGTTAGCTGAAGTTCAGGTAAATGTAAATGCACATCTGACTAAATTTAAAATACAAGTGCATCTAAAAAAATTGGAATATCTTGAAAAAGTTCATTTTTTGTAACTTAATTCAAAAGTGAAACTTTCATATATTCTAGATTCATTATATGTAAAGTAAAACATATATATATATATATTTTTTTTTAATTTTAATGATTAGAGTTTATCTCAGGAAAGTCAAAAATACATTATCTCAAAATATTAGCATATTTCCTAAGATCAATCAAAAAAAGGATTTGCAAAACAGAAAAGTTCAAGTTCTTTAAAGTATGTTAATTTATGCACTCAATACTTGGTCGGGGCTCCTTTAGCACAAATTCCAGCATCAGTGAAGTGTGGCATGGAAGCAATCAGCCTGTGGAACTGCTGAGGCACTATTGAGCCTTCAGCTCGTCTGTATTGTTGGATCGACTGTTTCTCATTTTTCTCTTGAAGATATCCCATAGATTCCATATGGGGTTCAGGTCAAGCATGTTGGCTGGCCAATCAAGCACAGTAATGTCATTGTCAGCAAATCACTTGGAAGTGGTTTTGGCACTGTGGGCAGGTGCTAAAGTCCTGCTGGAAAAGGAAATCAGCATCTCCATAAAGCTTGTCAGCAGATGGAAGCATAAAGTGCTCCAAAATCTCCTGGTAGATGACTGCATTGACTTTGGACTTGATAAAACACAATGGACCAAACCAGCAGATGTCACGGCACCCCAAATCATCACTGATTAGGGAAACTTCACACTGGACTTCACGGAGCTTGAATTCTGCACCTCCAGTCTTCCTCCAGACTCAAGACCTTGATTTCCAAATGAAGTGCAAAATGTACTTTTATCTGAAAGCGAACTTTGGACCACTGAGCAAGTCCAGCTGTTTTCTCTGTAGCCCAGGTAAGATGCTTCTGACATTGTTTCTGTTTCAGAAGTGGCTTGGTAGCCCTTTTCCTGAAGACGTCTGAGCATGGTGACTCTTAATGCACTGACTCCAGCTTCAGTCCACTCCTTGTGAAGCTCTCCCAAGTGTTTGAATCAGCTTTGCTTGACAGTATTCTCAAGCTTGTGGTCATCCCTGTTGCTTGTGCACCTTTTCTTACCCAATTTCTTCCTTCCAGTTAACTTTGCATTTAATATGCTTTGATACAGCACTCTGTGAACAGCCAACCATTCAGTAATGACCTTCTGTGACTTACCCTCTTTGTGGAGGGTGTCAATGATTGTCTTCTGGACCATTCCCAAGTCAGCAATCTTACCCATTATTGTGGTTTCAAAGAACAAGAGATACACAAAATTTATACTGTAGGGATGGTCATTAAATGAAATATTCTAATATTTTGAGATACTGGATTTTTGACTTTAATGAGCTGTAAGCACTAATCCACAAAAAAAAAAAAAACTTTTGAAATGTTTTACTTTACATGTAATGAATCTAGAATATATGAAAGTTTCACTTTTTGAAATGTTAAAAAAAAGAACTTTTTCATGAGATTCTAATTTTTTGAGATACAGCTGTATATGACTCAGCAAATCCATTAAAAAAAATACAACAACTGAAAACAACTAATGAATTGTGATTTTTATCTCAACATGTTTTTTATGATGCATAAATCTCAAACAATAAAATGAAATATACAGGCAGCGATACATATGCAACAATAATAATGTGCATAGTTCTGATCTACTGTCTTAACATAAAACAGTAAACACATACAGTATAACATAATTTATTCTTAATCATAATATGGTTAGTTTCTATTAATATCTAAGGCTGTATGCTTAATATGTAGCTCTGCTTGACACATTTTGTATTGGGGGTCCTTGTTCCTTGCCCCTTGCCCTTCACCTAAGGGGTCCTTACCCTGAAAAACATTGAAGACCCCTCTTGACATCTGCAAAGTTTAGGACTGCATCAGAGATCAAAGAAAAGTAATAATATTGTGGTCTACTACAAACTCTTTTCCTCAAAAAAAAGAAAAAAAAACTTTTAATTTAATTTATATTAACCACTTTTCAGTGCACACTTTTCAGTATACACTGTTGATAATAATAATGATAATTCAGTTACTAAAATTAAAGAAAATATTATAGAATTAGAGAAAGTAGTATTTATTTAATTATTTATTCATTCATACAATATTACAAAAGCATAAACAGGCACAGACTGAAAATAAAATGTATTAAGTTATTATATTCTGACACTACACTTATGAATTTAGCAGACGCATTTATCCACAGCGACTTAAAAAGGGTAAAGTTACTGAAACGTTCTGTGATTTGTGCTACGGGCGCAAAAAAAAAAAAAAAAAAATTAAATAAGTACATAAATAAATAAATAAAACTTCACTGAGAGAACGAGTTCCTAAATGACCCACTTTTGTCCTCGGTGCCCTTTCTATATGTTGCTGTGCGCATGCGCAGTGCCTGGCGTCTCTGTCAGGCGTTTAGTACTACAAGGCTTCCGTAGTTCACACACAGCATGAGCTACACGTGAATTTGCCCTGAAAACATTCAAGCTAACAGTTGACAAGTCTCTGTGCTAGTGTACATTTCACGATGTGGTTTGTTTTTGTTTCATGAATGATGGCATAACTAAAGTATCTTTTAGGAAGGTTAATCAACGGTAAGTTGGAAAGCGAGATACATTTTAATGCTAGCCTGGCTAGTTGCATTATGAATGTGAGGCTGACCATGTTTTGATGTGTATGAAAATAAACATGCAAATTAAATTGAACTTAGTTTAATACATTCATTAAATTAAATCATTATTAAACGTAAAATTAAGTCATGTGGTTTTTATGGGTCAGAAGGACGTTTTGATGTTGTAGTTTTGTTTGTGTCTCAAGATTGGAAATGAATATATCTGTACATGACTGGAAAAATTGTAAAGTTATGTATATTCTTCTGTCAGAAGGTGTGGGAATCCTTGTATTTGTGATTTTTTTTTATTCAATTGATGCATCATGTAGGAATTTGTAAGCGCTTATTAACTAAAATACATTTTTTGTTGACAGGTCACAAGGCTTTTTTTTTTTTTTTTTTTTTTTGGTAGATGATAGCACGGACTGTACTTCAGGTATCCTCAAGGTGTACTGGGTTATCTTTAGTATTTCCTAAGAAGAAGAAATCCTCACTCCTTCAGATCCTCACTGCAGCACACGGTTGTGTCTTCAAAAAGTTCAGGACAATGGACAGCAAGAAAGAGCCTGAAGAATCCCAGGGCACAATCAGTGCAGGTGCAGACAGTACTACCACAGCAGTACTAATGGAAGAAGCAAAACCTTCCAGCTCTACAGAAAGCAGTCAGATCTCATCTACAGAACCTGGGCTTTTACCAGGAGAGACGGTTGTCAGGGAGGGAAAGGCTGCCATTTTATTCCCTAGTGCTAATGAGGTGTTCTACAACCCTGTGCAGGAGTTCAACCGAGATTTAACGTGAGTATGGCATCTAGTCTTGTCACGTCTTGTAATGTTTTCTTTTTAATCTCGCCATTGAACTGCCTATGTACCTTCTTCGATCAGGTGTGCGGTGATTACAGAGTTTGCTAGGGAGCAGCTGGCTCAGAGGGGCGTCCGGATCTTGATCCCGGGTGAGAAAGATCGAGTTGTTGTTCGACTCTCGGAGGAGAAGAATGGAACGGTGGACCAGGAAACATCAGAACAACCTGAAAATGAGCAGCAAATGGAAGAAGAGGGTGACAAGAAAGAATTCATCACTGCTTCTGTAGGGGAAAGATGTGAGGTCTGTGTGTGAGCCAATTACTGTTTTAATCGTTATTTATATACTATTATATAGGATTTGTTAATATTTTGAAGTAGCTTTATTTTCGCTTACATTTTAATTTTAGTTTTAGTAATTTTGTAACGTGTTTTTGTTGTTTTATTGGATTGTTTTTAATTACTTAATTAGTTTATTAATTAGTTTTAGTAATTGTGGTACTTAAACTTTCATTCAATGGCCATGGCAACATTTCTAATTTTCATGTAGGTTTTTGATGTTTAAGTGTTTCATCTTATGTTTTCAGTTTCATTTCTTAATGATTTTTTTATTTTTTTGTGTGTGTGAATTAGTTCTCAGGATGTATATGTGAGACTGACTAGCCCTTCAGGTGTATGAGTATGTATATTTGTAAAATTAAAATAGTGTATAATAAATAAATAAAATATAACAAAATAATAGATGTATTTAAATTAATTTTGTCAAAAATAATTAAAATTAATTTCAGAATTTGAAATTAATTTTATATGTAAGATTATTTTACAATACTGGTGTTTTCACCTTGTTTTTTTTTTTTTTTCAGTGTTCTCCTATGACTGACATAAGTCAAGTTTTTTCCCGTATTTGTGAATTTCTATGGCTAAAACTGTCTGCCAAATAAATAAATGTAAAGTAATTTATCTCTTTTCTGCTTTAGCAAGGTCTGCGTGTGCTGGAGGGTCTGGCAGCATCAGGCCTGCGGTCTGTACGTTTTGCTCTGGAGGTTCCTGGCCTGAAGAGCATCACTGCTAATGATTACTCTGCTAAAGCTGCCGCCCTGATCGCCCGCAATGCACAACACAATGACGTTTCCCACATACTGCAAGCCAGCCAAAGAGATGCCAGGTCTGAGCACCCTGCTGTTTATTTTTTCCAGTGTTTTACACTCACAAATATATTTTATTTATATATATTTCAATTTACTTTTTTTATTATTTTTTTTTTATACTTTTAATTTTTTTTCTTTTTCATTTTTTATTTCTGTAATTTCAAGTTCTCAAGCTTTTTTTTTGTAATTATTATTATAATTTTAGTATTTCACCCGTCCTAATTTTTAAGTTTTATTTTTATTTTTTCCCCAATTACTGAAAATGATTTGTTATATAGTTTTAGTTAACAGTAACAACACTGATTCGATTACATTCTAAATTCTGGTATAACAACTTCTTTACAGTATGGTGATGTATGAGGCAAGAGGGAGGAAGGAACGATATGATGTTATTGATCTTGACCCCTATGGCAGCCCTTCTCCATTTCTGGATGCAGCTGTGCAGGCTGTCAGTGAGGGTGGTGAGTCTGTGGCTGTTCTCTTACATGCACATTCTGAATTTATTTAACACAATATGCACTACACATACAGTAATCTCACTCTCTCATTGTCAGGGTTGCTTTGCATTACGTGTACGGATATGGCTGTAATGGCTGGAAATAGCGGGGAGACCTGCTACAGCAAATATGGCTCTGTGTCCATCAAGTCCAAATACTGTCATGAGATGGTAAGATCGGGCTGACTGCTGATTGGAAATGGATGGAATGAAGGAAAATCATATAACATCATATCTATGTCTTAATCACACTCTTTTTTTTCTTTTTATTCTAGGCTTTGCGTATAATTCTGCACAGTTTAGATCAGAGAGCAGGTGTTTATCAGCGCTACATTGAACCTCTCTTGTGTGTGAGTGTGGATTTCTACATTCGTGTATTCGTCAGAGTCAAAACAGGCCAGGTCTTGGTCAAAAACTCTGCAAGGTAAAACACAGTTTACTCTGTCTGTCTATATATAGATAAAGTAGCTGCTAGTAATCATACATGAAAAGTGCAATATTTATAAAGAATTCTACAAGAGTTACAAAAAAAAATTCTGTTTAAAGTAGATGCTGTTCATATAAAGTGCCTTGCGAAAGTATTCATACCCCTTCATTTTTTTTCATGGTTTTTTTTTTTTATGTTGCTGCCTTATGTTAAACTCCTTTAAATTACTTTTTTCCCCACATCAATCTACACTCCGTACACCATAATGACAAAGCAAAAACAGAATTGTCTCAACTTCGTAAATTTATTAAAAAATAAAAAACTGAAATAAGTACATTGCATAAGTATCCATACCCTTAACTAAATATATAGCTGAAGCACCTTTACAGCCTCAAGCCTTTTTTGTATGATGTGACAAGCTTTGCTCGTCATCATTTGGCAATTATCTGCTATTCTTCTCCTCACCTCTTTGCCTCTCAAGTTCTGTCAGGTTGGACGGGGGCAGATGCACATTTTCAGGTTTCTCCAGAAATATTTGATTGGGTTCAAGCTCAGGCTGTGGCTGGGTCACTCAAGGTCATTCACAGAGTTGTCTATAAACCACTCTTGCTGTGTGCTTAGGGCCATTGTCCTGTTGGAAGGTGAACCTTCTGCCCAGTCTGAGGTTCTGAATGCTCTGGACTGGGATTTTATTAAGGCTATCTCAATATTTTGGTGCATTGAGCTTTTCTTCTACTCTGACGAGTCCCTCAGTCCCTGCTGCTGAAAAACAGCCCCACAGCATGAGTCTGCTACCAGCACACTTTACTTTTGGGATGATACTCTGCAGGTGATGAGCAGTACCTGGTTTGCTTCAAACATGATGCTTAGAATTGAGGTTCATCAGACCAGAGAATCTTGTTTCTCACAGTCTGAGGGTCCTTTAGGTGCTTTTTTGCAAATTCTAAGTGTGTTTTCATGTGTTTACACTGAAGAGAGGATTGAGTCTGGCCACACCGCCAAAAAGCCCAGATCGGTGGAGTGTTGCAGTGATGTTTGTCCTTCTGTAGGTTTCTCCTGTCTCCACATATGATCATGGAGCTCAACTAGAGTGACCATCAGGTTCTTGGTCACCACACCAACTAAAGCCCTTCTCTATCAATTGGTCAGTTTGGCCAGGAGGTCAGCTCTAGGAAGAGCCATGGTTGTTTCAAACGTCTTCCATTAAGGGGTAACAGAGACTACATGCTTCTGTGAACCTTCAGTGAAACAGAATTTTTTTCTCAACTCTTTCCCAGATGTGTGGCTTGATGCAACCCTGTTTCTGAGCTCTACAGGCAGTTCTTTGAACCTCAGAGCTTGGTTTTCGCTCTGATATGCATTATCAGCTATTAGACATTTTATTAAGATGTGTGTGCCTTTCCAAATCATACCCATTCAATTGAATTTGCCACAGATTAACTCCACTCAAAGTGTAGTAACATCTACAAGCAATATGAATGCTCCTGAGCTAAATTCCAGCTGTCCCAGATAAGGGTATGAATACTTACGCAATGGAATCATTTAAGTTTTTTATTTTTAATAAATTTGCGAAGATGTTAAAAACCTGTTTTTTTGCTTTACCATTATGGTGTATGGAGTATAGATTGATGTGGAAAAATAGTAATTTAAAAGCAATTTAACATAAGGCAGCAACATAAAACGTGAAAAAAATTAAGGGGTATGAATACTTTCGCAAGGCACTATATATATATAATGTATGTATGTATGTATGTATGTATGTATGTATATATATATATATATATATATATAAGCATAAGAGACTTCTTTCAAATTTCAAATACGTTGAAAATTTAACAGACCCCAAATTTTTGTATGGAAATGTATTCTGTGATTCGTAAATCCAGGTATCTGTGTATTTCATAGTAAGCAGGCTCTGCTGTATAACTGTGTTGGCTGTGGTGCGTTTCATCTTCAGAGAATGGGCAAGAAGATGAGCCAAGGCAAACAGTAAGTATTTCTACCTCCATGATTGATCTGTTCACTTTTTCTCAATGTTTCTGTACTGTCAGTATCATTGTTTTCAGTAAGTGTATATTTATAATATATATGTAATATGTTTGTTACAGTATGAAATATTCAGCAGCCACTGGACCACCTGTAGGGCCCAGCTGTGAACACTGTGGGCAGAGGCACCAGGTCTGAACTATCAATATCTCCTCTTATGTGTATTACAAAAAATAAAATATCCCTTTGATGTATAATTAGTTGTTACTGATATATCATGCATCCCTACTTTCTGTATATACCATTTCGGTTGTCTGCAGTTACTATTAAGTAAATAGACTTTTTTTTAATAAATCAGTATCAGCTGATATTGGATATAAATCAGCCAATATTGGACATTTAATTGAGTGTTAATCCTCTCATTTACACTGTTTTTACATTTTACATTTAATGTTTTTACAACAAGAAGTCATTTAATAACACTGTTAAATGTATCTTTATAAAATCATAATTAACTAATATTAATTTCCGTTAATATTACTGTTTGGGGTTTGCAAACCCCAGTTTGGTAAATACTGCTTCAAGTTATAATGCCTATATTGTAATATTTAAAATGACTAATTTTAGATTTAATGTTTCCTCTTTTATTTATTCAGACAAAATAGTATAGAATTTTGATTTGATTCAGCCATTTATCAAACCGTTCTTATTGTATTGACCACAATTGTAATATCATTGCATTACTGTATAAAAGCAACTGACATGCTTCAGTTTGTTTCAACGATGAACATTGTTCCTCACCTTGTTTTGATTACTTTGTTCCTCTCTCTGTATTTGCAGTTGGGCGGTCCCATCTGGGCGGAGCCTATTCATGACATTGGATTTGTTCAGAAGGTTCTGAGTGCCGTTTCAGGGAACCCCACCCGCTTCAGAACGTCCAAGCGGATCAAGGGGGTGCTTAGCATGGTGACCGAGGTCAGTCGTTAATAAACTTCACAGTAAGAATCATCAGCATGATTGTGACATTTTAAATGTATCCAGGCAAATAAGTTTTGGTTTTCTGAACAGAGAATTAGTGCTAATAGTTTGAGTTTTGTGTTTTAGGAGCTGCAGGATATTCCTCTGTATTATGTTTTGGATCATTTGAGCAGCACAGTTCACTGCAACACTCCGTCCATGCTGCAGTTCAGGTAGACTCAATATAACATATTCAACCTGCGTTATGTACACTACTGTTGCAGAGATTAGAGTCAGTAAGAATTATTATTATTTTTAAATTAAAGGGTTAATTCACCCCCAAATGAAAATTCTGTCATTTACATTTTATGAGAGTCTTCTTTTGGAATACAAAAAAGGATATTTTTAGAGAAAAGTATGATTGAGCTTTTATGTTCACTGATCAATGTTTATATGTGAATAAAGGCATCAATTAAAACTTTTCATTATATGAAGTGATTATATCTCTTCAGAATACCTGGGTTTTAAAGCGTCAAGAGTTTTGGGTCAATACACTTTCAATGGAGGGTGTCCTCATTTTCTTTCTGTGGTGCAGGTCAGCTCTCCTGCATGCTGGGTACAGAGTGTCTCTCTCTCATGCCTGTAAAAATGCAGTGAAGACCAACGCTCCTGCTGAGGTGTTGTGGGATATCATTCGTTGCTGGGTAAGTGACCACCATACACTCTTAAAGGGGTGGTTGATTGCGATTTCACTTTTTAACGTTAGTTAGTGTGTAATGTTGCTGTTTGAGCATAAACAGAGATATCGTCTTTTAAAATTATGGCAGTTTAATGCCTACAAAAATGGCTCGTAGGGACTACAATGACCTACTTCCCGGGTTTGTGATGTCACAAACCCAGAAATTTACCGAGAGACTTCTCTGTCTCTCAGCTGATTCAGATCACCAGCTCGTCACAGCTCTATCAAAGAACTGTGTTCCAATTATACACTTTATGTGTATAGACAGAGATATTTTTCACATAGCTATGAGAAGAGTTAAACATGGACGTGTATGCAGTTACTGTGCTGTATTAAAGCTTTAATCAGGATAAAACCATATATAGACAACAACAAACAAAAAACATACCATTAAGAGCCGTGCTTGCACAGGTTCTGGTCGATCCTCCTCACTAATATTCTCTGGGTCTCAATCAAATTGCTCAAATTTATAAGCAATATTGACGACGCCATTGTTTACAGTACAACCGGAGCACATGCCGCTGAGGTGAGGGGCATGATGTTTAGACACGCACTAGAGGCGGTTTAACAAATCACAACACACTGGGCCAGCTAACCAATCTGAGCCCTTCATGTTTTTCTGAGGGAGGGGCTTCATAAAAACATGAATTTATCGGAGCGTTCAAAAGAGAAGGGACAGAGCGGTGTAGAATAAAGGTAAATTATGTGAAATATAATGCGTTTTTTTTTTTTTTAAACGAAGCATTAACACATGTTAGACTGTACCCTATAAACACAATCAAGCCTAGAAAAAAAACAGTCAACCACCCCTTTAAGAACCTCCCCAAAAGATCCTCATGATAACACCTTATTTTCTAATGTAGTTTCTGTTTGTGTATTCCTCAGGAAAAGGCCAACCCTGTGAAAAGAGAGCGGTTATCAGAAACCAGTCCTGCTCACCGCATTCTCTCCAAAGAGCCAACGTAATGATCAAACACCTTATATTTTAATTCACCTGATGGCTATTTGATATTAAAATCCCGGTTACACTTTATTTTAAGGTCCAATTCTTGCTATTAAAGGGATAGTTCACCCAAAAATGAAAATTCTGTCATTAATTACTCACCCTCATGTTGTTCCAAACCCGTAAGACCTCCGTTCATCTTCACAACACAAATTAAGGTATTTTTGATGGAATCAGAGAGCTCTCCCATAGACAGCAAGGATCCTTACACAATCAAGGTACAATTAAGGTGTTTTCTATGTTGTTGCACTTTGATCTGAATGAAAACAACGTATCCAAGTGACGCAGCTGACACAGAACAGCATACGCTGTTTACATTCAGTGGATACTCTCTAAAATGGCGCCAGGGAGACGAATTGTTGAATAAAGTCGTTATTTTTTTTCATTTGTGCACAAAAAGTATTCTCGTAGCTTTGTAAAATTTTGGTTGAACCCCTGATGTCACATTGATTATTTTACCAATGTCCTTGCTACGTTTCTGGACCTTGATTGTGTAAGGACACTTGCTGTCTATGGGAGGGTTAGAGAGTTCTCGGAATTCATCAAAAAATGACAGAATTTTCGGTAACACTTTAGAATGGGGAACACTTATTCGCTATTAACTATGACTTTTCCCTCAATAAACTCCTAATCTGCTATGCCTGCCGGCCGAGGGTATAAAGTTGTGTGAAACAATGAAAAATCAACATTACTCGCCTTTCAATAAGAAACAAAGCAACCTCGGCATCCGAGGCCTTCCCGCTCCTTGAGTTCTCTCCACCGTCGGAAATTGGACCTTTACTGCTGATTGGCTGTTTTGGGACTCGGTCTCGCACTGTGGTCAAAAGCCTTTTTCAAATATAGCTTAGTGCACCTTTAATAGTGAGAATTGGTCCCTATACTAGTGTTACCAAAATCCCCGTTGTTTATGTTGCTGTACCTTTTAGTTTAGTTTAATTGCAGTTTAATAAAAACACAACTTTATTACCATTAATCTTCATATTTTCTCATTTAGTCTTCAAGCCTGCTTTGAAATCAGAGAAGATGCAAACCCTCAATCACGAAAACGGCACCTCACACGTTTCCAGGAGAACCCACAGGCCAACTGGGGACCCAAAGCACGTGCCAAAGCTGGGTGGGTCATACTGCTAATGTTCTTTTGTTAAATCATAAGCAAAATCTTTTAACCGGTCTTAAAAGTGTAAAACATCTTTTCTTGTATTTAGTGGAGGAATCTCTTCTGAGCTGGAGGACAAAAGAAAACAGTTTCAGGGTAAAAGAAAGAAACAAATCACAGACTCCTCTCAACTCAAAAGCTTCCCCTGTAAGAAGTTTCGAAAGGTATGTCCGCTTGACTACAATATACAGGTGCATCTCAGTAAATTAGAATGTTGTGGAAAAGTTCATTTATTTCAGTAATTCAACTCAAATTGTGAAACTCGTGTATTAAATAAATTCAATGCACACAGACTGAAGTAGTTTAAGTCTTTGGTTCTTTTAATTGTGATGATTTTGGCTCACATTTAACAAAAACCCACCAATTCACTATCTCAACAAATTAGAATACTTCATAAGACCAATAAAAAAACATTTTTAGTGAATTGTTGGCCTTCTGGAAAGTATGTTCATTTACTGTATATCTACTCAATACTCGGTAGGGGCTCCTTTTGCTTTAATTATTGCCTCAATTCGGCGTGGCATGGAGGTGATCAGTTTGTGGCACTGCTGAGGTGGTATGGAAGCCCAGGTTTCTTTGACAGTGGCCTTCAGCTCATCTGCATTTTTTGGTCTCTTGTTTCTCATTTTCCTCTTGACAATACCCCATAGATTCTCTATGGGGTTCAGGTCTGGTGAGTTTGCTGGCCAGTCAAGCACACCAACACCATGGTCATTTAACCATCTTTTGGTGCTTTTGGCAGTGTGGGCAGGTGCCAAATCCTGCTGGAAAATGAAATCAGCATCTTTAAAAAGCTGGTCAGCAGAAGGAAGCATGAAGTGCTCCAAAATTTCTTGGTAAACGGGTGCAGTGACTTTGGTTTTCAAAAAACACAATGGACCAACACCAGCAGATGACATTGCACCCCAAATCATCACAGACTGTGGAAACTTAACACTGGACTTCAAGCAACTTGGGCTATGAGCTTCTCCACCCTTCCTCCAGACTCTAGGACCTTGGTTTCCAAATGAAATACAAAACTTGCTCTCATCCGAAAAGAGGACTTTGGACCACTGAGTCCAGTTCTTCTTCTCCTTAGCCCAGGTACGACGCCTCTGACGTTGTCTGTGGTTCAGGAGTGGCTTAACAAGAGGAATACGACAACTGTAGCCAAATTCCTTGACACGTCTGTGTGTGGTGGCTCTTGGTACCTTAACCCCAGCCTCAGTCCATTCCTTGTGAAGTTCTCCCAAATTCTTGAATCGATTTTGCTTGACAATCCTCATAAGGCTGCGGTTCTCTCGGTTGGTTGTGCATCTTTTTCTTCCACACTTTTTCCTTCCACTCAACTTTCTGTTAACATGCTTGGATACAGCACTCTGTGAACAGCCAGCTTCTTTGGCAATGAATGTTTGTGGCTTACCCTCCTTGTGAAGGGTGTCAATGATTGTCTTCTGGACAACTGTCAGATCAGCAGTCTTCCCCATGATTGTGTAGCCTAGTGAACCAAACTGAGAGACCATTTTGAAGGCTCAGGAAACCTTTGCAGGTGTTTTGAGTTGATTAGCTGATTGGCATGTCACCATATTCTAATTTGTTGAGAGAGTGAATTGGTGGGTTTTTGTTGATGTGAGCCAAAATCATCACATCTAAAAGAACCAAAGACTTAAACTACTTCAGTCTGTGTGCACTGAATTTAATTAATACACGAGTTTCACAATTTGAGTTGAATTACTGAAATGAACTTTTCCACGACATTCTAATTTATTGAGATGCACCTGTATGTAGTGATTTCAGAATCATTTGAATACTGAGAAGTTGCCTTATTAGTTGTCTTTACCGAACTAGTCAGTATTTGAGAATTTAAATTTAGAAACAAGCAATTTCATTTTATTTTGCAAAGTACAAGAATTATTATCCAACTTTTATTCCAGTACATGTGATAAATGTTTAATGTATTAGATCAATTAATTAGGTTTAGTAGTCAGAAATGCCCTTAATTGATGATAAATTATTCAAGCAATAACTCATACATATTAAATCACAACAGCTATTTTACATAACAAAGCTATTTATTTTCTTTCTTTTCTAGGGAACATGTACATATGGAGATAAATGCTGTTATTCGCATGAACTCGAGCAAGAAACTAATGAGGAAAAGATGGACTAAGTGGTTTTCTCACTGCTGAATAACGCATGTGTCCAAATGTGTACAGATTCGCTACTAAAGTTTATGTTAATTGGAGTTGTGCGATGCAAGTTTAATTTTTCTGGTGATGCATTGGTGGGATACATTTTATTCTTTGCAGTCATTTTATATTTCGAATCTTTTAGTTTTGCCTGGCAAATAAATACTAAGTGAATGGTTGTGTATTTCTATTCAGCATGAGCAGGACACATCATGTATCATTTAAAAACAATTTATTCCTGGACATTAAATTTATTCCACAGTTCATTCTTTAAAAATGTGTCATTTTCATATGATAGGCACAGTAGAAAAATATGATCAAATTATCGCACAAATGTATATTAGAAAGAAATACAAGATGCCCATTTGACCAGTAGATAACCAAAATAGAGCTTGTGAGATTAATGCAGAAGAAATAAAGACTAAATCATATACATCTTCATGAACATATGGGACAGTGAAGTGTGAAGAATATCCATACTCAAATTTTACAAAATTAAAAAAAAAACTAGAAACTGTTCTAATTGGACAATGCAGCGTAGTTAAGCTCTTCATGAATCAGTGCCAGGTTTGGATACTCCAATGCTACACTCTGATTGGCTGGTACAGTGATCTGTAGGTTGTTGGTTCTACAGCTGTCGTACCCGCAACAAGAAGGTGCGGATCTCCATTGGGTTTAGAGTGACTTCCCATGGTGAAGAATCTTTGGCACTGAGTGGGACAGGCTTTGATGCCTTCGCTGAAAGACAAACACATCAAACACATTTCTGGAAGCTAATTTATTCAAAAGTTTGAGAAATGAAGAATTGTTACCTGTGTTCCACTGCAGGCGGTTCATGTCCTCTTTCCACTGATTTGCCCCTAGACTCATCTCAGACGCTCCAAGCACCTCCAGAGTAGAAAACAGCTTCTGCACACACATAAAGATAAAGTTTAGCAATATGAAAATGATTCATTATTATTTTTTATGTACTATAAGCAATAAGGCACTCAAGATTGAGCTGACTACATTCACAATAGGTGTTGCACTGCTTCATACATTTTTATTAAAATTATTAATTATAGTCATGCCAAATCCGATCTCCTTTGGACCCCAAACAGATTCCTGAGCTACGACTATTTTTTTTATGGATGCTCTATTTGGTGCCTGTTTATAAATAACCAGAAATTCTTAATCATGAAAATCGTGTTAGCTAATGACTTATATTTCATTGCTGAAGCTAAAATCTTTCAGTAACAATTTGTTTTCAGTTAGCAAATTAACTGAAAGATTATCCAACTAGCTTAGCACACTGCTAAATGCATAAGAAAGATCTTTTAAAACAATTTTTCAGGATTCTTCAGAGCAAATCTTGCAGAACACAGAACTATCATACTTAAGCAGAATTGTCTTGGATGTTTGTTCTGAGAATTTAGTCCCTGTGAAACACAATCAGTGTTTGACTGCAGCAGGATTTACTTAAGTAGGAATGAAAATGTGTGTGTTACTTGTAAGTTGACTGTAACAGGCTGCGAGTGTGTTTTGCTCTCTTTGGCCTGGTACTGATGTTCCAGCCTAATCAGAACCGAGTCTTTATCCCACTGAGACAGTGTCAACAGGTGAACAGCAGGGGGCAGAGCAGCCTGAAGCCCAGAGAACTATGGGAAGGAGGGAATGATCAGTCACTTATTCAGTCATCTACTAAGACTTTAAGCTAATAATGAGGAATCTATTCAGTTCATCCATCCATTGATCCTCTACAAACCTCCAGTTTTGTATTGGAGGGAGGTGTGCCGTCCTGGAAGGAGAGCAGGGGTTGGAGCACCATACCCTGTGCGAGGGGTCTGTGGACATCTGCGGCCGTATTTGGTGGAGTGAGGGTCAGCAGCAGGCGCCCTCGGGCAACTAAACCATCAAAAAACTCTCCCGGCTCAGAGAGAGGCTCTCCCACTCCTTTAAAATCATCATACAGCAGTCTCCTGTGCAGCTGAGAGTTTTCTATTAGCTGTTAGCATATAGAGACCATGCCTCTGGATGCCCAAATCCACTATAATTTTATAAATAATACTGTTTTCTGTCAGAATATAGTTTGAGTTTTTTTTAGACAAGAATGTTCTTGTTTAGACTTCAAATATGCAGTCTGTTAATAAAGAAAACATCTATTTGAAAATTTGCTTCAGCATTTTCGAAGATGTGAGCTCCAGGGCATCAGTGGCCATTCAGCGCTCATGAACCCGCCAAGAGCAGCTTTACCTCGGCTAGATCTTCTTGAATGCTTGTAGCCACGTGATATGGCTGTGAATCGGCACGCTGTGATTAGCTACGGCACTCACACTCACAATACCTTCTGTTATGCCAATAAAGCACTTTTAAACTGAACTGAGGGAGAGATTGACAGAGAAGGAAAGGTAATTTTATTTTACCATGATTTCCAGTGAGCCATTATAGATGCTGCTGGCCCCTTGAGAGCGATCGGTCACTACTGTCAGCTGATGCTTGTCATCCTAAATGCACACACACATATTAGATTCCCTGACAGGTTAGGCCCAAGACTGTTTATGAAAATCTGAGTGACAACAGAAAATGAGGATGAAGACAGGCAATATAAAAAGACAAAAAATATATGGAATATGGCAACGTAAATAAAATAAATGGAGTCTAAAATATACAAACAAAATATTAAAAACAGATCCAGGATCCAAAAAAAGACAAGGAAGCTGACGTAACTGGCTGAACGACACTTGCCTTGATGTAAGCGCGAGAATTGACTGGATAGTAGTTTCCGGCGATTGGCTCTGTCTGCTTCAAATCCCAAGTGGGCCGATAATCTTTCCTACAATAACACTGCTCCTTAGATTACTTTTCCAACAGCTGAGATACATAACTATTTAAAAGCTTGGGATCAGTAAGGTTTTTTAATGTTTTTGAAAGAAGTCTCTTATGCTTTCCAACGCTGCAATTATAGTATTTGTTCAAAATACAGTAAAAACAGTAAAAAAAAAAATAAAAAAATACATATATATATATATATATATATATATATATATAGACACACACACACACACACACACACACACAGTGTATATATATATATATATAAAATGTACATTTAAATTGCTGTAACCAATCCTTCTATTTATTTTAATCTCCTCACCGTCGTTCTAGAACCTCTCTGCCATTGGAATCAGTGTAGAAATAATCAGAGGACTCAATGTCTGTGTCCAAACGAGTGATCACTTCTTTCCCTAAACTATCTCTGTAAAGAGAAAGAGAGCAGATAGTCAGAGAGGAAGAGCTATTAAGTCTTACTACTTTCATTTTCACAACAAATCTATAATCCAGAGAAATCGGTGTATGTGTGTGTTGACTCACGCAATAGGCAAAGGTCCCACAGTCCACTCCAGCTCCAGTTCCCTGTGGCCTTCATATAAACGGACAACCTGTGACACCCAGGGGCTGAACCACTGCGTCACCTCTTGAACTGTGCTGGACACGGTAACTATCTGTATTTCAGCAGTTTTGTTAATGACGAAAGGGTCTGGAGAATTTGGTCTGAAAATGTAAGCTCCCGACGGCTGCAGGCTCTCCTTATTCCCAGCACTTGCACTATACCTTTAATTGTCAAAAAGCACATAAGCACACAACACTTTATTTTTTTTGTTATGATTCACTTTTTTGATACCATCAAACATGACAAGTAAATAATGCATATCATCGTATTTACTGGCACTCCAAGGCAATTCAAGAAATAACATAGTATACCATATCTAATCACATCAAAAACTCACATCAAAAAACCCAAAGATAACACTATGGTAGATAGAAAACTGGAAGGCACAGACTGATTCTGAATCAGCCTAAACTAACCAGTAGAAGTTCTGAGTGAGTCGAATGGTTTGATTCGTTTCCAGGTTCGTCAGGCTGCTCAACAGACCTGTGGTGTCATCAAAGGTCACCTTCAAGAACTAAATGCATACATAAGAACAGATTTACTATTTATGCTAACTGAAACATGAAATAATCTGCAAATTAATCGCAAAAAGTCCAGTGCTACTTATTGACACATTTGTGTGAATAAGGAAAATCAAGCGCAGAACGTGTTTGAAGAGTTAAAAAGGGTTAAGCACAATGCTCTATGTCAAGTTATGCCAAAATACCCATTTTGACGAATATTCACATAAACATACTCAGTTATGTCTTATTCTTCTAATGTTGTTATTTTTAATTCCAAAAATAAAAACTACTTGTTTAAAAGTGTCTGAATTTAGTAAGACAATTTTTTTTCAGTGCATTTCATGCATGACTATTGTACATTTAGTGTCATACACAATATCTTAAATGTGGTAACCTCGTTTTGAAATCCTGGTGGGACTGACTAGTAGATTTTGAGTTGTTTGTTGAGCTGGTTTCTTACATCAAAAAATAGCCATGATCATTTCCATTCTCTCTTTCACCCTAAACATTAAATCGATTTCTCTGCTGTCATGTAAAAACCATGTACTGTACCTTTAATTTCTGTGAAAACTTGTAAATGCCATCTGTTTTCATTTAGCTAACCATTTTGCATGTGAAAACCACCAGTCAAGTTCACACAAGGTCATTCAGGGGTACAAAGTTGCTAAATACAAAACTGGGTGGGGTCACTATACTACCATTCAAAAGTTTGGGGTCAGTTTTTTTTTTTTACTTAATACTTTTATTAAGGAAGGATGCAATTAATTAATAAAAAGTGCCTACCAAAGATTTTTATTTTACATAAATGCTGTTCTTTTGAACTTTCTATTCGTCAAAGATGAAAATTCACCTTTGCCATCACAGGAATAAATAACATTTAAAAAAAAGAAATATATATATATATATATATATATATATATATATATATATATATATAAATAAATAATTGTAATAATCTTTCACAATATTACTGTTTTTACAGCATTTCTGATACAAATAAATGCAGCCTTTATGGTTAAACAAGTTATTTCAAAAGTTTTTTTTTTTTTTTGGATCTTTTTTATGGATCTTACATGATATTTGTCTTCAGTTGCTTAGATTAGTGATTTTAACCAGATAGTTTCCACTTGTGCTGCTGCATGTACCTGGTTCTGAATGGAGCGAGTGGCTATGGGTTTGGCGCTGGATGCTGGAGGCTCATCCTTAAGCATGGAAATGATATACGTAGTGTAGCCAAGAGGAGGAGCTTCAACCTGGAAAACCAACTCACCTTTAGCATAACCTTTGTTCCGCCTCACTTGTTGTGTGGACTTAGACAGTGGAACCACCTGACAGACAACAGGGGAAGAAGAGATGATGATTTCATATCATAAATGTTACAAATACGCTTAAATGACATAAACACAGTTTCCAACCTGACTGTCCACTGCTTTCCCGTTTGTATCAGTAACACTGTACAATGAACCATTGACGGGCAAACGAACAGGCCAGCTTACAGTCCTGCCCAGAGGATTGTACACATTCATAGAGAACTGAGAGAGAATAAAAAAAAGAGAAAGATCATAATTCAATAGTGAATGTGCTTTTTATTGTATGAATGTGTTTACTGAAATCTGTGCATAGTACCTTTTGGCTGCTTTCTGTGAGGGGACACACACTGATGTTGAGATTCTCACAGAACACACGTGGAGATTCAGAACCACTGAGAACAGCCAGAGAATTACGAACCAGCACCTAGAACAAGAAAGGGTCAGTGGCAAAAACAATGCCTTTTTTAATTAATTTATGAATGTTTCTGATAGCCATGCCAATAAAGATAATTTAATTACAATTTAATTACAATTAAAACAAAGTTTGTTTGCCGTGAAACAATGTGACAAAGAAATATGCAGAATAAATTACAGTTTATGTCTTTGTACCTCACAATGTGCCCAGCCTGTAGCCAGTCTCCTGGCATAGTCATATGCCACATGCTGTTTTTCTGTCCCAGACACAGCATCGTGATGTTGGGCTACACCCATCGCCCTCTCTGAGCGACAAGAAAAGATGTCAAACAGACCACATTTACATTTACATACATTTAAATTTAGTCATTTTGCAGACACTTTTATCCAAAGCGACTTACAGTTGCGGAATACATAAAGCGATTCATCTTAAAAAGGCAACAGACAGAGGAAGTGCTTGTAATACCAAGCTTCAGGCATTGTTCCAAACAAGTACAAGCTAGAAAGGGAAGGAATAAATAAAGAGAATGACACTATTTGATGAAG
Source organism: Spinibarbus caldwelli (assembly GCA_039654775.1). Classification (NCBI taxonomy): domain Eukaryota; kingdom Metazoa; phylum Chordata; class Actinopteri; order Cypriniformes; family Cyprinidae; genus Spinibarbus; species Spinibarbus caldwelli. The sequence goes on from CM077254.1 coordinate 15,255,372, forward strand.
TCAAATAGTGTTGAAAGAGATGAGTTTAAACAATTAAAGCCAACAGAAGTGATACATTTACAACAGTTGCAGACTTACTCATAGTATCACTGTCCCCTTCACCAAAGGGTCCTGATGTGGACTTGGGCCCACCGAACACCTCCAACTGGTTGCATGTCTAGAAGATCAAAACCAGACAATACAGATTACCCCCCTCCCCCAAATTGAATAAATAAACACTGCAGATGTGATTTTTTTGTGTGCATTACCTGTAGTCGGCTGTTGCTCAGTCTCTCGTATAACTTCAATGCTGGTCGGCTAGTAAAATAACCCGTCCAGAAATGATGAGCATCATCAGCATAGGGGAAAAAATCATCTGTCTTCAGAGGCCTAAGATGAATGTCCAGGACAGAAAAAAGAAAAAAAAAAAGAAAATCACAAGTGACACTTGAAAGAGGTCCCTTTTATGCTAGTATTAAAGGATCTCTTTAACAGGCCATATTTAAATGTATTAGATATGTATTCACACAAACCAGGTGAGGTTGGCTAGGTTGAGTTCCTGTAGGTAGCAGGATGGTGTCGAGTAAAGCACATTCACCTTGCTTCCTTTAGCTTGCAGGGCATTTACATACTTGATCAGCTTATCCATGTTCTTGTACCAGAGATTGGCATTCTCATACTGGAAGTCTGAACCCATGGTCATAATGATGTGGTTTGTCTTATAAAAAGCAGCCTGGGAACAGAAATCTCACATGAGCTTTATATATGATTGACTGAACTGAGTACTGCTGCAATGTTGTTGAAATACCTGGTCATAGGAAACATTCAAAAACCTCTGCACTATCTCATCCACATTATAGTCCTCAAGGTCTGGGTCGTCTCTTATGGGAGCATCATTACATGACTGGTCCCAGCAGAAGCCCTCAGGTGGGCTATAGCCATTCGGAAGAACACCTTTAGAGATGAAAGATACAAGGATATGGCTAAAATATATAAAGATCAATTTAATCTTACTGACTGACTTTGAATGGTTTTTAAATATAATATATACAACAGGAGAGTATCTACAACTAATCAAAGAACAGAAAGTGTTGATCCTGCACTATTTGAAAAACTGAATTTGAATAATCGGACAACAAAAAGCAGCACGTTTACAGATTAGTACCCGTGAAGAGATCAGCGAGAGGCGGCGTCAGGCTTTCACTGGCCCTCCAGAGCATTTCCATCTCTTTGGTCTTCATCCTGCGAGCTTTGTCCTGATAATCCAAACGGCCAAAGAAGAAACCGTCATAGCCCATCTGTAAACAAATCAAGAATCATCAGCATCACTATGCCACACCATTCACACCAGTCACAAATAATGTGCCATGGCTACCTGAGCAAAGATGGAGGCGTGTTCTCGGGCGTGTCCAAACGGGTCAATGTGCCAGGCCACCCGGGGACGGCCGCATTCACCGAAGGTGTCATTCAGGAATCGCAGCCCCAGAGTCATCTGATCTATGACTGCGCTGTAGTGCGTGGTGGCCTCGTCACTCATGCACCAGCCACCATTTATAAACTCAAGACGACCTAAGAGAAAAGATGGACATTCATAAAATTCATGATATTTGGAAAAAATATTTTCTACTTTGATTAAAAATATTATGGGGGGGGGGGAATAATTATAAAGTGTAAGCAAAGTATTTTAGAACTTCTTACGTCACCACATTTTTAGTGCAATTAAACTAACGTTAATTTTAGCGTCATTTTTGTAAAAATGTATTCCAATCATTTTTTTTTATAAATATTTATTAATCTTGTATTCTTTATTGTCTCAGACAGCTTTAAATGGGGAAAATAATGGAAAATAATTATACAGATTCAGGATGTAAGATAAGTATTACGTTTTACGTCACTTCACATTTTAGTATCATTACATTTTGTGTGTGTGTGTGTGTGTGTGGTTTGGTTTATATATTCTGGTGGGGACTTAAACCTGAATACACACAGACTCATGGGGACTTGTGTCACGGTGGGGACATAAATTGAAGTCCCCATGGGTACAAAAGCTTATAAATCATACAGAATGAGTTTTTTTGAGAAAGTAAAAATGCAGAAAGTCTCCTGTGAGGGCTAAGTTTAGGTGTAGAGTTGGTGTAGGGCAATAGAATATACGGTCTGTACAGTAGAAAAACCATTACGCCTATGAATGTCCCCACAAGGATAGCGAAACAAGTGTGTGTGTGTGTGTGTGTGTGTGTGTGTGTTTTACAAATCTTTTTATTTTTATACTTTTTACCATCTCAGACTTAAAGGGATAGTTCACCCAAAAATGAAAATTTGATGTTTATCTGCTTACCCCCAGGGCATCCGAGATGTAGGTGACTTTGTTTCTTCAGTAGAACACAAACGAAGATTTTTAACTCAAACCGTTGCAGTCTGTCAGTCATATAATGCCAGTCAATGGGCACAGAATCTTTGAGAGAAAAAAAAACATGCATACACACATCCAAATTAAACCTTGCGGCTCATGACGATACATTGATGCTCTAAGACACGAAATGATCAATTTGTGCGAGAAACTGAACAGAATTTTTATCATTTTTTACCTCTGATACAGGCAATGTCCAACTCTACTGAGCTCATCCACAACATCCGGCGCGTGACGCATCAACGGCTCTGGAACATAGATATATATATGCATAGATATATAAGTAGATCCTTACATATCGCAGTCCATAGAAACAGTTGCTAATGAGGAATCTATGTATATATGTCTATGTGCCAGAGCAGGTTGACGCGTCACACACCGGATGTTGTGACAGTCGGACATTGAGGTTTATCAGAGGTAAAAAATTATATAAATATTGTTCAGTTTCTCGCACAAACCGATCATTTCGTGTCTTAGGACATCAATGTATCGTCACGAGCTGCAAGGTTTAATTTGAATTTGTCTGAGCATGTTTTTTTTTTCTCTCAAAGATTCTGTGCCCATTGACTGCCATTATATGACTGACAGACTGCAACGGTTTGAGTTAAAAACCTTCGTTTGTGTTCTACTGAAGAAACAAAGTCACCTACATCTTGGATGCCCTGGGGGTAAGCAGATAAACATCAAATTTTCATTTTTGGGTGAACTATCCCTTTAAAAACAAATACCCTCCTCACCCTCATTGACCAGCTGTGTTACAGTTCGCTGTGTGTTCTGGCTCTGTTGCCTCCACCAGCGGTAAAAGAAGGCCATCTCTACGTAGATGAACCTTCGGGCTGGATCCTTCTGTAGCTGGTCTATTACCGAGTCCAAAATATACTGAACTCCTGCATGCTGGATGTTGTTTCGGTCTGAAAAACACAATGACTGGAATAAAACACTGAGCTTTGTGTTTTATTTACATGCCTGAACCAGCCTGACACCAACAAAATGTTGTGTGTATTATGTTATAAGGTTAAATATTCAGCTTTAAAGGGCCATGAAACCCCAGACTACTTTTTCTGAGATTTTAGCAGAGGTGTTTGTGTTGTACGTACATAAGCCGTCAAAAGGCTTATATAAATGCAGCAGAATAAGCCTAAAAAGTTATAAGAGGTGCAACAGCGCATTCATATATATATGTTTTCGATGAAGAGTGCAAATGGCCCTCTTCCCCCTTCTCTCCGCAGCGCACCACACCCACTTTTTTTTCTTTCTTTTTTTTCTTTTTTTTTTTTTTTTTGCATTTTTTAAAACTATGGTGAGAACTAACCAGTGCTGAAACAGTGGGTGACCCTTTAACACTCCAATGCATTGCCACTATCATATGACAAGCAACACATAAATCATACGAAAGTAACATGAAGAATGTGATCTACTAACATTACACACCAATGAAAGTTACGAACAAGCACTTTCAAGTGAGACATGAACAAAGCTTCACCTCCATAGTAGTATTGATCCACAGTCTTGAGCCAGCCAACATCATCATGTGTGTGAGGAACCAGATGGACATTCAGCATGGAGGGATTTGAGGCTGGACATGACTGCAGAGATCCAGTGTCCGTTATCAGTGGAGAGATAACAGTTACAACACTAATGAGTTTCACTTCCTCTTTCTACAAACATTTCCTTTTTACTTAATTTTAACATCTACTTTGGTACACTTACAAAACATGCTATAGCCATGGTGCATGCCCAAAACACTATGGTAATGTAGTGACATCAAGTGCAAAAATGATTAATACAAAGGTACATTTGGTAAGTTTTTGTTATTGTATATTATTTCCCTAGTGCTAATTTTTTACATTTAGTCAAACCTTTCTCAAAGGTCCTACAACGAATAACTTAAAAATATTCACACATTAAAACAAAAGTCACCTTATAACCGCAGATGGAGTTTCGTCCCGTGGGTAAAGAAAACACAAGACAGAAGAGCAGCTGGAACAGAAGACTGATGCAGAGCGCAGGCATCATGAAAATGAAACTACAATTATATGACAGCCGAATTTGTGTTATGTCAAGTGACTTCTCCAATTTAAGAATAAACAAAATAAAAGTCTTCAAATAGCTGCAAAGTCCTTAAGTATCTACAAAATAAACGTCCTTGAATAAAAGGTAAGAATAAAACCATCGATAAAAATACAATATTGTAGCTTTCTAAGCTATCAAAAAATACACGGAGTCAAGATTGCTGCATCAGACTAGAACCGTCGTATTTTATTAGAACTCTTTTGCGTCAAAAACACGCATCAACCAAACCCTCTAACTCTTAAAGGGGACGTGTCAAATATGCATGTGTGTATGTAGGTGATGTGTGAATTATGTATCAGTGATGCATTAGTTGCTTGTATCTGCCCCTACACAGGCCCCCCCAGAATTCACCAACACCGGCAACATCAGCTTGCTGGGAGCTCGAACTTGTCTCCCTGAACGCGTGCAGTGACTTGAGTCTGCAGCAGGTTGAACCTCTGTAGCAGTCAAAGATTTGTCCCCAAGGTCTGTCCCCTTGTTGGCGGCTGGACGACCCCTCCTAGGAGCCAGCGCGGGAACCATCGACCGACCGAGTTCTCCATGAGCTGGTTTAAGTCGATCAACAGTGACTCGTTCTGGACGACCTCCGACATCGACCAGGAAAGTTTTGACTCCAGGCTCCAGAACTCGAAACGGGCCATCGTACGGGGGCCGCAAAGAATGTCGGTGAGTGTCATGACGGATGAAAACAAACTCAGCCGCAGAGAGGTCTCTAGGCATCCAAGCTACCGTCAGCCCATGCTGAGAGGTAGGAACGGGTTTGAAAGTATTGATTCTGTCCAGGAGGGCAGAGCGGTCAGAAGACAGACTCCAGGGCCTTGTGCTGTCAGGAATGAAATCTCCCGGGACCCGCAGAGTCTGACCATACACCAACTCTGCCGAGGAAGATTGTAAATCCTCCTTGGGAACCGTTCGCAGGCCCAGGAGAACCCAGGGCAGTCGCTCAATCCATCTGTCATCTGTCAAACTGGCCCTCAGTGCAGTTTTGAGAGAGCGATGAAAGCGTTCACACAGCCCATTGGCCTGTGGGTGAAAGGCCGTAGTACGGTGAAGCTGCACACCTAGGATCTGTGCCACCTCCTTCCACAACTCAGATGTAAATTGAGGGCCGCGATCGGAAGATATGTCCGATGGTGTGCCGAAACGAGCAACCCAAGTGTCAATGAAGGCCCGTGCTACATCCGCTGTTGTTGTTGAGGCCAATGGTACTGCTTCCGGCCACCTGGTGGTTCGATCCACCATAGTCAGAAGGTGAGTAAACCCTCGGGAGGGTGGCAGTGGACCAACCAGGTCAATGTTAACATGGTCAAAACGTCGTTCTGGCACCTCAAAAGTTTCCAGTGGCGCTTTGATGTGTCTTTGCACTTTAGCCCGCTGACATGCTACACATGCTGAAACCCAGATCCGAACATCCTTTTTCAATCCATGCCACACAAACTTTGACGAGACCAGTTTCTGTGAAGCTTTCCGCCCAGGGTGTGACAAACTGTGGACCTTGTCGAACACGGCTCTCCTCCACTGCACAGGTACCACTGGACGAGGGTGGCCTCTGGAGACATCACACACTAGCGTTACTCCTGCCTCCGTGAAGTGGATGTCAGCTATTTTCAAACTGGAGTTAGCCGTCCGGCAAGCCTGCACATCGGAGTCGGACTGCTGGTCAGCAGCTAACTGGACAAAGTCTATACCCAAGTGTACTGCTTGCACAGTGGCCCTGGAAAGGCAATCTGCCACGACGTTGCTTTTTCCGTCAATGTGCCTGATATCTGTCGTGAACTCGGATATGAAGGCCAGGTGTCGTTGTTGGCGTGATGACCAGGGCTCAGCAACCTTGGACATAGCATAAAGCAAGGGTTTATGATCTACAAACGCTGTGAAAACACGTCCCTCCAAAAAGAAACGAAAGTGTCTGACTGCCAGGTAGAGCGCGAGCAACTCTCTGTCAAAAGTGCTGTACTTCTGCTCATTTGGGCGGAGCTGCCGACTGAAAAATGCAAGGGGTTGCCAAACACCATCGACCAGTTGTTCGTGTACAGCACCCACTGCACAGTCTGAGGCATCAGTAGTGATAGCAATGGGGGCGTCTGGAATTGGATGAGACAGCATGGTTGCCTGTGCTAAAGCGAGTTTAGCATCCTCAAATGACTTAGTCATCTCCTCTGACCAGGCAATCTGTGTATTCCTGCTGTGTCCTTTGAGGGCCCTGTACAAAGGGTGCATAAGCTCAGCTGCTCGAGGAACGAAACGGTGATAGAAGTTCACCATCCCCAAAAACTCTTGCAGTGCTTTGGTTGTGTGGGGAACAGGGAACTTTGTAATAGCGTCGACTTTGTCTGGTAGAGGAACTGCCCCAGAGCTTGTGATTCGGTGACCAAGAAAGTCGATAGCAGCCAGGCCAAACTGGCACTTGGCGGGGTTAATTATCAAGCCATGTTGGCCAAGGCGAGCGAACAGCAATTGCAAATGAGTGAGGTGCTCTCTTCTGGAAGCACTGGCGACTAAAATGTCATCCAAGTACACAAACAAAAAATCCAGGTCTCGTAGGATGGAGTCCATCATGCGCTGAAAGGTTTGTGCTGCGTTTTTGAGCCCAAAAGGCATCCGCAAAAATTCAAAAAGCCCAAATGGTGTTATCACTGCTGTTTTTGGGATGTCCTCCTTGAAAACTGGCACCTGATGGTAACCTCGAATAAGGTCCACTTTCGAGAAAATAGTTTTCCCAGCCAGTCGGGCCGAAAAATCCTGAATGTGTGGAACTGGGTATCGGTCAGGTGTGGTGATGTCATTGAGTCGACGATAATCTCCACATGGGCGGTAACTGCCATCCGCTTTGGGGACTATGTGGAGGGACGAAGCCCAAGGACTGTTAGAGCGTCGCACTATACCCAGTTTTTCCATGTTAGCGAACTCGGTCTTGGCAACTGCCAGTTTCACTGGATCTAATCGACGGGCTCGGGCATGAACCGGCAGTCCGAATGTAGAGATATAATGTACGACCCCATGGCTGGCCACTGCTGAGGAGAAAGTGGGTTTAGTGAGGTTAGGAAATTGACAGAGCAGTCGGGTGAACTCGCAGTCATCTGTCAATGCGCTAGACAGAGTGGTTGTTGGAAAGGTGCTCCTTGAGCAAGGTAAAACATTGAAACCTTCCGCAGTGACCAAGCAGCAGTTTTTGACATCAACCAACAGTCCATTGGTGCACAGGAAGTCTGCACCCAGGAGGGGCCTACTCACATCTGCTAACACGAACTCCCATGTAAAACGTTGGCCATGGAAGCATAGTGGTACTAGTCGTTTCCCGTAGGTGCGTATTTTGCCTTGATTGGCTGCCTCGAGCGGTAAGCTAACCTCGCCTGAGCGCCTGTCCACTGTTGACGCGGGCAGGACGCTAACCTGCGCCCCTGTATCACAGAGGAAATGTCGGCCAGATAGTGAGTCTGTGATGAACAGTAAGTAAGCAGTGTCATTAGCTACTATGCTACTGACAGTCGGCATATCGCGGCTCACATTAAACGTGCATGGAGGACGGCACTTCTTGGCTTTCGGCCCAAAACGGGCGTGAAAGAAACATAGTCCTTGTTCCGCCGACTGATGTGCAGCGGGAGCTGGCCTTACATCTGAACCCCGTGCTGCAGCTCTCAAAACAGGGCACACAGATGTAGTTACTGAGTCAGTTGCTGTACACTTGTGTGATGCTGCTTGATACACATCTGCCAGCTGTGCCAGTTCCCTGTAGTCAGTCACCGTACTGTTTGCAAGAGAGGTACGAACGCTGTTTGGTAACTGTTGTAAGAACAACTCTTTAAACAGAAAGCATGGCTTATGCTCACCCAGCAGTGCTAGCATGTGGTCCATTAACTCGGATGGCCGTGAATCTCCGAGGCCAGGAAGGGAGAGCAAACGACGTGCTCTTTCAGTCTCTGATAAACAAAAAGTCTTCAACAGATATGTCTTCAGTGTAGAATATTTATCCCGAGCCGGGGGATTTTCCAGAATGCTGATCGCTCGCGCAGCCGTGGAGCTGTTGAGGGCTGCGACGACATAATAGTATTTCGTGTCGTCCGCGGTTATGTCCCGTAAGGCGAACTGAGCTTCGGCTTGAGCGAACCATACGGCTGCTTGTTGCTCCCAAAACTCCGGGAGCTTCAGAGACACAGCATTCGTCGACATCACAAATAAGTTATTTGTTCTGCGTCGGGGTCACCAATGTAGCTTTCTAAGCTATCAAAAAATACACGGAGTCAAGATTGCTGCATCAGACTAGAACCGTCGTATTTTATTAGAACTCTTTTGCGTCAAAAACACGCATCAACCAAACCCTCTAACTCTTAAAGGGGACGTGTCAAATATGCATGTGTGTATGTAGGTGATGTGTGAATTATGTATCAGTGATGCATTAGTTGCTTGTATCTGCCCCTACAATATATTATATATTATATTATATTGCATTCTTTTATATTATATTATATTATATTATATTATATTATATTATATTATATTATATTATATTATATTATTATATTATGTTATATTACATTCAGGGCTGTCAATCGATTAAAATATTTAATCGCGATTAATCGCATGACTGTCATGAGTTAACTCATGAGTTTTTTTCTGTTCTAAATGTACCTTAAATTAATACTAGTTTTTAATACTCTAATTGACATGGGCATGGTATTTGTGCTTGAAAAAAGCATCCAAGAAAAAAATATATGTATGAAGACATTCTACAAGTGTGCAAATCTCATTGCAAGAATTCACATACTGATTTGCCGATGTACAAAATTCGTCTGTGACTTCACATTTTTTGATGCAGGTGTGTGAATGTGTTTTGCACCATATTCACTGCAGCAGTAGTAGCAAAACGTGAGCGTATACGTTTCTTAATTTGTGATCCGTAGAATAGGATTTGTGCACCTGCAATGAAGGATTCGAGAAGGTGTAACTGTGTGTTGTGTTTGTGGGAGATCTTCAAGTTTGCATCTTTTGTCTGTGGCTTCAAATTTACTGATATACAGGTGTGGCTATTCTCTACAACTACAAATTCTGCTGTCACGGACGCTCAGTTGTTTTGCACCAAAAATAACTTCATAAATTAGCACAGTTAAAATGAATTTGCGTTAACGTGTTAATTTTAACAGCCCTAATTATATTATATTATATTATATTATATTATATTATATTATTATTGCTTCCGTAACAACAAGCATTTCTACCCCTAGTAAAGTTCTTTTTTTTTTTTTTAAGTGTACCTGTTTATTAAGGAGACAACAGTGTCTTATGACAACAATGTCCTCAGTTATTGTAACTATGACTTTAATTGCCTAACATTAAACATTTTTGATAAACTTTTTCTTTTTTCTGGGGATTCCCCCCACATTGCTTCAGTCAGTATATCCTGCTCACAAAGACACAATGTTATGTATTCTTATTAAGGGAGGAAGCTTTGTTTACTGCTTCATCTGTCTGCGGCTGGGATCATAATGACCTCACCCTTTATCTACTTCATTTCCTCCTCCTCCTCCTCCTTTTCATGGGTTTGCAAGAGTCCTGCCTGACTTCCATAACAGATAGATAACATTCCTGAGATCTGAAAAAAATCTTCAAAAACTCTTCAAAATCAATTTACAGTGGACAAAAAGGTTTTTAAAATACATAATGTGTGTCAGGATGTATTTTTATTGTACTTTATTAGTACTTCATGTTAAACACAGATTTTTTATTTTTAATTTTTTTTCCTTTTTAAAATCCAAATGAGAAGCTATATATCTTATTAAAGGGCTTATCATGATAGAAGTTGAAGAACTGACTCTGATCTCTGACATTTTCTTGAACAGACGTTTAAAGCATTACGTCATAAGTGCCTCTAGTTAGACCATTCGAAGTCATCATCATCTCAAATGTCAGACTATTGTACAATCAAAAGATTTACCAATCAAAATATTTAATTTCATATTCCCTATAGAATGACTCCCCCTGTGGTTATCCCTCCATAATTAATCATGCAACTTTGACTTTATATTGTAAGAAGAAAACCCAAGAGAGGCCTGAGGCAGTCCAGCATGAGCCCAAAGAAAAAAGATTTGCAGGGAGCCCCTGTGACTAAAGTCTTTGTTCACACTTTAGTCTCTTCATGAAAAGACAAGCTAAAGGATGAGCCACATCGAAAGGAATCCAAGATCATGTTGCTGCACAGATTTTCACTCAAAGGCTCTGTGAGGAATCTCTGTTCTCTGTACAACAATGTAGAATTAGTACAATTAATTTTAGGACTAGACAAGCAGTAACATTAACTAGCCCTATTAGACTATCTTGTAGTGTTGGTTTCTAGTATGTCATTATGTTTTTTTGTTTTGTTTTTTTGCCATTTTTTGACATGTTGCTGTTGATTTCCCCTTTTATTTTTTTAATTAATTAATTTATTTATTTATTCATTTTCTTTGCATGATAAACTAACAATAAAACTTGAAAAAAATAATACATTGCGAAACAACACCTTTAAGTTTTTACATTGCTTGACAATCATAAACATATTTTATATTATATCATTGTAGCTTATTTATTGGTCTCTTGTGGCTCACTGCCACAAGAACGTTTTATCAACGTATTATGAACGTTTAAGTCTGTTAAAGTAAACTTCATACAAAAGAAACACTTTAAGTGTCGGGACTATCAGGATTTTGAGATAAAACCGATCCTTAGAGACAAGTGCTATACAGTAGCTTATTCCAACACACTGCACCAAACACCTGGTTTAAATCAGAGGAGGGCCACAGCCAGAATGTGCAATGTTTTCCCCTGTTGCTGCTCTGTAAACATTTAGATAATAGTATGAGGCTACCACCGTATAAACCACTTACAGCCTCCTGCATCTACGCACCTAGAAGTATTTATCTGTTTATTTTGTTGCAGGAAGCATCCGAGCACATGTATTTTTGGATGAACCAAATATTCTGTAACATTAATGGATCTGTGAATTGTATGCATACTGGATGAAACCTGACAAAAAACACTGCATGAGAGAAAAAAAAAAGGGAACAGCTGAGGAAAAATATATGACATCATTGTGGAGATGCAAGGCCTCAGAGAGAGCTCGACTTAGTGTTTCTGATTCTTATCTGCCCACAACTTCTTATTTTGGGAGGAAGCTTTTACAGCTTGGGTTTACAGCCCTCTCTCCCTCCAAATGGGGCCGTGACTGAGTGTGATGACCTCACCCTGTTTCTACTAAACTCTCTCTTACTCCTCTCCTCCCTCACCCCCTCTCGCTTTCTCATAGTCTGTGCAGTGAGGCTGGAGTCACGTTCTCCACAGTTCCTGCAGTCTGCATCTCAAAAGTCTCTCTGCAGTGTCTTGGACGACTTCAGAGTGGACCATTTTAGCTTTGTTGACTGACTTGGTTGACTTCAGACTTGTAATTTGATTGGATTTACCAAAAGAAGGATTCTTTTAAACAATGAGAAGGATGTTTTATTGTTTTATGGTTATTTGTTCCTCAATCAGATGATTAAAGCAAGAACAGCAATGAAGAGGATCCAACCTTTTACTATTGGGACCAAGTTATCTGTCCCCTCCGAAAACAAATGTCTGGATAATGTGGGCAACATCCTTCCTGTACCGGTTCTGGACTGCTGTGAACTAAGAAACAACTCTAACAATGACAATTCTCCTTTCCATGAGGAGAGACTGTCCACATCTACACCCGTGGAAGGACTTTCAGATGATATTAAAGAGGAAGATGACAGGGACTCTGTGTCCCCATCAGCTTCTTCCAGATCCATCAGGAAGATTGCTATGTGTGCAAATGTTGAAAGCCAGTCTGTCAGTGACTTTAATGTGACAAACCATGAGACAAACAAACCAAGTACTTCTACTGAAAAGCTGTTTCTTGTTGAGGAAAGATTGAGTGACATGTCCGGTGCACAGCTGGAGGTGAGCAAGACTGCATTGCTTTCATGTGTTGGACATTATGTTCCTTAGCTGGAAAATGTTTATTTGTGATATTATTTTAACTTTTATTATATAAATCTAGTATAATTATAGATTATATATATATAAATAAAAAAAAAACTTTAGCATTTACAATTAATATTTAGAATTTTATCCAAATGTTTAAGAAAGATATATGATTGAATTAGATAAAGTATCAATTTTTACTCTCTTCATTTTTAAGAAATGTTGTAGCCAAAAGTTTTATTGGGTTATAAGTAATATATATGAAATTAATTGTATTCATTTTTAATTAATTAAAATTTTTGGTATTTTTTTAACGATATATTAAATTAATATGTTAAATTATAATAATATTAAATTTAAATGATAATGTGTGTGTGTGTGTGTGTGCACGCGTGTGTGTATATTGTATATATATAAACTTTATAATAAATTATATATATACTTAATTATATATAGTAATATTGATTAAGTATTCATTTTTTTTTTCATTTTTATATTATATTTTTTATATAATATTTTAAATCATTCTCATTGAATGCAATTTTAGACTCAACCTAAATAAAAAAACAAACAAACAGACAAAAATAAACCAAACTCTATATCTGGGATCGTAAGATAAACAGAGGATTATAAAAATATTGTATCATAAAAAACAAAACAGCTTTTCCACACTTTTCAAATATAATCATTTTTAGTTAGTTGGCATCACAACTTTTTTTTTTTTTTTTTTTCACAGGCATCACAAACCAACAGCACACACACCAGCTCCATATCTGTTATTCTCTCGGTCTCTCGCTGTTTTTTTATGAGCTGTTTGTTAAATTGTTACAGTTACTGCCTGCCCATGCACACTCTCCACAAATGTCTGCAAAGAGTTTCCCACTGCAAAACTAGAAATGCAGCTTCTCATTGCACAAATGAGCACAGCAAGAACACATTGTCTTATTGTGAGAGGAGGAAAAAAGAAGAAAAAAAAACTGCGTGGATTATTACAGTTTTGCACACTGTGCTCATTGAGATGAGGTCATAGCCAGGCCCCTCATTACACAAGCCCACATCCGAGATGAACTGGTAATTTCCACAAAAAAAATGGGAGGTAGTTCCAAACTGGAACACACAGGGAAGGATCTAAGACCAAACTGATGATCAGACACAAATAATGTTGAAACTATTGACTGTGATGCACTTTGTGGCTAAAGAAGTACCAAATTATGTTACAATATTCCACATTTTGTTCCCTTTTTTTGTGTAAGTGGTAAAACGACACTATAAATGTTAAAGGGCAGAAGGTGTGGTTTGTGCACTCTTAAAGAAATTTAACACCATGTGCCAAGGATGCAGTCATCGCAATGGTGCAGAAGACAAGTTAAGCAATGCAAGATCTGCAACATAAAACACCACTGCTAGATGAGATCATTATTTGGAATTACCACACCTTGCTGCAGGCTCATATATTGTTGGTGGGCCAACAGACTCAGATCCTGCTATTACTGTGTTTTACGCTATAAAATACATCATAAAAATCCCCCGGGTGTCCCAAACACAGGTGCATAATCATGAGGTGTTCGCTGTGGAGATATCTGATACCTCTGAAGAGAATGTTTTGGCATATCATCTTGAAAGCAATCTTCTTGAATTAATTCGGTACTTAATCTGTACTTCATGTACTCAAACAAACAACATGATTTTATTGCCTAACAGCTGAGAAACTGCAAAAGAACCATAACTTGGCGCACAAATCGAATTAGTTGCAGCAACGTAGAATGATGTAAGACATTTTGGGAGATTTACAAAATGAGAAATAGTCTGTCGGTCAAGAGTCTGTGAGGTCATTGGCTAAGAGCGCAGATGAAAACCATAACTGGTAGAACATTATTGCTATAAAAAAGACTCAATAAAATATTTTTAAATGAGAAATAAATAAATAGAAACACTTAAAATTAGGAAACTAAAAAAAGTTCAGAAAACACTGAATCCACATATACTGGGAATAAAAAATAGGTGTAGAATCTGTATTTTCAATCAAATTGCAAGCAACACATTGAATTAAATGTAAAATTTCAATTGAAATGTAAATGGACAAACTAAATACATTAATACTTCAACTGAAAACTGAAATAGTACTTTTTGTCATTCGTAATTAACAACTTTGGCACAAAAAACAGCTCATATATATCTTTCCAGACTGATCCATGGACTAAAGAAAGGAAGATAAGGAACCTTCATTACGATTACAGCATGTCAACTTTCCCACGTGATCAACCAGAGGACGCGTCTCAGAGCCAAAGGAGAGACCTCAAAGACTTTGAGAACTCTCTCATCCAACTGACAACAAGTCTGGACTTGATGCAGGTTAAATGGATCATAAAGATGTTTCTGTTTTGTTTATTAATGTGTCTTCTTTTACCATTACCTCATGTACTCTTAATTCATCTCCTATGCCAGGAGGAACCAGAAAGACCTCTTCAGAAGAAGACAGATGCTGTAGATTTAGGATTGGAAATGTTTAGAAGAAGACAAAGCCCAGGGGACCACGTTGACAAATCGTAAGATTTCCTGGCACTATGGAGCATAGAGCATTATTACACTTTTGTTAGTGAAACAAACTGTTCGGTTTCTCTGCAGGTGGCTCAAGTTGAGGTCACTCCTGAGCGACTATCATCAGGATCTCATGTTGGCTCTAGATGTCTCATCATTTTACCAACAAGCCGACAGCATCATTGGCTCCATTACCAGCAAGGTTGAGAAAACAAGGGTTGTTTAGTTTTGGCATTTAGAGAAGACCTCAAACAGTCTTTATAAATCATGATTGCAATACAAGTCCTGATTCAAGATGAATTTCATTGCAGAGGAACCGTGTACTGGCGGGCGACATCCCAAAAAGTGACAAAGAGACCAGAGAAATTGCCTGTCAGATCAACGTAAGTCAATCCATGATCTCATTAGAGGAAATACTGTCTCTTGAATCTGAGAACATGAAAACAGTGTCGCAGTGTCACAGTCACTTTGTTTTTTAATGTATGATTTCTCACTCGACCAAATAGTAGCACGTTGCATTGGTCTCACATACAAGTTTTTTTTTTCTCCGGACTGTAGCAGATGAACTCCAAATGAATGATGTCATTTCCTTTCATAACCCCACCCCTCCCTGGACAACTCTCTTTCCAGATGCTGAATGAGTCTGCGTCTCGGCTGTCAACTCTCCACCCAACCCTGGCCAGAAGAGTTACATGCAAACAGGCCGAGGTGAAGGAAAACTGGGCACTTCTCCAGGAGTTTCTCCGGTAAACGAAAGTCCACTTTCTCCCATTGTCCTCCTGTGAACAAAAAACAATAGTAAACAAAATATTGGAGAGCAGTGATGTCATAGTTAAGGCTTGGAATAGTACATGACATCATGCTAAAATGGATTCCATAATGGTCAACATGCAGGAGTGGAGCTGACATGTGGTTTAGTGATGTAATGTTATGGTCTTTTATTTTGATATTGACCTATTGCAGAGTCTTAGATCATAAATGGTAGATGTTGTTTTGACGCAATTGCTATGTATTCAGTTTCACGCATTGATTCTGAGTTTAAGCGTTTGCCAGTTTATGTAATGTTTTGTGCCCTTTTGAAGAGTGATTCTGTATCCAGGAAGATAAATATCACTTAGAGCTTAGAAAAATATTATTTTGATTTCTAGATCGTTTTTCTATTAAACCATGCACGTCTGGTTTAAAACATTGCCACTACCATTACAGACAGCTGTAATTAGTGGCTTAGCTAATGTCACCCTTTTAAGTTACAAAATATCACACTGATTGTATCATAGCTCTTATCACAGAACAGTCAACAGCTTTAGACACAGAATTCCACAGATACTCACACCATTATGGAAACTCGGATTTGGAACGTGACCTCTGCTAAATAGTATGACTTCTGAAAATGTCAGAGAATGAATGACAAACAGGGAAAGAAATAGAGAAAGGGTGGTTATCGATGAACGAAGGCTGTTTCTCCTAAGCTCTGGTGCAGATGTGAGGAATAGCTCATATGTATGGTATGAAGATATGGTGATGGGAGACAGGTACTCTGTGAAAATGCATGGAGGAATGTGCCCATGCAGTGGGGAAGGAACTAATAAAAAAAATAACTGTCTAAATGATTGTCATAATTCTTACTAAAGCAACTACTTCAGACTAATACAGAATGATTTAACAAAAATACAGAGTAAAATAAGCCCCATTTATAACCTAATTAGACCTAACATATTTTGAAATCAACTAGAGTTTTGTGTTAGAGTTTAATCCATGTCTGTTAGGTCTGAGGCTGTTGAAAATTCACTTTTAGTAGGTATACACATCCATTAATTAAAAAAAAAAAGTTTTTTAAAACATTTTTAATAATTTTTTTTTTTTTTTTTCATAGAACAGAACAAAAATATTGATTACTCTTGTGGTGATGGCTTGGACTACACAGATTTGATATTCAATTTAATACCACATATCACATACTTATGTGTAAAATCTTCATAGAAGGTTTTCACAGAGAAATCATGATTCAAGTTTTTTCAAGCACTTATTTATTTATTGAGTTATTTATTTGTTTTTTAAATTTAGAACTAACTAAAACCACACACAAAAATTATTACTAGAAACTGACATATACTGTATATATATTATAGATAGATAGATAGATAGATAGATAGATAGATAGATAGATAGATAGATAGATAGATAGATAGATAGATAGATGGATGGCCTTCTTGATTGCACTGTATATACCAATTGTTATTTGCTAACAAAAACAAAGAAATGTCCATGGGTTTTTAAAAATGTCTATGGCAAAATTATCATAATATACACATTCTTTTATATCTGTCTTTTCAAAAAAAGAAGCTGTTGCAGACATTACCCAATTTTTTGAAGTAAAGCCAACAAGCAATGGTTACATTCCTTTTTGGCTCTCTCAGCGAATCCTTTATCACTAGCTCTGCGAACACACCTTTCCTGAAACTATGAGCTAACCAGACAAGAGGAAAAAGCTTGCCAAAAATAATATCTTCCCAACGCCAAAACAATTGCTGCAAAACTTTGTCCAGGATTACATAACTTGCAGAGATAATGATGCAAGCGTTCTGTAGATATTTTTATTTGTTCAATCTGCAAGTTGTTAGCATTAAAAATTTACAGTGTACTGACTTGTATAGTCAAAAATGATGATGAAACATCATGATATGTTTGAAATGTTTTGACGAGTAATGCTGCCCCTGTGGTGCCATGAGAGGTAACATTTTGTTCCACTTCTACAGGAACCAGAAGACAGATGTTTCTTCAAAACGCCCGTCAGCGTTACCCGCTGATCCTCTAACTACATGCCCTGACTCACAGAGTTTTCCTAGAAATGAGGGTCACAGCGTAATGGGAAAAGACGTCAAAGAAGAGCAAAACCGTCTCAGAGGATTTGAGGTTAGCTGCAGTGCCTCCAAAAACATCTGCAAGCATGTGATTATAAATGACCAGTCATGACCACATAGAAAAATCGACTGGTCTGAAATTTCTGTTTGGTGAAACAATCTTTTACACAGAGGCTTTAAACGTATCACTTGACAGATGACCTTTTTAGACAGTGACATTACTTGACAATGATAGTCCACAAAGTCTCTTTCCTATGAGTACTCATTTTGTGATTTCTGTTTAGGCATGTTTCCATTTCAGAGTGAAAAAATAGATATCAATATAGATATAGATACAAATACAAATCAAAAGATGCCATCCCATGTGTCTGCGATATTCTGGTGTTAATTATCTATGATTAAACTTAATCTATGCCTGAACATGTATTTCTGCAGTGCACTCAAGGCCTGTGGACCCATAGGATGTGGAGTCCGGATGAGGAATGTTCTATAGGGAGTCAAGTCTCACTGTCTGAAAGCAGCTGTTCCAAGCTGGACAATATCTCAGAAAAAGCGGACAGGAAGAGGTACAATTAGTGTTTTATTTCACAATGAATCTGATTAAAGGTTGATTAAAGTAAATGATTCATAAATGTGAATGTGTCATTTCACACAATGGACTTCAAGATGCAGTTGTTGAGTAAAGTTTGATTAACACTTAATGTTTTCCCAGTTGTATCGACCAGATGGCTCAAACAACCCCTGTTTCCTCTCAAGAATATCTCATACCCAATAAGCTGTGGAAAGAGTTGACGACATCCACTGGAATGGTAATGCAATTTCAAGATATTTTTTTCATAACAGTGCACTAAACTCATATATAAATGGTCTCACTTATCTCTTTTCGTCTCCTTTTTAAAGAATGAAGAGCATGACTGCTCAAAGCAAAGACAAGACCACAAAATAGAGGAGCTCCTAAGCCAGGTGGAGGTCCTTTGGGATGCTCTGCAAAAGAAGTATGGAGAGAACAATAAGACTGAACCAGCAGAAAAAGAACAATCTGGAGATAAAGCTGCACAAATGGTGTCAGATCTCACAGTTTCAAACAATCTCCTGGAAAAAGCAGAGGTAGGCAGTTCAGGAATGCTTGAAAAGTTCCTTGAACTTCTGGATCCCAGCGTTGATCACAAAATATGTCAGGTAAAACATCCATCATAACCTTCATCAAAATGTGGTTTTAAGTGACTGATACCAAAACATGAACATGAATATAAGAAAAGTAGCGTACTCAGTTTCAAACTCATTACTTGGTGTGTTTGTGTATGAGTTAAGAAAATATAATGAATGCAGGACCACTCCTGTAAATCTGCTTTAGGATGTTCCTGGAACTCTGCAAGAAATGGCTGAGGCTGCAGAAATGTCTCTAAATCTACTGAGTCAACAAACTGAACAAGAAAGATCCCAGAAGCAGGACCAGATCACTAATGATCTACAAAGCTCGGTAAAATATGAGCTTGTTTCACAAAGCGATGTCCAACATCAACCTATTATTAGAGAGTTACAAGTAAATTAAAAGCACCATATTTCGCTCATTGTGAATCACAAATGACTTTAAATACCTCTTATAATTTTTCTACAGAGTTTTTTGAATTAGATGATAAAAGATCAAATCAAGTGACATTTAATTTAAAGATTTATCTTTCCTCAGCTATCTACTCTAACACTGCGGATAAACCAACACCTCTGCCGCTGTGCTGAGCTCAGTATGGACCTCCTGGACATAGAAACAGATATGGCTGTGCTTTGTGACTCTGACCTCAGTGGTCTGGAGGGGCTACAGGAGCAGCAGGATGACCTAGAGGTCAGATAATGAAAAAACGACCTTTACTAATTGAATATAAATAGATGTTAATCACTATGTGAATGACCTTGGAGCAGTAATTAAGCATTTAAAGATGAGCCAAGTTTCTTAGGTATTAAAAATTCGCTAAGATTAAGCACATAAACAATTATTTATAGGTTCTTTTATAAGGGATTTGCTGGATATAAGTTTTCCCACTGCATCCTGAAATGGATTTAATGAGCTTCAGTTCAGCCATTTTAGGTCATGCTAATGAATCATTTTTTTTGTTCCACAAAGGCTCACTATAATATCATTGAGGGAGAGGTGAGAGAAATGGAGAGACTAGACAGTCAGCTAAAGGTTCCTTCCACACAACAGAGAGACTCTCTCAGGGAAGAGGTTCAGGCGATCCTGCAGGCTTGGGAGGAAGTAGGCCGCAACATGGCTGAAAACAGAGGCCGCCTGGAGAAGTTCCACCAGATTCAGGACTACTTCGAAAACTATCTTGCCATGATGTAAGAAGAGAAAGTCTGACTAATTTGGTCATATGTCATATTTAATGTCAACAACTTTAGCAAGACATACTTTCTCATGTGTGGTTTTGTTATATTATAGCCTATTAGTTTGGGACTGATGTGATATTTTGATACGGCCTTTTCTTCCTGTGCCTGTAGTACGTGGACAGAGAACACCAGATCCTGTATCCTTGCTGG
Source organism: Spinibarbus caldwelli (assembly GCA_039654775.1). Taxonomy (NCBI): domain Eukaryota; kingdom Metazoa; phylum Chordata; class Actinopteri; order Cypriniformes; family Cyprinidae; genus Spinibarbus; species Spinibarbus caldwelli. The sequence goes on from CM077254.1 coordinate 15,275,724, forward strand.
CAGCTCTGCTTGGAGAGAGAGTGAAGTTGCAGAGATTGATCACAGCATTGAAACAAAGCTGGATGAGTTTAGCAAACTGGCTGCAGCTGGTCAAATGCTTATGCAAGATGAGAGTCAGTTTAAAGACATTGTGAGTGTGTGATTGATTTACTTACAGTTGCCACATGGTCATCTAAAAGCGATCTCAGCTGTCTGAATATGTGGCGTCCATCTGCAGAATGTTCGTTATGATGTTTTCTTGATTATAATCTTCCTGTCTGTAGATCAAGGAGAGAACAGATGAGTTGCAAAGCATGCTGGGATGGATCCAGGTGAACTGGCACGTTCAAAGAGAGCATCTTAAAAGAAACCAGAATAAGAGACTAGAGTCAACAAACGATCCTGTTCAACAGCAGGTTATTCAAATTTTTTTGTCATCATTTAAAAAAATATAATTTCAAATATAAAAGGGATAATGTAGGGTCATGTGATCATAATGGCAAAATTAACCCCATCAGGATCTTGTATCACCCTGAAGGGGTTTATTTTGCAATAATAGCAATCTGACTGCACATGATCCTCCTTAATATACAAATGTTTACTAAGTAAACTAAGCCTTATTATTTTAGAGGAAAGAGTGATACAAGAGATATGAAACACAACTATGCACAAATATGTTAAAATCTTTTAATTTGTCATTTGAAACTGTAATTGTAAACAATGCAGTGTGCATTAGTCCCTCATTCATTAATGTATTTAAAATAAATTCTAATGCAAATAAATTGAGCTATTATTTTGTACTTAATTTTTAAGTTATGTTTTTCCTTGTTTAGGCTATACCTATCAAAAAACCTTCTGATGGTCTTTGCATTATAAATGGAGAGGTCAAAAGAAGTACTGCTGAAACACAGCCCTCTCAAAACAACTTTGAGCAACAGAATGGGAGGCATGATGTGTCCAGTGTTGTTAGTCAGGAGTCATGCCTTTCAAAGACATCCCTAGGCTCTAGCATCTGTCTCATTTTGAGCTTTGATGACCAGTCTTCAGGCATTAACCAAGTGACAAAGCAATGGTCCCCCAACAATAATGAAATACTTGAAGAGTCAGCAAGCAGCATTCAGGCAGACAGCTGTCAATCACAGAACAAAAGCTCAATGCAAATGCAACAGCCACAAGAAATGCTCCAGGAGAGATGGCCGAATGAATCAGTCAAGAGTAAAGACACCAAACCCAAGTCATCTTGTGTGAATCTTGCACAATTGCAAATCAAAAACCAAGGAGAACCAGACCAGTCACCAAGCAAAGAAGAAATATCCAGCCAGTTGTCCACATATAACATTGAATCATCATTTTGCAATCACCTACCAGAGAATCTGCAGTCCAACAACAACCAAACATATCTGCAACTATCACCAGACGTCAATCAGATGCAAAATTCAGAGAATCAAGTGCAAAAAACTCAGTCACCAAGCTACAGCCCGAACTCAATACACAAATCTGCACACAACAATCTAGAAACAAACCAAAACCAAAGTGACGACCACCTGCGGGCTGAAATGGCAGCTGAAGTCACTCATAGAGTAAGTATGACTTCAAATAGTGTGTTAACTTCAGACATTCCAAACTGAACTCAAAGCTCACACACAAACCAGACATGCATGTGCTTATTATTCTCTGGGCTCTGTACATCCTGTCCCATGTGGTAAAACAATGACCTCATGATTAAGTTTCCATGGCGTGGCTTTGAAATGCCTCCTGGTGGTGTGTATTGTAATAATTCGCTGTGAAGCCTGCACATGCCATATAGGATTTATTAACTTGGCACACAGTTGTATTAGTCATGCTTCGGCTATTGCCATCACAGCTGTGTATGTATGCATTCAAGAGTCATACGATTTTTAAAGCTTACAGAATGTGTGTGGGCCATTATCAACTGGCTGTGAGTTTGGTTTTATAATATTGTAAATTGTGTCTCAGTTTATCTAAAGGTTTGCATTCAATTCTCTTTTGCAGGTGTTCACATATTTGCATGTCTCGGATAGTTACAGATCCACAGGGAGAGTCTTGGAGGTCATATCCCCAACACATGCAGCAGAAAATGTCACACCTGAGAAGAGAACGGTTTATAATCACAACAGATTCAATCCAAGCCCTTTCTTCAAGCTGAAAGAGACGATCACAAATAAGGAGGAAAACCAGCGAAGGAACTCTCTGCTTAGCACTGTAGGATCGGAAAGGTCTGGCAAACCTTCAAGCATTTTCAGGCGAAGGTGTAACACTTGGCCAGAAGGTGAAAGGAGAGTGAAAGAAAGTCAATCAAACTCCAAACTTCAGGTTTTTATTAAAAAAAACATGTTGCCGGTGAATTCTGTCATCGATAACAAGTCCAACTCTTTTCCAGAAGACAATTTGCCTAATGCTGTCAGGACTTCAAGTGGACTGGTTAAAAACATCTGCTCTTATTTGTCTCTAGGATCCACTCTTAGCTTCAGTCTTCCCAAGTGCTTTCATAACAGTGTCTTGGACATGGAAAATAAAGAGAAGATTCAACCTGTCCAGATTTATGATGACTCAAACAACCAAAAAATACCCTCAGTTCGAACGCCACAGTCAGAAATGCAGGTAGAATCAGTGATACATACTAAACAAACTGAAATAAACCTTCATACAGTAGATATGGAAGATTTTGACAGTACAGAAGAACCGACCATTGAGGTTGAGACACAAAATTTAAACCAAGTTTATGAAAGCACAGAAGCTGTCTTGAGGTTTTTCAAGTCGGTTGAATATGAAGAACCTGATAATGTTTCCTCCAGCCGTCACAAAGCCTCTTCTCCAGTGGTCAGTGGCTCTGTCACTCACTGTGGACCTCTGTGTCCTTCTTCATCAGGTGGTCACAATTGCTTAAGTGTTTACACTAAAATAAAAGACCTGAACGGCCACTTATATTATACATCCAAATACATGAAGAGAAACCCCTCAAAAAATTTGTTCCCTAATGGCCCAGGCTCTCGTAAGAGCGGCCGTGTCATAAACTGTGATGTGAGAGACTGTGCAGTGTGTTTCATTGATACAGTGAAAGAGACAAGTGTAGACTGGGCAGAGAAACCTGACATTAGCATTGAGGAGCTTCTTAAGCCAGGCCACTGGTTATTCCAGCAGGAGGAAGAGGAACTGGAAGATATCTGGAGAGGAAGAGTGGGTAATCTCACTTCAAACTGTACTGTGGAAACAAATACGGATGAAGAAACAGGTAGGAGAAAACTCTCACAATAAAGGTTAATGACTGAATTAAGAAATGAATATTTTTATTCATCAGGGACATATTAAATTGACCAAAATTGACAGTAAAGACATTTATAATGTTATGAGATATTTCTATTTCAAAGAAATGCTTTTTAATAAATACTAAACATAAATATTAAGCAGCACAACTATATTACTGTATTATTATGGTTATTTTTAAATTCATACTGCAATTTTCTCCAATATAATAATAAATAATATAATAATAAATACGTATAATCATTATATGCATTATTATAATTCAGACATTTGCGATCAGTAAGTTTTTTTTTATTTTTAAAGAAATGAATACCTTTATTCAGCAAGGACACATTAAATTGATCAAAAGTGACAGTAAATAATGTTGACATTTAAAATGTTATAAAATATTTATATTTCAATTAAATGCTGTTCTTTTCTATTCATCACAGTAAAATGCATCACTGTTTCTACAAATATATTAGGCAGAGCTGTTTTCAACACTGATAATAATAATAATAAATGTCTCTTAAACATGAAATCAGCATATTAAAATAATTTCTTATTATTATACATCTTATAAATATTATTATAATAATATTTTATAAAAAATCAGTTTTTACTATATTTTGGATCAAATAAATGCAGCCTAGGTGAGCATAACAACACATGATATATATATATATATATATATATATATATATATATATATATATATATATATATATATATATATATATATATATATAACACATATAACACACATATATATATATGGTCTAATTAATTGGCCATCACTGAAAATTATTTAATAAAATATAAATCAATAGAGTAGTGCTGTTCTTAGGTGACACTGGTATGCCATCATATGATTAACTACTGCAATATTCATATTAGTGGCCAGACTATGTGACCTGCCAAAGTGTGATGTGATTAGCAAATAGCTTTATCTGTTGGACATGTGCAAATGAGAGGGAAATACTGTTTTATTTCAAAAGATTTTGAGCTACAGATATGAATGATAACATTTCTAATAAAATATGTGAGATTTGAAACAGAAGTACAGGCTATGCATAAATATGGATAAAGAGCTACTGTACGTTTATTGGAGGGACGCCTGCATTTCTGGATGAAGAGAAAGAAAAGACAGTGTCTGTAATTGCATTAGATATTTTTATGCACCAGTTATTAATCATGAAATGATATGGCCTTTATTACACCGACAAATACTCCAGGCTGTAATAATGACAATATCTCATGGGGATAACACTGAAATTGATTGCCATGTTTGACAGCTGTGTTGGGCCCAAAACACAGCTTTCAAAATTAGGCCAGTATTTCCCTTTAGACTTAAAATGTGCTTAAAATTGAGTATGTGAATGAGTATATGATATGACACATGCAGATTTATAATGAAAAACAAATGAACAATTACGTCTCCTTTTTAATGGCAGGTTAATTGCTTTTTTTTTTTAATTGCAGGGCTATCAATCAAAACCAACAGGGGACAGGTAGCCCACCCACTCCATGGATGAGATGGCTGTTTTGGACACGTAACCTGTCAAATCATTGACAAGATGGATTATTTCATGGATCCATTTATCTGCTGTACATTTAGTATGCTGTATTTGTATTATTGTATCAATCTCTTCTCTATGTCAACATGGTAAATTTAACTCTAAAGGTTGATCTGAGATCACGCCATATACAATTCAGATACACAATAGAGGTTTGAAATTTCATTGCTAAACTCCAGATGGCGTCCTTGTCACGCTTATGCGTACTGTGCAGCATTAGGTAAGCACAGAGGAATGGTCAGCCCAAGTACAATAAAAAAGGCACCTCTGAACACTCATTTAGAGCTAACAACAGAATCAGTATGCCCAGAGACCTCATACTGCTGATTCACTGAGCAAATAATAACAACACTGCCATGAGAAAGCCCTTGCATATGAATTACACTCTCCTTTATAACCAGATTCTAATGCAATAAACTGCACATCTGAGAAAACAGTATGTAAATCACTATTGTGGAACATATATGCAATTGAAGGGATTATTACTGTGTTTGTGTGGTCATGCTGTTTTGTTATTCTCACACTTATGTCACACTATTTTGCACAAAATAAAACTGAAACCACATCAGTGTTAGTGTGATTTACATGCGGATTGCTTCAAGGTAAAGATAACATACATCGTAACACATTTAGGTCAATGTAAAGGCACTTTACAGTGTTGGAAACACAACTCTTGATAGGCTATAAGATGACACACGTCACAGGGTAGCTCCCATCAGAGCTAAAAATAACTTGACATTTTACTAGAGCGTGTAAGATTGTTCATGCCAATAATATGAGGCTTAAATTTGATCATAAGTCAACTTCTGACAAATTAGCTCTCTCTTGCACGCATTACAAAAGCAATGTTATTAAAAATGTTTTAGAAATGCTAAAATTACAAATACACTTTGAAAAATTATGTTTGGGAGTTGATATTTTATATGACAATAAAAAGAAATTCATCAAAGATAACAAATATTTTGTGTAAATAAATATGTTGTGAAAGTGAGTGATTATACAATCTGTTGATGGCATAATAGTAAAATGACTTTACATGACAGTAGATGACTTTAATTTATTTTACTACTTTTAACTTAAATGTTAAGTAAATACTCAAATGCAGTATTTAATAAACAGGCCTACTCAACAATGAATAACACAAAATACATTCCATCCATTATCCACTGTATTCACATCTATTCCACCATTACATAATGTTGCCTCTAGGCAACAAACACATCCTCATTAAATCTGTTGATATCTCTAAACGTCACAAAAAAAAAAAAGAAAAAAAAAGTGAATTATATTTTTGATGTGTGAAAATCACAAATAAATAAATAAATAAATAAATAGCCCTGGAAGCACAGATGTCTCCACATACAGAATAAGTTTTTTAAATGACCGTCAGGATGTAGTGTGACCAAGTTAAAGCATTTTACTTGTTTATTCAATGTCTTCATTATTAATTGCTATCTAATATGCATAACGTGCTTATAAATAAAATGGGTTTGTTGCTCTGAAGCAATTTCGTGGATTAAATGAGTGTTTACAACTTACAAATGCATACATTAAAAATGTAATTTAAGAAGTGGACATTTTTAGAATTTATTCATCCATAAAACCTGTATTGTTTAATTGCCTCTCACACGGTAAATGCAATTCACTCGCCGTCAGATATAAATGAGGCTCACAACATTCATTGTCCCAAACAGCCCCTTTAAAGTCAAAGGCCGAGATTGACAGGCCAGACAGCAAATGATACGCCTCTATTACAGGAGGCGGGCTCTGTCTACGCCACGGCGAATCAGCGCGCAGAAGAGGCGGGGTTTGTGCCGGTGGGGCTGTCAGTCAGCCGCTCGCTGTGTCCTGAGGTCTGAGTTGTTGCGCTTCTATTGTGGAAGGCACGTCTCTTTGGGAAATAACGCGTGTATTAACACAAGGAGTCGTAGCGTTGTATCATTTTCACATACAATGGGATTGTCGTTTCGTGCTTGGCGAGGTAAGATGACAAACAATTGAATCTGTTTCTTGTATTTGAACTTGTTCCGAAAGAAACTTTTTCTTAAAGGTGAACTCCACGGAGCTTAGTGGGTTTTGTCCATACAGATCCATCCGGCTCCACGGCGCGTGGGTTTTTTTTTTTTTGGTTTTAACAATAGGTTCTATCAGGAAAGCAGGGGAACATATTAAATTGCTTCGTTTTAGATAAAGAAATTTATTTTAAACTAGAAATTTTATTTGGTTTAAATAAATGTGCAGTCGCTGATGCACATAACAGTGGGCAGTGTTTGGGAATGGAGGGAATTAACAACAAAACATTCTACAATACCTTAACAATACATTTGTTTGCAGGCTAGTTGTACAATTTGTGTGAAAATGTTGCCTATTTATTCGCTTTGTTGTTTTCTTTTCACTTTAAAACTTCATAGTTCACCCAAAATTAAAGTGGTCTTCATTTACTCACCCCCATTTCAAACCTTTTTTGACTTACTTTCTTCCGTGAAACACAAAAGTAATCGAGTCGTTAGGATATATATTTTTTTCAAAGTCTTCTGATGCCATGCGATAGCTTTTTGTGAGGATGAATTGAATTGAACCCCAGAATCGGATCGGTCTGATTCGTAAACAAATCATTCACCGTGTCCGAATTTGTGTACTTCCCTACTGTATATTAAGCAGAAATCAGTATTATGACAGTTTCATGAAACAGTATGTGAACAGTACCTGAATGACTTATTACTTATCATGTGGTTTGGATTATATTCATACTAAATAGACCATACTTTCTTTTTTAATGGTCGCGAAGCAAGTTTTCAAATGAAGTAGGCTAACTTCTCAAAGAGTATGTTATTTTTGGAAGCAGCCTTTGGTTTAAAGTGTGTAACCAGTGATTATTTTGCTATCCCATAAGGCTGAGAAACTATTTGAAAAAGTTGAAAATAATAATATTAAAATGTAATTATACTGTACACTCTCTAATCCAGAGAAGGCACTTAATCAGTTTTGGGAAAAAGCAGAGAATTGCAATTTCAGATATCTGCAAATTAATTAATAAAAACACACGCACACACACAAAAAAAAAACATTCATTTGTTCATGGATTTGGAATTCACAGTCTTCAGTGAATAATGAGTTAATTTTTTTTCCTCACACAAAGGTATTGTATGGCTTCTGGCAACTTGGAAAATAGTGCACACGTCATGTGGACTATTTTTATGTTAATTTCATGGTGATTTTGTGCCACAGAATTTATCTCCACAGAAGAGCGAAAGTCATGGAGGCTTGAAATGACAGTATCGTCGATCATTTTTGTGAGAACTATTCCTTAAAAGCCCTTCAGTCTACAACTGATCCTTTACGTTTTGTGAAAACTCAGTCTGTACCATTTTAGTACAAATGATTATCTTCAATCTAATAATGAAAATGCTTGTTCTGTCACTGGTCTTCATCCTAAGAGAGATCATCTGAAAGTACTCATTACTCACTGGTGTTGAAAACCCTGCAATGGTCCGAAATGGATTAGTCTCGCTTAATTTGTAACGCTTTAAAGAGAAATAGTTTTTTTTGTTGTTGTTCCTTCAGCAGTAACCTTGGCAGCCAGCTGTTGCTTCGAACATCTTGGCAGTCTACCCAGTAAATCTGCGGTTTTATTCTCTCTCCTGGGTTTGGAGTTTTTGATGCCCAAATTGGAGGGGTTTGTGTGCTTTGCAGGCTGAAACCCTTTGTAGCTCCGCTGTCTTTGTTTTAGGCGCATCCATTATTCAAATTCAGGCAAATACTTTGTTCTCATCTGTTAGAAACTGAGTGGCATGTAAATGAAATGTCTTCATCAAATGGAGACTACAGATATCTGCCCAAATGTCTTGGTGCATGTCAAATGAGATGCAGATGGCTCTGAATGCTCATCTAATGCGTTTTCGTATATTTTGTTAATTTAATTATCAAATCTCCAATGTAATTATGTTCAGCCTAGCTAAATTTAGTCAGAAACACTTCTCTTGAGAGCAGGGCTTGGTGCCAACGAAGAAACACACCTGTGTCCTGTTGGTTTGAGCTACAAGAATGTTGTGCTCTTTCTGTGAAATGTTCATATTCTCACTTAAATGGTGATGCACTGCTTTAAACCTTTGAATGAATAGTCATGCTGCTTTGTGTGGTCATTTGAAACCCCCTCAGGGTGGATTAGAAGTCAAACACCCCGAATGTCTGACAGCAGGGAACGCGTCAAAAACACTTTCCTTGCACTCAGAGGGTTCAAATCAATGGCTTTTGTGTCGCTAGCACTGACAGAAAACAGGCCTGAGGGCGATTTGTTTGTGTTAGGGGATTAATTTCCCCTCTCTCTGTGTCATGGCGGGCACCTGTCAGTACTGAGGGACTCTTCATGTGAACCCTGTGGGACTTTTTCGGCTGTCCCGGCATAGTGCGGTCAGGCTAATTAAGTCTCCGGTCTTTTCTTTGCGACTCCTGGTCTCATCCCTTGGGCCTTAGACCAATGTTGAGATCGTAGAAAAAGATCAGCAGATGTTTTTCAAGTGGTTTAGTGCAATGCGATTTAGGGAAATTATATTAGATGCAGCTGAGTTTGAATTAGCCATCTACTGACCGTTGATTGAGTTATCTAATTCTTGTGAGACCCTGTTGATCCTAGTGAGCAAATCAGAAGACTCCTCCCCTTTTTCATTGTTCATAGGCGACCGTGTGAGTCCAGTATGGGTGGTTGTGAATGTTTGTGTATCTGGCTCCATGGGAGGACTCCTCAGTATGAGTTGTTTCCTCTGTGCATCTTTGGTTCCCTAGGGATGGTTAACAATCAGAGCATATTTGAGCGCCCAGATCCTGCATGGTGGGGCAGATTATGTACATAGTTTGCATAATTCGCAGATAATGGAAAGGAAATAAGTTCGGATGTGTTTCAAGTTTACCAAATCAAGGTCAGGAGTTGAGAACACCTCAGGGAACAATATCCAAATGGCTTGATTTGAAGCCTAAACAGCCCCTGCCCTAAGTGTGACCTCTTTCTGAAAGAGTTTGTCTTTTGCTTCTCTTGGAAAGGAAGTATTTCATTATCTCGAGACTCAGATCGGATGCTCTAGTTCCTAATCTGTTTGCCCCTCTGTAAACTCCTAAAATAGTCACTCAAGTCCATGCAAGACCCTGTTTGTTCATTGATTTATTGTAAGATTATGTTCTCAGAAAAAAATGGTTGAGTAGTCAGCTGGAGATCATGAAAAAGCTTTTGATATGGCTGCTGGTAGTGAAATCTGTTCTCTTGAAGTGGAGTCTCGGAAGACAATGACAAAGGATACATTGTTAATTTGCTGGTAGTATTGCAGTAATGCATTTTTTTACCGATGGATAGCCTGAGGAGAATGCATGGACACAGACAGGGATTAGCTATGGCCATCTGTTGCCCGAGGAATCAATAGCCAGACCTTTCTCAGCTTCCCTGCATGGGTACAGGAAAGGATCACTGCACCACTCCATCAACAGCACTTCAGTTTGGCCGAGAGTGACCTCAAATACTCCATTTATAATGAGTGTTCAATCTTGCTTTGTGAGCAAGAGAGTGACGTCTTACATGGGACCACGACTCCCACCTTTCATCCACTATCCCTGGCACTCTTCCAGCACCCTGCATGACCTGAAAACCTCTTGTTAAGATGAACGATATAGGCCTAATTGGTTTAAATTTTGAAGGAAGATGAAGGCTGTACTGTACTGTATATTCAGCAGTGGTTGCCAAATGTCAACTGCTAATGTTAATTTTAAAACTTTCCAAAGTGCTTTTTCCCAAGCTACCGTATCGTGAGAACACTCATTTGTTAGTGTTTTTCTGAATTTTCTGTTAAGCTTTGTCTGTTCAGACATATCTGGTTTTCATTTGGTTGTCCCAATGGACACTTCTATTGCAAGAAAAGATTTCCATTTAGTTGGCCATTGAGTTCCCAGCTATTTTCTTCCTTCTCCTATTCTCTTTCATGGCTCTTTTTGAAGGTGTTGACACAATGGAGTGTCTTCCTATGACACTTCTGTAGCCTGGAGGCTTGAGGATTCGGTTTTCAGGTCGAAATAGAGTAGACCATTTCATTCTTATTGCGGAAGACAACCCTAAAGAGCTGACGCCAACTCAGACCACCCTTCTCACTTCTGCCTGAGTGACTTTCCTGACATTCCTGGCAGAATCACCTGGCCTTAGCACCCTGCATTTCTGAATCCAAGACATTGTGTGGTCGGTAGACTAGAAAAACAAGCTTAAGAGCATTGGTTTATGTTTAGTCTTTATATGTTGTTTTATTTCAGGGTTTGCTATGAAGTATGGATGTGTTATCTCAGAACATAAAGGTCTGGCTATAAGTGTTATATTGCAGTCATGTGACTGCAAAACTGTTTAAGATCATTGGAGATGGAGGGAACTGCCTGCTTTATGAGTGCTGGCAATTTGAAGGAAGATGAAGGCTTGTACTGGAAACCTTAATGGTTCCGTAATTATATTACCAAATTACTTCTCATTAGTTTCTCATATTGCTCTTTAATGTTCTCTCTACCTAATTCAACACTCTATCCATCTTAAAGGGGTAGTTCACCCAAAGGTTTACTCAACCCCATGTTGTTACAAATCTGTATGACTTACTTTGTATATACTTTGTATATAACTTGTTTGTATACTGCCATGCAAAGGCAAAAGACCGTAACTTCGATTTTGGTCGAAAATGAGTTATTGATATTTTTGGGACATTCAATACATCCTTTATCATGTGCATAAGTGTCTTGAGTCAATTTCGTTGTTTTTCCGAGAAAATAATGGGTGGTCTCAACCGTAACTTCGAAAAGCCTCGGGGAAACCAAGGCAGAACACCATATAACACCAGTTATGGCTCTTTCACTTTGTTTGGAATGCTCAAAATGAGTTACGGCGGTCTGCCTTTGTTTAATTGCGCGTCAAAATGAAGTTACGGTTACGGCTTGGAGTTATACGGTGTTCTGCCTTTTTTTTTACTGTCCGTTAAAGTCTGCTGCATTTAAATTACGGTGTAGACAAACAAATTAGATAGTTCGCGATCTACCAAACAGCTCCATATAACAAAGCACTGTAGATACCTTGGCAGCAATACGTAGCTAATCGTGAATAACCTTTAAAGATTTTATTTCCTTTTTATAATGCAGATTATTCACCAGGCTGTCACTTCTAGTTGGACGTGTGTGGACTCGAATGCTGTAGCATGATCAATCATAAAATCAGTAGCATACTAACAGTTCGCAATTAAATCCATATCCTACCTTTTCTTGTAACCAGATAAAATCAATCCATGGCGATGAACGTCATTGGAGATGTTTAATCCACAAGCATTCTGAGCATTATTCCTGCTTGCTACCATTCACATAAATCCACAAGTCCTTCGTTAGGCTATTTCATTCAAGTCAATATAAAAGCAGTTATGCTATGTCTAGCATTCTTTTACGTTACTGAGCATAGCAAATAAATTGTTTGCAAAACGGTCACATGTTTTACTTTTAGTCTGCTTGTTATGGTCCAAAAGAAAAAAAAAAAAAAAAACCTTTAATACAGTCACATTACTATGCAACAGCCTATATGAGATAGTCCATGATCACTAGATTTTATACAGGTGTTACTGTAACGTTTTTGTAAAGGGTGATCAGCAGCCAAATATTGATAATGTGGAAGTTACTGCCTTTTGCCTTGGTGTGAGTTCTCACTTTTTACAGACAATGCAAAAGCAGAGTACAGTAACTTCAAAATAGGAGTAAAAAAACTAGTTTGAGCCCACAATTTTTTAATGTAGATAATTTTCATTACTAAAACATCTAATTGCCAAATTTCCAGTGTCCTACCTATAATTAATTTGGCTGGACAAATAAAAAACTTTAAAGTCATTTTACTCAGTTTCACACTCTAGCGAGTTAAGGTCTTTTGCCTTTGTAGGGCAGTATAGACCAAAATATATATATATATATATATATATATATATATATATATATATATATATATATATATATATATATATATATATATATATATATAATTATTTTTTTTTTTGCTTTCCGTAGAAGAAAATTAGTCATACAGGTTTGATATGACACAACATAAAGTAATTCATGACATAATTAAAATTTTTAGATCAATCTATCCATTTAATTGTCAATCAATTATTATTAATATTTTTTATTAATCAATTAATATTTTTTAAGCAAGACAAGTGTTTTTATTATTTATTACTTGCTTTATGTATATTTAACATCTTTATGTCATGTTTAATAGCCTACACCCCCAGCCTCATAATAATGAGCCATCTTGTACCATTCCCTCTTTTCTGCCTAATGCAAAGGCCCATGGGAAAGAGAGTGAGGCTGCTGGCAAACCCTATCAGATGCATGGAGCCATCTGCCTCTACACCTGACACTGTAACACTCATTTTCATCCATCCAGTTGGGTCTCAACCCCACCAAATATCTTTTCCTGATTAACAATAGTTTCATTTCAAACCCTTTCGCTCATACGTTCCCGCCATCCTTTGGGATATTCCCTCTTCCTTTCCACCTGTTCTGTGAGCGTAACCTTGGATGACAAGCTGCTCAATATTTAAAATGGCAAACGCTACAAAAAACTAGAGCACTGGAGTGCAGCGTCTGCATTGGTTTCTGCGCCGTTTGTTTCCAAGTGGGGCTTTTGTTTCGAGTTGAGGACGAGGATTGAAATATCAGCAGATAGATTTCCTCAGTTCCACTTTGGCTGAACCGAATCTCATTCAAGCATCTACGCTCATTGTGAGAGGGGGAGATTTCAGGAGGCTGGCTGACGCACACAGGGCCGTCTCCTTCTGGCTTCACTCTCTCTCTCTCTTTGAACCAGATCTCTGTTCTCAGCGGGACTAATATAACTCTCTCGTGCTTGCTAAGTGGACTCTTTGGAGGTTTCCACCACAAAGAGGGACTTCTAATGGGGACAGGCAGATTTACGTGAAGTTTTCAAAGACATGAGTATCCCCATCTCTCTGTTGTTGGGTGGGTGGAAAGATCAAACCTTGAGCCTTTCATTAACACCAGCGTACTGAGAAAAGCTCTTTCACAATTAGATATTTTTTAATTCCATAAAGTACAGGGAATTGCGCACAAGCCTTCAGGGTGAAAATTTGAGGAATGTCACCTCATAACAAGTCTGTAATTGGTTCTCTGCTTTCTTCGCTTCCACCTCAAGAAACATGGTATGACTAATAGATGATTGACGGGGAGCTGAAAAAATGAATTATGTGCACAATAAGGCCTTGCATAAGGTTAACAGCTCCTGCCAAGTGTTGAGAGAACAGTGGCTGTGTTGTACCTGTGTCGGTTGTCATGGAGGCGTGTCCCAAAGCGAAGAAAGTGATAAAGACTGCTCAGTATCTGTGAAGTCTTTGTTTTGCAATGTTTACCCTTCAACAGCCGTGAATCAGCACATCATTAGCTTGTCTTAACTGCTCTGCGCAGTTGCGTTCATTCGGATTCTGCTCAACATTATCGTTGTCTTCTTGATGGACAGTAAAGATGTATAGTAGAGCAATTGTGAGGTGAAAGATGGTGCTACTGTCTCCTTCACTTTCCGTCATTGTTGTGGCTCATTAGCCGTTAGCTTCTTCCAGCGTATTTGCGCAATGATTAAACGCATTGTACGCTAGACAGCGCCACCTCCACAATGCAAGTCGAGTGGAAATCTTATTATTTTTGCCCTACATTTCCTTCTTGCCAGGCCTGGATGTGTAATTCCCATGACAGTGGGGTTGTTTGTTAGTCATGCGTGTACAAGGACGATTAAATGCATGTAATCCTCAGGACTCCTCATGTTAAGAGTCTATTTTACTCTAATTGCATTTAAATACACATATTTCAGGTCTTTGTCCTTGGCTGCATTGTTGTGAATGTTCCTGTTTCAGGGAGTCCTACCTACGCTATGACCACAGTCTGTCCCTGGTATATCTCTCATCTGAGTACTAAATATGTACCATAGAGATTTAGAATGACACTGCTGGATGTAATTTACATATGTTGGTTATAATCAGCAAGGCTATTTGTAGCAGAAACAGCTGTTGTTTGTTGCAGCGGTGGTATAGCTGCTGCTATTCTGCACACACGGCAAACTCTCACAGCCCTTTAATAAATCATAACCATTTTGTCTAAGAAGGTAATAACTCAACTTGCTCCAGTCTATTCAATTTATACGTTTTTTTTTTTCAGACTTAAAGGCAAAGTCCATTTTTTACGATGTGTAAATACTTTCTATCCCAGTTTAATGTGGAGAGTTAGCTTAATTTTTCGTTGATTTAAGTGGCCTGAAAGCCAGTGGTGTGAGTTTATGCATTTTGGAAATATTTTTCCAGTTCTGCTTGGTGCCATTGTTGGTATATAAATCACAAATTTCACCTTTAAAGTATCAAGTGAAGCAACGTTTCTTGCCCCTGGTGTGGTGAAGATTGTGGTGAAGGTCCTTTGACCTTCTACTGGCCACTTCACCAGGGACAGGAGGATAGGTTTATTTTTGAGGTCAAGGTGCCTCTTGCCCCAGGGTTTCCTATTGTTCTGTCTTATTGAGCTCATCCCATTAACGGACATGTCCACATTGGTTTGGAATGTGAACTGTTGCATATGCTTCAGTCAATGAGCTGAATGTCAGCAAGGTCACCTTTAAAGGGGTCATCGGATGCAAAATTCACTTTACAAGTTGTTTGAACATAAATGTTTGTTGGAAGTGTGTGTACACATCCATCCTATAATGATAAAAATCCACCCAGTGGTTTTTGTAAAATCCCTGTTTTAAAATCCCCTTTCTCAAATCAGGCTGTTCAGAATGACGTAGTTCTGTACAGGCCGCTCCCACGATAGTTGATTGACAAGGCCGCCTTACCTTAGACCTGCTCTGAGTGAGCTGAGAGCTGTCCGCCATTGTGTGGACTCTGGTGCAGGGGAAGACAAGAATTGATCCAAAGCGATTGAGGTGTTTTGTTGTTGGATGTAATAATGAACGTAGCAGTCGTCATTTACTTCCGATATCTGAGCTGCTGAAGACACAGAGGATTAGCGTTACTTTCATTTTGAAGGGAATGCGCCGATCCCCGATCTGCCTAAATGCGTCTATGTTCGCGCGAATCATTTGTGATCCAGCTTCATCTACAGAAGAAGTGAGTATAAGGGTTTTTATGAATCTTTGCAAATTGCCTTTTCTAATAATGTGCTAGTTAGCCAGTTTCGCGGCTAAAGTAAACAGTTCTGCTCGTCACAGAGAGGTGCGGGGTCAGCAGAGCTCATTAGCATTTAAAGCAACATGGACTAAAATTGCTTGCTAAAAACAGAGTTGATTTTGACATGGTAAAAAAGGTGTTTTTTATACTACCATTGAGAAATTTTAACCAAAGTATGCTATAGACTTTTCATTAAGACCCTAAAGAATCATATCAACTTATATCAAATGGTCATCCGATGACCCCTTTAAGCCCCTCTTGTTTGTTTGGGTGGCACAAAGGTTTAACTGGTGAAGGTCTTGCTAGCAATGTGTCTTGTGAAAGCAATAAGCCATTTGAGAACATGGTTTACACTGGATTACCAAGGTTAAGGGTGTTTTCGGCACATTACATCTCGCATGCCTCGTGGCTTATTACTTTATTGTGCATGCTCCATTATGTGCACCACTGACCCATGTAACAATGCCAGATGTAAGGCAATGCCAGATTATTCTTGTGAATCTATATGTAGTGACATTTATGTACAAACATGGAGAAACAAAGAGATTAATTCAAGAAGTCTTAATTGTTCACAATCTGATGACCTGTGCTTGCTGTTGGGCAAGATCCATAAACCAGACCCCAGACAATGTGTTGTTACCATGGGTTTTTTTGGTTGGGGTTAGGGCTGCAACGATTAGTCGACATTATCAACAACGTCGACAATAAAAAATTGTCGACAAATATTTTTGTTGTCAAGTAGTCGTTTGATCTCATATGACCTAATGTAAGAGCCTGCAATAATGCGGTTTGACCAGTGTGGCGCTGTAGCGTAAGACTGTAATTCAGCTCTCCTGGATGCAATTCAAGAGAAGAACACACAGCGCTTCAGAGCAAACGCAGCCGAATGAACCTGAAGCTGCTGAGCGGCGTTTGGATGAATATATAAATATATGCTGCGCGCTTTCCTCTCAATAACGAAATAAACACAACAAAAACTGACAGCGGTGTGAAAGCAGCAGTTAAAAACGCATCTGATTACAGCGATGTGGATGTTTGCACGAGCTCTGCAGTAAACTCCAGTCACGTCACATTTATTTATATAGTACTTTATGCAATAGATTGCCTTAAATCAAGCAGCTGTACAGTATTAAACATGAAAAACCAGAGTCAGTGTCCATTTCAGTTAGAATTACAACTTGATTTTCTGTTATAAAGCAGCTCTCCAGTGTGGAGCTAGCTAGTGATAAAATCTTTTTATTGGATGGAAAAAAATATTATTTCATTAAAGTGATAGTTTGGTTTGCAAAGATCAAAGCTTGATCTAGCTCAGGACTGTTTTGATTATCATAACCCAATAAGGTATTTTAATAGAGATTATTTTGTGAAAAAAATTGTTTATCCAAAAATAAAACATCTTATTACCTTTATTTTGTTTCTTATCCGTATGACTTACATCTCCTTTTGTAAGGCAGAATAGTGTGTCATTCAGTTACTTTTTCATACAGCTAATTATATGGTGAATGAGAGAGTTTCTCTGTCTGTCATCTATTTTGTGTGACAAATATATATATTTGCATAAAGTAATTGTATAATAATTGTAATTACATAATATGACTTTCAAAAGCTGAAGTGATTACCATTATATATTTGTTAGAATATGCATAACTCAACATTTCAACTAATTGCAAAAGCTGAATAATCAGTCAATGTCTACTGATTAATCAGCGAAATAATCGACTATTAGTCGATTAATCGTTCTAATAATCGTTAGATTAATCGATTATCAAAATTATCGTTTGTTGCAGCCCTAGTGGGGGTGACATGGTTGACCCATTGTCCCCCAGAGCCGAAGGCCAGATAAGAGGAGCGGATTAGTGTCTCTCCCAGCATTCCTTCTTCCCACTGTAGCGAAAGTGATGTCTCAATAGGAAGCCTAGAGGAATTTCAAGTGGTGATGCTATGGACCCTTTCTTTTCCAATGGTTTTCTCTACCCTTTTTTTTTTTAATCTCACCCATCCTTCTCCGCCTTTACCACTGAAATAAGATGTTAGGCTTTATCATTTTCTGGAAGCCCCTATGACCTGGAAAATTAGAGACATTTGTGCAGGAAATTATGGGTTTTTGATTATGGTGGCAGGAAATGGCTGTCAGCAATTAAAAAAAGATGAGGAGAAAACATGTGTTGCCTTGAGACGCAGGTGCAGCTTCCGTCAGCTCTCCTCACATTAAAATCAACAACTCCGTGTTTGTCGGAAAGGGTTTGTGGGTGATCAAAGACCTCGCCGGATCCATTTTCGTACACCTAAATGTCTTATAACGCACTAGATTAGTAGTTTCAGTTGTGCGGATCGTTCTGGCTAAGCAGTTCAAAATGTGTAAGTGATGACAGATGTTCAATAAGTGTTGATTTTCCATGCTTTGTCTGCTTACAAATAAGAGATACAATTTTTATAAGCTGTAGATGAGACTTCAAGAGATTTTCTGTTGTTAGGTTTTATTTTCTCATTCTAGGAAGTAATACATTCAGATTTGGTTATGTTCTTCTGTAATTGTGGGATTAAGTTCATGG
The DNA here is from genome assembly GCA_039654775.1 of Spinibarbus caldwelli. Lineage (NCBI taxonomy): Eukaryota > Metazoa > Chordata > Actinopteri > Cypriniformes > Cyprinidae > Spinibarbus > Spinibarbus caldwelli. The sequence goes on from CM077254.1 coordinate 15,294,309, forward strand.
AATTTGAGGCGTTTTCTCTGTTACTGACAACAATATACATTGAGAATCCAGGATAGTACATCTCTCCAGTTTTAAAAAAACATGGACTCATGACCACCTTAGGTGAACCTGGCTGTTTCTTTTAGAAATCCCTCTGTAGATGTTGTGATTTTTAGTGCTGATCTTGGTTCAGCGTCCTTTCCAGGTGTCTTTGTTTATGTCCTATCATGGTACCAATCTCACATCTGCATGAAAGGGCAGCTGTTATCTTCGACCTTTTGCTTGTTCTACAATCTTCACGCTCTTATTGACTTCCATCAGTTCAGTTGACTATGTTTCAATAACGTAATTATCGCTATAAAATCTTTAGTCACGGGCATGATGAGATTTTTATGAGCCAGACGTGCCACATGTGTACAGACGAGTGTGTATTTGCCTGCGTGTGTCCTATCTTTGGGATTGATTATCTGGTAAGTGACCTGCTCGGTTCAAGGTTAATTGGTTTATTGTAGCAGATCATGTTGTGAGATGGAGATTGAGCGGAAACGAATTCGACACAGCTATAATGTGCATGAATGTGCAGCTTTTAGGCTCTAATGAGCTGCTGAGCTTGCAGCCAATCAGGCATTGCGGTTCAGCCAGTTCGGCCTGTTTTATGTATTTAATGAGCTTTTTAGGGATATTTGAGTGAAGTGTGTATTGTTTCTTGTGCTCGGAAGGAGGATAAAGTTATTGTTAGATTAATAATATGGTTAGACGTTTTGCTTCAGGGTGCTGATGCATTGTGTGTTTTAGTGTGAATATGTGTTTACTTGAGTCTAATGCCTTTTCCTGACTCAGCTAGCAGAGTGCTGCTTCAGCTCACTGGAGCCTATAGATGCTCAAACACACACCACACACTCACACAGCCTTAGCATTCACCCCAGCCTGACTTCATACATCCTATTCAAGCACCAAGCATTCCTTTATCAGTGATTCCCAGCTGGGTTTAAGTTTGCTTTAAGCCTATTTTTTTTGGAATTTATTTTATTTAGTATTTTACACACATATTATATTTTTGCAATAATCATCCATTTCTATGATTTTGTTTTATATTACATTTTTCTTGGAATTTTATTTATTTTTCATTTTTATTACTGTGCAGTTCAGTAATAAAAATTTAAAGTTGCATCTCACATTTGGAGCTTTTGTCTTCCCATGCTGCTCATAACTAAATAAAACCACCTGGGTGTGGCTTACTGCAGTGGGTAACATGACATACAAATGTGAGAGACATTTCTAAAGTAAATAGTAAAATATTCATCACTCACATTTCCTGCATGATTCACTCATAGGTGTTTATTTGCCCTCATTAACCTAAACTGAGCAGCAAGTGTTGATTTGGTTTTTTTGCTATAATATTTTTTTTTTTTTGTAAAATAAACTTGTTTATTTTAGTGCTATAGTTTTATGTATTTTTTATATATATATATATATATATATATATATATATATATATATATATATATATATATATATATATATATATATAAAATTCATTACTGTTGGTCACCCTTTAGGTTTGTCTGGTGTGTTACTAATGCAAGTGTCTGACCATATACGAAGCCACGTTTAGTACATTTGAAACTGTCTAAAATTGGATTCAGAAAAATCCTATCTTTATTGCTTTTGTTATTGTTTACATGCAACAACATCCTGAACAAATTGGCTGGCAAAATGCAGGCACTCAATAAGATTCAGTTTCTGCCTCTCCTCCTCTTCTTCCCTTTTCTGCCTTTCATATGCACCGAGGCTCATGAGATCATTAGCGGATTTTCAGTCTCAGTGGATTTCAGCAGTCAGAGGTCAGTTGTCTTCAGAGACGTCACTCACTGGGCCTGGAGGTTTTGTTCCCATGTGGAAGGAAAGACCTTATTCACGCTGTTTTTCTTCCCTGAACGCCAAGGAGCACCAGGAGTGAGGAACGGATGGAGAGAGAGAAAGGGACAGGCAAGCACAGCTGGGCAGCCAAGGCAGGACAGTTTTATTTCAGAGAGTCAGTGTGCTTTGTAATGTGAAGAAAAGAGCCAGGGGAATACTTCACAACACCCAACGGACCTTTCCTCTGTCTGGCTCTCTTTTTCATCCTCTCTTCATCTGTTCTGTCTTCGTCTCTCTCTCTCTCTCTCTCTCTCTCTCTCTCTCTCTCTCTCTCTCTCTCTCTCTCTCATTTTGCCTCCTTTTTTGTCATTTAAAAGGGATAGTTCACAAAAAGGGATAGTTTTCAAAAAAGAGAATTCTGTCATCATTTACTCACCTTCATGTCACTTAAAACCTGTATGACTGTCTTTCTTCTGTGGAACATAAAAGAAGGTTAAAGTTGTTTGGACCCCGACATTCCTCAAAACTTATTTTGTGTGTTCTTGGTTTCTGAAATTACGTAAAAGTACCATAAAATTGGTCCATGTTGTTTTTACTTTGGGTCTTCTGAAGCCAAACAATATCTTTGTGAGGAGGGTAAGGTTTTCAATGACTAACAATCATGTGGACCACTTTTTATGGTGCTTTTTTTGTCATTATTGAGATTGACAGCCCCATTCCCCATTCACTTTCATTCATTTTTTTTGAAAATTCACCTTATGTTTCATGAAAGAAAGACTAGGTTTAGGTTGACATGAGGGTGAACAAATATTACCAGAATTAAAATTCTTCAGCTTTCTCTTACAAGTAATTTCTACTAAAAATCCAGTTCTTGTTACATTTATTTTTTTCTTTTCACACAAAAAGTATTCTTGTAGCTTTGCAAAATTGAAGTTGAGCCATTGATGGTACATGGACTGTTTTACCAATGTCCTATATGTTTCTGGGTCTGGGAACATTCCAGTTGCATTGCTGTCTATGGGAGGGTCAGAGAGCTCTCAGATTTCATCAAAAATATCTTAATTTGTGTTCCGAAGTTGAACAGAAGTCTTATGGGTTTGGAACGACATGAGGGTGAGTAATTAATGACAGAATTTTCATTTTGGGGTGAAATAATGTAAGTGAAAATAGCAGGACTCCTTTATTCAGTCTTTCTGTTTTTCTCAAACACATAATTTCTTCGCCGGCAATGCAGCGGAATAAAGAGGGAATGTGTTTTGAGTCTGACTGACGTGTGATTGCGAATGAAAAACAGCTGTTTCCATCCCCCTCTGTGTCTCTCGGAGTGCTCGTCCCACAGCAGGAGTGAGCCAAGTGGAAAGCAGCACCCAACAGCTGCACACAGACTTAGCAAGCAGCCGAAACAGACGGGTTTTTTATGTCTTCGTTTAGGAGGAACAACTGGAAGGGAACCAAGTATCAGAAGGTTTCTGGCCTATAGCTGAGCAGCGTAAACAGGGCCAGGCAATAGAGCCGTAAACGACGGATGGGTCTACGTCAATACAAACGACACCAGTGTTTCAGATCTGTTGACGTGACCCAGAGTGTTGGGGCAAAGGGGCGGTCTGTCGTTAAGAATTCACACCTCTACCTCAGGAGCAGCTGTTGCCCATCTCTCTCCTCCTCAATGAGGGGGAAGGGAGGAATGCTGAAGGAATATTCCGGGTTTACTGCGACCTGATGTCTGTGTGCCGCATTTGTGGAGTGCCGGCGATTACCTCAGACAATAAATGCGTGCTTATTGTAAACGCATGTTTTGTGTGTTTAGAAACACAGAGGGACGTGTTGAAATTATTGCCTGAGGTGGTCGACAGCATGCAATGGGTGATAGATGATTATTTTTAGATATTTTTATAGATGTTTTTTGATGATAAAATACTTTCTTTTGCCAGTTTAATGCACAGAGACATCAATAAGCAAGTCATAATTGGTAGGTTGATTTCCTGAAACATTCTCAAAACATTAGCTGCGTTCCAAATGATCTATTATATACAATGCATTATGTATTTTGCTATCTAGATCATTCATTTTTTAAGAGTAGTGTCATCTCAAATGTAACATGGTTTAGTGTTTTTTCACCACGTTCCAATTTAGAGCTTTAGCTTGTTTAGCCCAGTGTTATTTTTTTTTACCATTATTTCTGAACTACTCTAGTGTTTATTAAAATTTTGGCTTTTATTTTTATTATAAAATAGTTTTAGTAATTTTGTTCATTCTTGTTTCTTTTTGTTTTTGTTTTTCTTTTAATTTTATTTCATTTTTGGTTTTAGTCATTTTAGTAATTTATGTTCAGTTAAATTTATGTTCACTTTTCTAATTTTTGCTACTTTTTTAATTATGTTTTCATCAACATTTCTAGTTTATTTCAACTGTTTCAGTTAACAAAAATATTTTCATAAAAATTAACAAAAGTTTTATTAGTTTTACTTTTTACATTAACAACCCTGGTTTTGCGGCTCCTCTTCTGCTTTACAAATAAATCTTTGAAAATCAAAAAGAATCTATTTGATGTCAACGTGAAAATATTAATTAATGGATAAATTGGGTGTTGGGACTTGCATATGAAGCCTTTTGTGGAAATGGTTATTATTTTTCAGACTGGTGCTACTAGTGGCACTGAAATTTCATCTTTAATATAGAAGGTCGTCTTTGTTTATTCATAGTCTGTGTGGAGGAAGGGCGATTTCTTACCCTACAAAGACTTTAAACGTGTTACCTGATACAGAATGGTACAATTCCAAACTAAATTTAAACAGTGCTTTCTAATAAACTTGACAGCAAAGATAAAGACACAAAGGCCCATTCGAGAGAGAGAGAAAGAATGAGAATAATTCACAGCCTCTCCCTCCTGCACTTCATCACTGGGGCTTTATGAGGCCACAGGCAGCTATAAACTTCTCCTTTTTTAATAAAAGCAGCTATTCGCATATTTCTCATTCTCATTATCTGTGTACAGAAGAGAGAAAAAGAGAATCGCATTCCCATGCGGTTTTCATTTTAAACACATATACGGATGTATGCAGTTTACACTATATAAACACATAAACACGCAAGCACCTCAGCTGTGTTTCTCCTCAGGGTGAATGAGTTTTATCCTGTCTGCTGCAGGTCCAGAAGGCTTTTGGGCTCCTATCAACACATTTAATACCTCACAATAAATGAAAACACTCACAAACACACCTCAGAGAGATATAGAGAGAGTCTGAGTGTTTTTGTTGAAACTCTTGTTAAGTCCGGGTCAAGTAAAATGTCCATGGACTTCACTGATGATCAGAAGTGTGTGTGAGTCAGGAAAACTGTAGCTTGGCAAGACATTTAAAATCAGCATGAAAAGACTGGCATTATTTACTTTATTAAAGGAGTCATATGATGCGATTTCATGTTTTCCTTTGTCTTTGAAGTGTTTGTGCATAGAAAAGATCTGTAAAGTTGCAAAGATTAAAGTCTCAAACCCAAAGAGATATTCTTTGTAAAAGTTAAGACTCTGCCACGCCCTCCTAAAATGGCTCTTTCAAACACGCCCCCACATGTCTACGTCACAGTGTGGGAAGATTTGCATAACACCGCCCAAACGTATATGCAATGAAAGAAGGCGGAGCTATTATTCTCGCTGTAGTGTTGTTGTTGCCGCCGCCATGTCGTGGACACGCTGTGTGTTTCTTTGTGAAAGCGAAAGTACTTTGTTTGACCTTCCAAATGAGTACACAATTAGAAATCAGTGGTTAAGTTATATTTACAGCACTGTTCCAGAACAGTTCAATGCAAATATTCGAGTGTGTGCAGCGCATTTCACAGAGGACTGTTTCCTGATCCTGGGAGAGAGTAGCCTACAATGTGAACACTATGAATGGCTCTGAACACTATAAAGTGGGGCAATTCCAACATCGCAAGGACAGTCTGGTGTTTCTGACTCACAGCCTGTAAGTACGTTTCGATATTTAAAGAATTTGCTACTTACTATTCAAATGCGAGTTTTGAGCAGTGTAGAGTAGTGCTTGTTTGGTGTTTCTACGATCACAAATGCAGACATAGTAATGTTTAAGCGGCACGGCGCAATGCATAAAAAGACAGTATAAGTCATTATAATCCGTAATTATGTCTCCACTGGATGCAACAAATGCCTCGTTTATAGTGGGTTTTATTGTTTTAGTCTCGTCGTGCCGGGATACGGCATCACAACATGGTAAGGGGCATAACATTTCCGTCACACACTTGAGGTATTCAGCCAATCACAATGCACTGGATAGCTGGCCAATCAGAGCACACCTCGCTTCTCAGAACGATGAGCATTGTAAAAATCGAGCCGTTTCAGAAAGGCGGAGCATAGAGGAGCAAAAAAAAGTACAGTATGTGGAAAATAATGTGTTTTTTTTAAACCTCGAACCTCGTAAACACATTGCATTACACCGAATACACAAAATAATGTTCTTTTTAGCAACATCATATGACCCCTTTAATTCATGTTGATGTTCTCACTGTGCACAGTTGATCTGTGCAATTTTTTCCCACTAGATTGTGAATCGATTGTAAACATTCATTTAAGTCTTGCTTGACTGTTGATATGGAACACCCAGTTTTTACAGTCATAATTTAATTTATTCGGTAAAACTTTGCAATAAGGTTCAATTTGGTAATAGGTTAATGCATTAGGTAACATGAACTAACACTTCGTTAATTAATAAATACACTGTTGTCCATTGTTAATTTGTTTGCATTTTATTTTATTTTTTGCTGTTTCAAAAATACAGTAAAAATAATACTGTAAAATATTCTTACAATTTACAATAACTGTTTTCTATTTAATTTTTTTTTTTCAAATGTAATTTATGAAACTATGTAACTTAATTAGAAACATTATCAACATTGAAAACACTACTGTTTAATATTTTGGCAGAAACCAAGATTCAATATATCCTTGCTAAATAAAATGATCAATTTCTCTTTAAGAAAATCTTACTGACTCCGTGTATGATGAGATTAAAATTAGCCTAGATTAATAAATGCTATAAAAGCATTGTGCATTAATTAATATTAATATATAGAACCTTATTATAAAGTGTTACCATCATCCTTATGGATTTTTTTCTCATTAAATATCCTGTTTTGCACTAAAATGCTTTAGATTGTGGAAATAAAAAGGTTTTGCATGCCCTTTTAAATGTAATATCTATACACATACTGTGGCCATATGTTTTATGGTTGTGCCACATCCTGGTATGCTCCATCAGAAAGTGATAGCCCAGAAAAACAGACCCAGAGAAAGCGATAGTAGGAAGTAGTCAATCAATATGTGGTGCTGTCTTTACACGCTCTCTCCCATCTCTAGCCAACTCTGTCTTTTATTTTTTCTCTTTGGTTTGACATATGGCAAACCTGCTTTCTCCACCATAGTAACCCAGCCGAGGGGGAAATGTGCCGCCAATCAAAAAGTCATGCGATCAGAGGTTGCTAGGTAACGGGGTAAAACAGACCCCAAACCCCTAACTAACAACAACAAACTGTGCAAGTGCACATTTCAGAAAACAGCTAATAACATGTTCGGGAAGCCATTGCGTTTGGCATCTCACTGGCGTGCGGCCACTGTATCCCACATTGATTAAATTTAAATTTATGTAAAAATTCACCTTTTATGTTCAATACAAGAACGTAAGTCATTCAGGCTTCTAAGCTTGGGCTTGGAACAAGATGAAGGCAAGTACGATGACAGGATATCCAGTACAAGAGCTTGATTTGTAGCTCTAAAAACAAGAATTCTTTCTTTTATTGACAATTATTGAATTGCCAAATTAGAAGTAAAACAGACAGTGAAAGGTTCCAGTGCTTTAAGAGTCTTAAAATTGCTCTTGTCCAATCAAATTAGAGCAATGGAATGAAGTTAAGTTTTGAAATGCACTCACATATCCAGTAGCTCCAGTTCACTTAGTCTAACTTGCTCTGGGCTTGTCTGTTGGAAACTTTGCAGTGGAGCATGTACACAGGCGGTTGCAGTGATCCATGAGCACATTAGCCAGGCTGCAGGGAGAATGAAGATGGGCGAGTTAGGGAGAAAGACAGAACCTTGACAGAACAGTGCAGCCTGGGAGAGAGAGAAAGACATGACCCTAACAAGCAGCAAGGCCCTGGAGACCTAGAGACCACCACAGTGCACAGAAGCAGTTTCAAATGTGCCACTGATTCGGCTGACATGGTAGAGAGAGAAAGAGAGGGAGAAGGAAGTTTGGACTGTGTGTCCTTTCCTTACATTTAGACTTGTATAAACAGATTGGTTTAGCCTGACAGAGCGATGTGTAAATATTCCCCTGGAGACTTGGCGCAGCTGTAGGCAGAGCGAGGCAAGGCATCTTGGGTATTTGTTGCAGTGGTTCGTTCACACTGCATTACTGTCCAGTACTGTGTGCTCAGGGTTTCAGTCCAACTGCCCCAGAGGTTCGTTCCCATCGTTACTGTCTGTTTAGATGCATTTTTAATGACACACAACCCATACTGACAGGATTTTGAGCTTTTCAGTGTTTTACTGTGTTTTGGTGTATGTGTACAGAGCTGAGACTGCAATGTGTATGGGTCCATCGATCAAACTTTGTATAGCACATTTCCTGTAAACAGAGGAAAACAGATGCAGCATAGTAAATATTATTACTTAAAATTTTGGCTTATGGACAACAGATCCAAAGCTGGGACAGTCATAAGATATGAGAATGTGATATATTTTAATATTATTTGTGTTTATAGTTTATATTTATTAAAGGGATAGTTCTCCCAAAAAATTCTGTTGTCATTTGTTCCAAATGACGTCGTTCCAAACCCGTAAGTCTTTTGTTCAGATATTTTTCATGAAATCTGAGAGATTTAAGTCCCTCCCCCCAACTACCATTTTGCTGCTTCAAAAAGTTATGTATAAAAGTTCGAAATAAAAAGTAAAACTGAGTCGCTGAGTCCACATTTTCTCTTTGTGTGATGAACAGAATCCATTTAGGCTTTTTTTACATTGATCAGCGAACATAAACAGTAGATCAACCATACTTGCTTGACGCACAAGAACAACCCTAATTTTGCAACACTACTTACACAATATTTACTATTGGTTAATGAAACGGATAACCCATCCCCAAACTTGCACCATTGGTTGAGCCAGTGTTGCTGTGCTGGGCAGGATTCTCAAACAAACAGTAGTGTTTTATCACCACAAAGACCTGGTTTTGCTGAATTCAACCTAGTAAGCATACTTCTAGTTGTCTTTGAATATTAGACTTTTGATTTTTAAATCCAAAAATTACACACATCACCTTTAAATCGGAGTGTGTATTTCTGTCAGGGCTTGTCTTACTGTCGTTGTCCTCCACTCGCCCTCGCCGCCACAGGAATCTGAGTTTACAGCGCCACAGCATATGGCTCGTACATGGGATTATTCTACCTCTGTCCTCTCTGTCACTCTCAAAACTTCTCTCTCTTTCACCCCTCTATAACCCCAAAAATTGAATCGAGTACTAAAAAAGCATATAGAAACCCCTGTGGTCTCTGTTCCTCTTTGAGGGTCTTTGCATCAATGCAGGTGGACTGAATAGGTTTGAGGGGCGGTTTGAGCTCAAGAGAAGTGGGGTGAAAGGGCTTTATCTGTCAGTCCAAGAACTGGAGTTTCATGGTAGCGCCTCTTTTTTTTTTTTTTTTTTTTTAAGAAATGCTAATCTGAGCCAGCCGCACCAGTCGTTAGGGGCTTTTGTTCGGGGGGCAAAGGGGTCTGGAGAGATGTTGGGGGTTGAGGAAATGAGGTTTGGCTTTCTTTTAATTGTTCTCTGTCTATATATGAGTACTTTTATCTTATCTTAACCATGTTTTCACCGCACACATTTGTTTTAATCAGTAACCAGCATCAGTCCTTCATATCAGTGAGGCTTGCAGGGAATGTATTGATTGGTTGAGGTAAAGCAAACGCTGTTTGCGAGAAATGACACTCCGCCAGGTACATCTTTGGGTGTGGTTTCCAGGTGTTGGCAGGGAGCTGTCAGATTAAACTAAGGCCTTGAGGACTTTTCTGCCGACACGGATGGATTTACAGCTGTTTTTCTGCGGTAAGGATGTGGCGGAGGGCAACCGATCCAAACCCACTGACTGAGCTGATCGGTCCTGACATGACTGCCAATGTGTGCTTGATTCGTATCTATGACGGCTGTGAAGAAGAATGCGGGTTTATTTGGTGAGTTGCTGTTGTTTGTGTTTGACATTTGTAACGTTCTGAATCGCTCTCAGCAGGCTTTTCAGAGGTTAGATGAAGAGCTCTGCAAAGCTGGGAATGCTTGCAGTATAATTACATTTAACTGTCAGTGGGATAGATGTCCTTCAGCAGTGAAAGAGGTGTTTACACACTATTTTTCTTTCTTTCTCTGCATTTGCATTGTGTATTTTGTTTTACTGAAAGCATTGAGTGATGGTGTAGAGATGTAGTGGGCAGTTTTGGAGTGCTTGTGTTACGAATGGCTCACAATGATAATGTGATATGATAATTTATGTAAAACACATTAAAAATACTGTTCATGAAGTAAATACATTTTCAGGGTGATACAACTGTCCCAATACCATAAAAATATTTTTAGTAGTGTTGATATGATTGTTATTTATTTATTTTATTTAAATTTAACGACTTCTTAAATGCGTATTAATTAATTAAAGGTGCAATAGGTGATTGTCTTCAGAAACATTTTTTGTTATGCTGGTTGAAAGTCTTTTCACATCGCGATAGCAATCATTAAGTTAAGTGGTCTAAATGTATTTATATGTATTTATATATTTTGTGGAAGGCGTAGGACCAAGAAATGTTCGTCCAATCAAAACACTCGGCCCGAGCGTTTTTATTGTCTTTCCTACCTGCCTGTCAACGTATGTATTAGCATACCTCTGCGCACCCAGTTCGCGCAGTCAGGATATGTCATCGGCGCGTTCACGCACGCTGAGCAGACAGAGCGAGAATGACAGACAAACATCAACAACCCGATCTACTTTCCTGGTATTGTAGTACTTTTACTAACTGTACTATAAAGTTTTCTCACCGCTGAATGACACATGATGTAACCCAGCGGTTCCTAATTCCAGTCCTTGCGCCCCCGCGCTCTGCATATTTTGCATGTCTCTCTTAGTTAACACACCTGATTCAGATAACCAGCTCGTTAGAAGTGAGCTACGTGCATGAACTGTGTTCCGATTGACATGCTCCTTACACTCGCTTCTTTGCGAGGACTGGAATTGGGAACCGCTGATGTAGCCTATTGTAGTAATGTTGTCTCTGTTATTCTGGTCTGTGAGCGTATATGCGTGCAGGGGGCGTGGCTTTAGACGTGATTACAAGGAGGGTGGGACATTCGCTTTCAGTGCTATCAGGGTAACGTTAGCATTTTCCAAGATCTCCTACTGCACCTTTAATTAAATTCTTAAAGGTCCCATATTGTCAAAACTAAAATTTCCTGGCTTTAGGGGCTATGTAACTACCATATAAGTTTAAAACAGTCAATCCACAGTAAAGTGCACACAGCCTTCATAAAGTAGCTTTTCCTTTTCACAAGCCCTTGTGACTTCCATAAAAATGTGACTTCTGAACTACTCAGTCACCGTCTTCAGTCACCACACCGAGCACCGCCCACCGTCCCAACCTCCTTTTGCCAAATCCCCAGACAACGTCGCATCCATGGCATTGCTGAGCAACAACAACAAGGAAACATGTCGAAAAGGTTAACTTTAATGGACGAAACCAGATTGGCCGACCTGTAATGTTACACTCTCACTCAAAGGATGGACGATCTGACAGGATTGTTACTATGAGGTGGATCACGTCTAACATGTACATGTAATTCAAACTCACCGTGTCTATCTAGTCATGATGAAAATGTAAATACATTTCAATTTCAGCAGGCAAATATTTTTTACAGCTACATTATTATTCCAGCCACAATTAATAACAACAATGTATATACAATTACAAATGATTATATAAATCGTCAGTTTGTTGTTTTACACATGCACATGCACACAGACATTATTTCATGCACGACATAGTCGTGAGATGCAAGAAATCTTCAGACGTGCCCATAACAACAAAAGACAATACTTTATTGAACCTTTTCTGGTAAGAAGTGTGCGCTGCAAACGCGAGCATTTTTGACGATCGTTTCTTTCCAGTCTGCTCGTTTTATTGCGTTTAACCACAGCTGTGGTCGTTTGGCAGTGGAAGCAGGTATGCGATCAAATTTCTAATTTGAGGCTGTATTACGTCGATCCTGGCACCCAACATCTCAACAAGATGATATTTTAAGCTCCTTATGTAGCCGAAACTGCGCTGTTTTGAATGGGCCACCTCCAGTTCTCCCTTTGTTTTTGCCTCCAGCTAGCGCTGTGATGTAATTGTGACGTCGGCCCTACATGACCCTAGTTACCTGTGGTTGGCCTAGCCGTGCGTCACTCAGAAAACAACAGGCCAATCAGAAGAGAGGCTCATGAATATTAATTAGACAGGCCAAAATCAACCTGTTCTTAGCAGAGCTCCTGAGAAAACAGTTGTAAAAATATATTGAGATGGTTTTTGGTACTTATACCACAAATATATATTCTTAAGAACATCAAAACCTAAAATAAAACTCCAGAAAGGTGCACAATATGTGACCTTTAATTAATTAATTATTTATTTTTTTTAAATATTAATATCAAATTAATGTATTGAAGAGAAATTACATGCTCTTTCATTTATTATGGACGCTGTTGTATGTCACTGGCCTTAATTTTATTTTTTGTTTAATTTTGTTTGCTTTGTTTAATTTTGGTGGCAGTGCTTTAGTTGGCATGCCTTTTGTGCTTTAGCTGTTAGCCAGTTCGCACGTTAAATCCTTTCAGAAAAAGTGTCTTTAAATTCGTTTCTGTGTTTTCTTATGATCTGAGTAGGTTAAAGATTTGTTCTTATGACATTATGGGGAAAATTTTTTTTTTTTTTAGAAATTTAAAACTGCTACTAACTGCATAATCATTATGATGGCTAAAATATAAAGACATAGGCCTATGATCATTTAAATGAGTAGAAAGCAGTTCACATATCCTTTCTGTTTACATCAGAGGTCTTGCATCCAATCAAATTCTTCTGTATTTTGGCTCAAATTATTTGCACCAGTGCAAATACACACATGCTTGGAAAAATAATCACAAGTGAACTGAACCATTTTTCATAATATTGCTAAGTACACTTGTATGCCCTTTTAAAACTTTGATTGGTGTCAGGCTAAGACTAAAACAATAATTCAAAATGTTGTGTAAATGCTTTAGTCTGGGCTGGTGCAAATTAATCTTTCACTTTATAGAAGTTAGTTCCCAGCTAGGAAGGTTTGTATTGGTAATTACTGTAAAATTTTATAAATGAATAAATTACATTTCAGTGGGTGTTTTTAAGGATATTTTTGTTGTCACTTGATTTGCAGTGTAAAATCTGGCTCTGTAAAACCAGTTGAGAAGCACAATTCTAAGGGATGCTGGTTAAAGGTCATATTTTTACCAAGTCTGAGGAGTCCAGGTCTTTTATTGAGCAGTGAGTGAGTGTGTGTGTGTGTGTGTGTGTGTGTGTGTGTGTGCTGGTTAAGGTATTTGGTGGGGATGGTGCAGCAGGGTGTGTGTGTGTGTGTGTGTCTTTTCGGCTGTTGTGAGGAGCTCAGAATGCCAGATGGTGCTTGTTAAACTCGAAAAGCTCTCCCACTCTCGACTGGAGCTCTGCAGTGTGGACCACATGCTGTCTGGAATGACCAGCTTCAATTCAGACAGGCAGAATTCTCCAACACCCAAAGCTACCTGCTGCTTCGGTTTTCTCACAGGCCCTTTCAGCCTCTCTTTCAAGTGCAGCATGTCGTCAGAAACTCCCGGTGAATGAAGGTTACCGCTCGAGCGCGAGAAGAAATTAGTTCAGCTCGGGGGGACAATGCAGTTCTGCTTCCACAAAGATGCCCGCTGCTGTCCAAACCCATAGTGGAACAATTTGAATGAGAGAAACAAGGAGGCAGTGTGTTTCAACCATGTAGTCAGGTTTGTGAAAGAGCCTCGGCCTGTTTGCTCCCACTGACCTTAAAGAAGCCGAGACAGATTTAGAGTTGTGCCATCGATTGCTGTCGAAACCTGCCGTGCATGTGCGAAGCAACCAGTCCCCGCATGTTTGTTTGTGTCTGGTCCTGTCCTGTGAGTGTGTTTTTACCCTTTAGTGTTGTCAGCAGGTGAACCCGCAGAAATCGAAACTCTTGTCAAACTTTCAGCATGTTTGTCATTCGCCCTGCAGCTGTACACGATCCGAACGAGCTTTTGCTTTATTCAGATTTTAATTAAACGAGGCACTAGGCCGAATCGCCCTTTATGCCATTCCTAAACCCTCATTGATGTGTGTGAAAAGAAGGATTTGTGTCCTTACAAAAGGCTTACATAAACTCTTAACTCTACTTTTTTAGCTGCTAGCTGATGAGCATTGTTCAAATAAGCCCTTTTGGGCCTAGGCCAAGACTTCTGGTGTTTAAAGGACTGAAGGGTTGGAGGTTAATTTACCTCATGGCCTTGTTTAAGATGCCCCTGTACAAGGTTCCATTACGCATAAGATTGGTGTCATTTGTGGTTGATGTGTCATATGGAAGACATTAAATGGGTTAAAATTAGGATAACTTATCCTTAACACAGCTCATTAGCCAAAATAGTTGGGTTCCTTGTAAAACAGTGAATGTGTGTGCCAGAAGCATACTTACTACGCACGTGTGTAAATGCTTGGGCAGTGCATTGTATGTGGGCGGCCCTTTGTACATAATGTTACAAGCCGATTTTTTTGCTAATTTTTCAAGATTATTGGAATTTGTAATTGTGTCCGCATGGATGATTAACATAAGAGTTAGCTTGCCATTGTCAGTTTCCAAAAATACCAGAAGGGTTTGGATGGTTTTTTCAAAAAATATGTAATAGGAATTTGATTATATATATAGTATGAAATTAGTGTTCATATAATTTCAGTAATTTTAGGTGCTAATTTACTAATTTGTGTCTAATTTACTGTAATTTCATATGGCATATGTATTTTCATCACCAGAACTGGTTCCAGTTTTTTTTTTTTTTTTTTTTTTTTGTAAATAAATGTAGAATTTCTTTATCTCTGTGTGTGGAACTGATAATCACTCTTTTGCAAGCTACTAAATACAGACTACTTCATTATAAAGAAAAATAAAATAAAAACAAAAATAAAAAATATACGCATATTCATAATCTATGACAAAAATATATTATAAACTAAGTTTGTGGATAATTTAGCAGCAAAAGATATTATAGAAAAATCAGCGCACAATAGTTTTATAAATCCATACTTGTAGTGAAGAAACATTATTCATTTATTTTATTTAACATCATTCAAAGGGAAGAGATATTGATGTGTAGTGTATTATATCTGTGGAACAGTTTATTGAGCCTTTTCTTTTAATAGTTTTAAATTTCAGTTACTGTGCTTGTTAAAAATTTGTAGTCTTTTCTACTCCCATGTTTTGTTCTAACAGACACCTGGTAACAAGAAACAACAACAAACTCAAGAGAAAGTCCTTTTATGCAAAATCATAGACATTTATTTACAAATCAAGTACAATAATGGGAACACTGGATGATCTTGGAGACTCTGCTCATATGGTATTAATTTTATTTGTGCGGGTCTTAAAAAGTCTTAAATTTGAGCTTAAGAATCAAAGAATGGCACTATCAGAGCCAATACCTGATGAGTATTGGATCAGCGCATCCCTTAGTGCACGGATAAATAATTTATAATAAAACAAAAAAATAAGAATTTTGATTTTATGGTGACTTAAAAGGCCTGTTCTAGTGGTGGTAATAAACCTCAGAAGTCAAGGGGGCGATAGACTTACCCTAAAATGTAGCTACAATGCATGTTATTATTCAGGTAGCTAGCTTTAAATATACCAAGTTAAATTAACTTTAACTTGCTCAGCAAGATTGTCTTCAAACGGTTGCTGTAAGAAAACCGTTTACGTTAAAACGCCCCTGTGGCATTGCTGAGAAAGCGTACTGGTTTTGCGTTATGAATTGCTGACACATTTAGCTAGAAGCTAGCATATGTTTCAGGCCTAGAGTGATTGAGGAAAAATGGGATTTGGAGGAGGAGGTGGGTGTCCCTCATTTTTAAATCCAACTGGCTTCGAGGCAAAATATCTCAATGATAATGCACGCCTGTCTCCTCCACTTCAGTTGCAGCTGAGAATGAGGGAAAATCTGTCTAAACAAAGGCGATTCCAGATGTTATTGATAAGATCAACAATGAGTACATGAAATACTGTGTTCCCAGCTTGTGTCATTAACAGGACTTTATCTCTCATTGGGCTGGATGCCATAAACTCCATCACAGACAGTCGTGTCTAGTGTAGCAGATGCTGACTGGCTGTCTGCGTTTGCGCTTGTCTGACTCATTTTAACAGCTGATACACTTTATCCAGGTCAGTCAAAGCCAAAAGCTGAGTCTGAAGTCATGAAAGCGAGTGGAAAAAAGTGTTTTCTCACACTTTGACTTATCGAAGGCCTTTTTTTTTCCCCATATTAGGAGGGGTAGAAAGCAGTCAAGCTGTAAGCTTTCAGCATAAAATTATGGGTCTTCCTTCTTGTTAAAGTTCTGGCAATGATAATGACAAGATCTTGACATGTTCTGGCACACAAGCCTGCATTCCTGTGTAAAACTTGCCAACTAGAGGTCATATCGCTTTGCAGAATACTTAGGAAGTAGTCATATCTGGGCTGTATCATACTGTAATTCATGGAAATGTGGGTCATTGTGTTTAAGCGAGAACACTGGCCCAGTTCTAAACCACAGCCCTTTCTCACGGGCTGTTCCCTTTCTGTTTGCTCACTGCTGGAGGGCCGTGTTTGTTTGGTAGACACCTGGAAATTATATTAACCCAAATGGTAAAGGTCAGTTGCTGTATTCCCTTCAGAAAGCCCCCTCATTGCACCCCCTGGGGTCCAACCTTTCAACTTGTGCCCACACTGCCTGTGAGGGTGTGAGACCTGCCTTTTGTTTGTTTATTGTTCCGAGCCTATTTCTCATTGGGTCTGTTCCTTTTCCTCTCTTTCTCAGCATTCCCATCCTCACATATATTTTGCAGTGGGGTTAGCCTTCAGTTTTTCATTGTAAAGGTGACATTTTGATTTTAAGTTTGAAAATATAGTAAAATGAAAGATAAGTCAACTAAGTACTGAGATACTTGATGTTTATTTTTGTAACTTTTATTCATAATTAAAATATATAAATAATTTATTTTATTTGTAGATATAGATAGATAGATTTTTAGATGTCCTAGATAGTTATTGTCTATCTAGCCGTATTTGTTTGCCATGTCAGGCCCTACCGCATAAGAATGAGCATTTTTATGCTTTTATTTTATTTAGTTTTATTTATAATAAAAATACAGTGAAGTGATTTAAGTTTGATTATTTATTTTTAGATTTTTAGTTATGTTTTTATTACAATAAAAACAGAATAGTAGGGATGCACAATATATCGGCCACCATATCGGTATCGACCGATAAATGTTAATTTTTCTGTTATTGTTATCAAACTGATAAGAAAATTTGGCCAATATATTAAAGCCGATAAATAATGCATTATTTCCTGCAGAGGCACTTCAGATGCGCACTGTTCGCCATGATGGTTTTTAATTGCTTGAAATATTATTGGAATCACTTCGAAAAGGAAAATACAGTGAAGTGCAACATGTGCAGGGCAAGTCTGTCACATTATAATGAGAACAATACTGTTAAATAATTAATAGAATGTTTGTGCGCCCGTGTTTTAGCGCCTTGTTACGGGAAGAGCGCATCCACAACGGAGCTACGCATTCATGACTAGCACATTTAAGTTCGCTTGTGCATTTGCAGCCTTTTGTGCAATTGTAGGTTGTAATATTGTGTTTATTTTATGCATATACTGTATATCTGATTTATCTCATAGGCCTATAGAATTCATTTGGTTAAGTTAATAGAGCGTTAATAGATCGCGTCTGTGATCATGTTTAGCTCAGCGCATGCAGCTCAAACAGCAGCACACAACTTTAATAACTATATGATTGGGACTATCATAAATATAATATTATAATGAGAACATACTATTATAAAACGTTGTGAATACTTTGGTTTAATTTGTCGTGTTTCAGCGCGTTGTTGCGAGAAGAGCGCATCCACAACAGAAGTTACACATTCTGGTTAGCACGTAACTTAGTTCGAGTTCACTTGTGCATTTACGTCTTTTTGTTTATACAAGTTGTAATATTATGTTTAGTTTATGTTTTATAAATAGCTGATTAATCTCATATATGATGCATTTCCTTGAGTTAAATAAGCTGCCAGCAAAGCACTTCAGCTTACCAGTGTCCATTCTTAAGTTTCAGCGCACACAGCTCGAACAGCAATGCACAACATTAATAACAATGATTGGGACTATCATATATATAATATCATAATGAGAACACTATTATAATAAAACATTGTGAATTCTTTGGTTTAATTTTCTCGTGTTTCAGCGTGTTGTTGCGGGAAGAGCAAAGAACGCGTCACATCTTATTAGCATGTAACTTAGTTCAAGATCACTTGTGCATTTGCGTCTTTTTATGCATATATAAGTAATAATATTATGTTTATGTAGTATAAATAATAAGCGCTTCAGTTTACCAGTGTTCATTCAGCTCTTCAGCAGCGCACGCAGCTAAAACTGCATGCTGCTATTTGAAACAGTGGTATTTATTTAAGATACTTCTTTTTCAAAATCATTGATATATTAATAATAATAACCACCACTTTTATTTTTATCTGATTATTTTCATCAATAATATTGATTTAATTAAAATAATTTAATTGTCGGTGCGGAGGCTATTCCGTTTAATTTATCCATGGCACATGAAATTAATTTTTTTATTTTTTTATAACGTTAAGTAATGTTGTCCAGTAACTTGTTTGCATTATTTAAGCATTGTTTTATTTATTTGTAAGGCTGCTTTATGTTTGATTTATGTTGAAGTGTTTAATGGCTTTTAATGGTGAGACTTTTTTGTAATCAGGTTCTCAAAAATTATATAAAAATTTGGATTTAGATTTATCGGCAACATATCGGTTATCGGCTTTCATTTATAAAGAATTATCAGTATCGGCCAAAATTTTTTATATCGGTGCATCCCTACAGAATAGTATTTTATTTTGTATTTTATCTTATTAATCTATGGCTGGATGGATATTTTCTATGCCAAGGTGTAAATTTATATTTATATATTACGTTTTCTTTCAAAGTAATTAGTTAATTATTCTTTTTAAAAAAAAGAACCTTTGCAATTAAGTCAAACACTTTAATCCAGATATCCATCAATGTCTTATGGGTTTTAGACTTGCAATCCTGACTGTGCTGATGAACTATCGATGTGCTGAAATATCCATGTGAAACAGTAATGTAGGTTTCCTACATGCCAAGGCTTAGAATAAATCCAGAAGTGTTTGTGGCATGTGAGGCATTAGGGCACATCAGCTCCTGGCTCTTGTTATAGTGCCTCTAGCACTGGAATGCATAAGCGCCAAAGAGACTCCGTCCTTACTCCTAACAAGGAAAGGGAAATGAGAACACAAGACCTCCCAGCAGAGTCTCAGGAATGAGAAATGTATGTGAGCTCAGGGCTGCAGTGAAAGAGCCTGGAAAGCTTTGACAGCATCTGACAGGGTGTGCCCATGTAGGGTGTTCACTGAGGCTGATGTCAAAACTTTTCTGGTTCTACTAGGTGTCTGCTCACCCCAGTTACCCTGCCGAAACTGCAGGGCTCAATTTACTCAATCCTTCTGTCAAAGTCATCCTTTTTTTTCCCAATAAATCCCAGGAGCAAACAAATGTGGACAGGACAGGAAACAATAATCCATTAGGTGTAACCTTGTAGCTTTGATTTGGCTTAGGAAAGTCTGTTTCCTACAGTTTTCAGTGTTTTAATCTGTGAAATATAACACACAGTGGGGACCAAAGTGATTTTAAAGTATGTCTATTATTTATTTATTTATTTTGTATTTTTTTCCAAAAAATAGAAATATAAACACATTATGATTTTGGGAAAAAGTCAGGATTGCAAGATAAAAGGCTGCAATTACCTTAGATTTTTTGTTCATTCAAAAAAAAAATCAAAGAAAAAGTCAGAATTGTGAGATGTAAATAGCATTTACATAAATAACAATAACATTTCCTTAAAAAGTTAATTTGAAGATTTTTAAAAATGAATTTTACTGTTTATTTTGCTTTTGCCTCATTTGCTTTAATAACAGCAGTGCTCAATCTCCAAAAGTTTGTGCAAAACTTAATGTTTATGTTATTTAGCATGATTTGAGATCCAAATAGCTTCTTTTGCAACTTTCTGGTCCATGTTACGGATTTAGATTTTTGATTAGTAGTGCAGAATCTCAAATATTTCTTTGTGTTTTCTCATCTAAAATCCTCAAACTTTGTTTATTTGGAGATTTAAATTAGATTTAGATTTCCAGATTTTCAGTGTGGAAGTTTGGACCTTTCTGTATGTGGGTTGGACAGAAGGGGACACTCTGTAAGTGCATTGACCTCCTTTCCAGCATTGTTTTGATCTGTTTCATACCACATTTCAAAGCCCACGTCTCAAAAAAGACCACTGTTCCCGTCAGTCATCCACTAAAGAGTGACGCAGTTTAACTTTAAGTAACATCATATTAACTAAATCTGTTTTCCTAGAAAACAATCAGAATGTTGTGGATTTATTACCTAACGTCAAACAAGAGTGTCCATGTAAGCTGCTTATTCTGATTGTGGAAAAACCTCCTTTGAGTCATGCCTGTCAAGATGGATATTTCTAACAAGAGAAAACACTCTTTAGTTCAAATATTCCCTCATATCTCCTGCCCTATCAAATCCTGGGCAGACAAGGACTCCTTTTAACTTCTGTGGCTGCTGGAAATGATAGACGGCCCAGTGTGGTCACAGTCCCCGCTATAGATCCAGCTGTCTAAATAGATTGGGTCAGTGTGTCTTTGCGGTGGGCGATGATAGCGATGATGAGCTCTGTTGTTTGGGCGGCACGGTGCATGTGAGCAAGCGTTTGAAAGCAGGGGACTTGGCTCATAATGGTAATCAATGACCTGTACAGGAACTGCAGCTGGACGGAGGGCGTTGGAAGGGACAGGATTGGCCATTTGCCTGGCTCTGAAGCCCAGCGGGAGATGGTGGGAGGGAGCCTTTCAGATGTGCAATTTGTTGTCCTCTCAAGCCTTTGCTAGTGCTTGATGCTCTTGTTTTGGATAAGGCTGATTTATTGAGAAACTAATGCGCTAATGCCTCTAAAGACAGTGTACACATTATTATAACATATTTTTTCCATTTATTTTGAAGTAAATGAGACCCAAAACAGATATTTGTTGTATCATAGGGATCACAGTTATGTTGTATGTCTTGGAGGACAACGGACCTCCCTCTCACATATGAATTTTTAAAACCACAGAGGATTCACAGGAAGACGTGAATAAGTCATGTGATTTATATTTGATGTTTTTTCAATGATTAAGACGTGAGTTTAGACTGAATGTAGCTATGAAGTGCAGAAATAAGATTAGATTAGAATTTTCACATTTGTTTTTCTTGTGAACCTCTAGAAGAAACCCAATATAATTTATTATATTTATTGTATTTTGCATAGTGAAAATTAAGCCTCTTTTAGGACCATTTAACATTTAGGCTAACCATTGAATTTTCTTGACAATTAAGCATGTTTTCCTCCCAAATTCTCAGTCCTGTAATGTAGAAAAAAAAGGTAATTATTACCGTAATGTAATTAATAATAGCAGTAGTAATAATAATAAATTCCATACAACAAATTGTACCATTTATATATTTTTTAAAGTTGTATTTTACTTTACAACAAAAATGTGTTTTACACTACAGTAATGATAATGGCAGTTTTTTTTTTTACACTATGATAATGAAAATTGATGGTATGTTTATAATTGTCATGAAAATAATGTCATGTGTGTAAATAATATTAATAATGTGTAAAAAAAAAAAAAAATCATGTTCTCTTAAATGTTTCTAAAATATTTTTATGCATTTAAAATTGGTGGAAAATATAATAAATAATTTATTTGCTTTTGGTTTGTGATAGAATTCTAGGCCATTTTTGCTGGTTTTCCTGAGATTTCGTGAGGCTCACACTATCATTTGCCAGTAGGGCTGGGCGATATGGCCTAAAAAAAATCCCAGAGTTTTTCACAAAAAATCAGATTTACGATTTAAATCGATTTTTTTCCCCACCTACTTAAAATCAATCTGCAGATGACAAAGAAATTGTTCAAGTTTTAACTTTATTTTGGTTTGTTTTGATTTTTCCTTCTGGGATTTGATCTGGATTTCCACCTTAAGGTTAAAGTGCAATCAGAAACAACAAGCCAAAGAGACAAGATGGCAGGCCCTGCCATTGTAAACAGTGAAAATGTAACATAACATAACATATAACATAAAATGTAACATAAAACATAAAATTATGTGACCCTTTTTGATAAGTTTTCTTTAAACACAAGTTCAACATCTTGCTATTCAGTAGATAGGAGGTAGTTCTGATAAACGATGGTCGATGACATCATGGGGGTTAGGGGGTGTGCCCGAAGCGTATTCAGAAAGGCAAGGAAAACAAATAACATTGCTAACGGTTGCCTGTTACAGTTACATTACAGTACATAAAATTTCACTTACCACATAAACAGAGTAAGGAGAGATGACTCAGGACGATGACAAATGATTTGCAGATCATGAGCAAAACTGACAAACATCTAATCTTGTAAAATGTGTGGTAAGTACTGCTGCTCCATAGTATAAACACGGACATGCGATGGTCAATCTCGAAAGTGAAAGTGAAACTAAAAAGCGATCGTGCATTCAAAAGCAGTTGCAATGCATAATAGCGGCTCCCTGATTCCCGTAATTTTATATACAGTATGATGATCACCCAATAATAAAACTGAGAGGGAAAGAAATATACATTTTCCTCTCATCTCGTATTTATTCTCCGCAGTGAGTCAATGTCATGGACATAAGGGCAGAGCAAGTTTAAATATCTTTCTAGTCTATATTTCCATCTTGTAATCCCGCTGTTTTGGGTATTTAAAAAAAAAAAAAAAATATATATATATATATATATATATATATATATATATATATATATATATATATATATATATATATATCTTAGTAATAGAGCAGACACTGACTGTTGTTCATGTATTTATGGCCTCATTTGGCGAGACGGCAGACGCTGAAAACACTGCGCGCTTCAGTATGTGTGTAGTAAATGAAACTGCGCGTCTGTGCATTTATTCATAACGAGACACGCAGGATTCATATTTAAATTGTATTTTTGCAGCTTAATATTTACAGATACTAGTTCATATCGTGATTTGATTTAAGTGTAATGACCTACTTTTGATTTATTCATCCAAACTTTGAGAAATTCAATGACATTCCGCGTTATACAGTAAATTCTGTTTTTATAACTAGATTCCGCATTTTCCGCATCGCAGAAATTATAAAGCACTGATTACACCGCGACGCTCGCGTCCGGTGTAGACACAGTGGGAGTTTTTTAATGGGTTATGTTATAGCCCTTCTTGTTTTTTTATGTTTTTATGAAATCTCTGTATTGCTCATATCATCGTATTATTTACTGCCATGCGAGCCACAAATTAAAGCTTGGCGAGCTGCGCAATGAGTGGGATCCGCAGTACGTCATTTTCTTTCCGAACACGTTGGGATGCGGTGGATTGCGGGGGATCACGAAACCCTACCTAAACTCTAATATGGCGCGGGAGGAGGCCTGAGCCCTTTTGGGACTACGGGAGCCCAGAGGGGAGTGTCGGCGGATGTTAAAGAGAAAACCGATTTTCATTCAAACAATCGATGTAAACTACACATTCAAGTTAATCGATAAAATTGATTTATCGCCCAGCCCTACTTGCCAGGATATCAAAGCTTTGTGTTCTTTCGTGAAAGAGAGCCTCCATACATGTTGCTTTTTCCTCCTTTAAAATTTAACAGCATTTTTTAATAATGAAACCACTTGTCATTTGTGCATATAATATTTATATTTTTCTGATGCCTGATGCTAAGTTTAGCCTGACAGGCCCTTTCTGTTCACGCCATGTTCAAATTAACCCAATGTTCAGTGCTTCTGGGAATGTTTACGATCATGGAACTTCTGCATTTTCAATTTTTGATACACCCACGTTTTAAAAGCAGTAATACCTCTGCATCTCCTCTGAGGATGAACATGTGTCGCTTTGTCCAAATGTCAGTGCCATGTCTTTTGATAAATATTTAACAGAGATTTCCCCTCTATCTAGACATCAACTGAAATGGAATGTTGTTTTAGAGGAGTTTTTATGTTATGATTGAAGATTACAAAAACAATTGTTTTCTTGGAATAATATGCTCCCATGAATAGTGTACAATAAGATAAATGTATAAAGTAAGGTCAATTTTGTTTCCATGTTAACATTAAATCACAGCTCTGAATCCAGTGAATTTCCAGAGTGGAGACAGTTATTGCAGTTTGAAAGGCATCGTGGTACACAGCTGGTGTTGATGCTGACACAAAGATGTGTTTATTTCGGAGGAAGGGTTAAAGGTATTGAGGTCAGTGTGTTTGTAACAGACAGACAAGATTGCGCATCCAAAACACATTATTAATAAATGCCAGTTTAATCAGCTTTCCTTTTGAAGGATTATTTTTAGGTTGGCGAATTTCACAGTGTGCACCCGTGGTGGCGTCTGTCAGTACTGTTATTTTATACTCTCTTCCGTTCTCACTAGTACTTTATTTTTGGATCTGATATTGGAAAGCTCTTTCACTAAAAGGCAGTCTCTGGGTTCATTGCACTAAACCAGTAATTCTCAACTCTTTTTTTGGTGCAGGACCCAGATTTTACATTGGATAACAAGTGGTAATCCAAAACAATACGAAACTCAAAACAAATGTTCTTAAATTAAATATTAAATATCAACACCCTACATGGGCACCCTGTCAGATGCTGTCAAATATCAAATATTGAAATTACTGTGAACTTCATAAACCATGTCATTGAAATAGATTCAAGTAACAAAGTGTAATTTCTGATTTGATTTGATGTGTGACCTTTGTCAAAAAACAAAAAAAAAAAAAAAAAAATGGAGTGTTTTCTCTTCCCTTTTAAAGATTCAAATGCCTGTTTATTTTGCATTTTCAACAATGTATGATTTTATGGTTAATTGCATTTTATTAATTTTATTTAGCTTTTTGTTATCTTCTGTCTGAGAGCCACTGAACTCAGTGAAAGAAATTAAATGTGATGAATTTGGAAAACAATTTAAGGTGGAGACGTTAACATCTTTTTAATCATTTGTCATTTTCATTTTGAATTCTGAATAAATACTCCAGCTTGCATCTTGTTTTCCATTTGTAAAACAAGTACATTAAAAGATTGCCATCTGTCTAGTACTTTCGAATACAAATTATGTAATGAAACAAAAAATTGCATTATTTTTTTCAAAGTTTTGTTAACATCTCTTGAAATAACCACATTGAATATCATTTTGGCTAAACGTTGTAGGGAAAGTGGTCTGGATCTGTCCTGCTATTTATCAGAGGTAGTAGAGTGCCTACTAGCTCACTAATGCTTTTTCATTTAGTTTTTTATCTCTAATTAGTCTGTGCACAAAGGTCAAAAAAGTGGTACATTTGTTATATAGATGATCCAGAAATGGCATGCATTCAGGTGAAAAAGAAATGTGCTTTCTGAATAGACATTCAAACCTTATTAAATTAATTGGTCTTTTTGCTGATGCTTTGTTCAGCTGAGGATTTTGAGTGCTTTGCGTTCTTTCAAGGTCACATTGGTATCTCTCCCTCCCAAATGGATTCTCTAATGATCTCTCTCTCTTTCTCGTTTCCTTCCAGAGCATCAGAGAGATCCCACCTGGCTTTGTTAAGCCTACATGCCTGTGAAATGACAGCATCTCCTGCTTGCCCTCCCGTGGAGTGAGCAGTTGTCCTTGACAGTGAATCAGAGATAAAGAGAGCCATTCTCCTCCTATGGATTACAGACCCTTAGGTCTGAAAGCCCTGACGTGGGTCAGTCATCTTTCACAGACATCTCCCAGTGCCATCAAACTCCTTCGCCATTCTGTAAAATGCTGGAGTTGGAATTTCTGGTCTGGACAATTTAATGTCAGGTATGATTGTCCCTATCTTTAGGACCAGAGGCACAGCAGACGAGGTCGTAGAAGCTTGAGAAGCGCCTCACCTCAGAAATGCAGACCGATGATCTATTTGCCAAAAAGCTTCAAGCCTTGAATGGTAATATGGGACCTCCTGGTGCAAACACACAGGGAACACCAGCAGTGCCCAAGATGGGCGTACGTGCAAGAGTGTCCGATTGGCCACAGAAGAAGGATGGCCACGGTCCACCACCCAGATACGAAAGCCTAATGACGACCTTCCAGAATGGACTACCCAGTCAGTTGCCGGAAGATGTGGTCAAACAAAGCCCAGGTTCTCCTCCCAACCCCAGCTTTCTGGAGGCAAAATATGGACTTGGTGAACTTCTAAACCACTCTCCTGGTAAAGTTCACCATGCTCTCCAGAAAAGAAGCAACAGTGACGTCACTATCAGCGATATAGGGGCAGAGGACGTGGATCAGACGGCAATTAATCCCAATACAGGAGCCACTTTGCATAGAGAGTATGGAAGCACGTCCTCCATCAATCGCCAGGGTTTGCCCGATGAAGGGTTTTTCGGCAATTTGAAGGTTTTCCAGCCAGAACTTTCGGAGCAACCAAGTGCACCACCTCCGCATGGCTTTCCAGAATTTCGCCGGTATGAGCCTGCCATTTCTCCAAGTCTTCAGACTGCTGCGCAGATTGCACGGGGGGACATTCTCTGCATTCCAAACTACTCAGACTATGTGGACAGTTCGCTCTTCTACAGCCGGGAAAGGGAGAAGTCTTTCCTACAGCGACAGAAATCTGAAAAGGGCGAGACATCCATTTTCCGCAGGCTGAAAACCATGAAGAGCGAGCAGAGGCAACTAAGTGACCATGACGATTGTAGTAGACATGGTCGTCCATTGAGTTTCCAGAGATGTTTTGCCCACTATGACGTACAGAGTGTGCTTTTCAATATTAGTGAGGCTGTTACCAATCGTGCCAACTTGGCACGTCAGAAGAATATTACCACGGGGGCTTCTGCAGCATCCCAACACCAAATTGGTGGGGGAATGGACAGTCCTGACCCCCTGACTGTTTGCGAATCCCCTTTGGACAGCTGTGAGGAGCTAGGTCAAAAAGCTTGTACAGATCCTGATGAAGGGGATGGGAAGAGCAATGGTTTGGTGCTGAGCTGCCCATACTTTCGTAACGAGATAGGTGGTGAAGGTGAAAGGAAACTGAGTGTCACCAAACCAAACAGTGGACCCCACAACAATGTTGGTGACAATTATACCATTGAGTCTACTTTAAGCTCACACTGCACCAATGCGGGGGTTTCCGTCTTGGAAATGTCCCGTGAGAATTACGCCTCTCGTGAAAACTACGCTGTTCCACGGGATTGTATCAAACGCTACATCATTGAGCACATTGACATGGGTGCTTACTACTATCACAAATTCTTCTTCAATAAAGGTATGTTTTACAATCTAGATATTATTTTGACACAAAAGTGTACTATAGTGATGGATATGTATCTCTGAGTGTATCTCTCCCTGTTATAATGTCGATCCCTTCATATTCTCTTTTCTTTAAAGAGCACCAGAACTACTTTGGTGTTGATGAGAACTTGGGCCCAGTGGCAGTTAGCATTCGGAGAGAGAAACTGGAGGAGGGGAAGGAGGGACCACAGTATAATTATAGGGTCATCTTCAGGACCAGCGAGGTAGAACTGCCTCTGTGAAACACAGTTTAACGCACATCATTTAACAATTTTTTAGATCCATTGGTCTTTGAGCCAGTCAAGTTCAGGGAAATAACTTTTAATTACATATACTCATTGCCTTTGTTTGCCATATACCATAAATATACCATATCAGTCCTTCTGAATACAAATCAGAGCTGCCTCAATAATAGCATTGATTGTTTTGAAAATCAGCTCAAGATGGATGATGTCTGTGGTGTACTATTGATTTTTCCATGTATGGTGATATAAATTACCTTACTGTACTACATGATTCTCACCACTGATGCTATAAAAGTCCCAGCCAGTACGGCTTTCAAAATGGCGAGAGATCTTTCATATGTGGCCTGCCAGGGGTTTTCCTAAGGGTGAATGGATAGTTTGCTGAAAATGGCCCTCTTGCTAAAAGCCAAAGCGTTACTTCAGCATTCGCCACAGTTAGTTGAGCTCAATTATTCATCAGAAAGATTTGCAGATCATGTTGCTGGATTCAGCATCATTGCAGGGACATTCTTAGAGAGTGCTTTGCCATTTGAGTGACAACTGCAATGGTTTATCCATCTGGTCACTATTTGAGAATGCAGTGTATTCATTTAATAGATACATTTGCTCAGTTCATCCAACATTGTGAACTCTTTCCTTCTTTTTTGCTAAACTTCTCTCTCTTCACTCTGTCCATCTTCAGCTCACCACTTTGAGAGGCTCAATTCTGGAGGATGCCGTCCCCTCCACGGCTAAGCATGGGACTTCCCGTGGACTCCCTCTTAAAGAGGTGCTGGAGTACGTAGTTCCTGAGGTCAACATTCAGTGCCTCAGACTGGCCACCAGCTCACCTAAAGTCCCAGAACAACTGCTGAAGCTGGATCAGCAGGGGGTAAGTATTGTACTAAAAGCTCTATAGTCAGTTTTACATATAGAAATGGTAGACAAATTACTTGATTTATATACTATAAACCATATAGTGCCTTATGATTTCCGCGATGCGGAAAACATGGATGGAATCGCGGAATCCAGTCATAAAAATGGAATTTACTGTATAAAGCAGAATGTCACAGAATTTGCCAAATTTTGGATGGATACATCAAAAGTAGGTAAACTACACTTAAATCAAAATGCGATATGGACTAGTGTCTGTGAATATTAAGCTGCAAAAATACCATTTAAATATGAATCCTGCATGTTCTGTGTGAATGAATGGCACAGACGCGCAGTTTCGTTTACTACATGACGCTCATGGTGTTTTCAGCCTCTGCCACCTCAATATATGAGTACATGAACACATATACATAATTTCCAGAGCTGCTCTGAGAGTCACTTCATGAGCATTTTACCATTTCTTTTGAGTAAAACTATCGTCATATACAAATGGAAACTTAAAGGTCTTCCCAGCAACCCGGCAAAATAAAAGTTTGCTAAAGGTTTAACTTGAAGAAACCATGACAGAAATATTACTTAATGTAATGATAGTACTACTACTAATAAAGTTATAATTAAAACATTATTTTTAAAGGAAAATTTACCAGAGAATTTACCAGAATTTGTTTACCAGAATTTGTTTAGCAGAAAAATGTAAATGATGAATAACATTTAATTTAACCATTAAAACAGAGTCTAGAAAAATTCAAATGGAAAAAAACGGAATCCAGAAAAATTTAAATGAAAAAAAAAAAAACGTAATTTGGAAAAAAAATAATAAAACTGAATTTGTAAAAAATAAAACTGATTTCATAGGACCCTAACCATACATTAATTAAAAATGAAAAAGTAATTATTTATATATGTATTTATTTAGTTAGTTTTGCAAGAAGATAGTCTTTGACCTAATATAGCATTTAAATAATAACAGAATATATCATATCTGCTATTATATTGTGTATTTTTGCACTGGAACTATAACTTTTATAAATCTCTAAAATATTAGATGTGTATGTGACCATTTTAATCAGCGCCCTGCAGTGTGACATGCTGCAATTAATCTAAATTTGGTTTAAGCATTGTTTTTTCTTATTTTATAATTGTATTATTTGCAGTTTTATGTCCTCTTATTAACTGAGAAACTGTATTGAATATATTTATTTGTTAGTGAAAGTGAAAGTCGTGACGTATTGTCAAGTACGGTGACCCATACTCGAAATTGGTGCTCTGCATTTAACCCATCCAAGTGCACACACACAGCAGTGAATAGTGAACAAACACGCACACACACACACCGTGAACACACACCCGGAGCAGTGGGCAGCCATTGCTCCAGCGCCCGGGGAGCAATTGGGGGTTCGGTGCCTTGCTCAAGGGCACCTCAGTCATGGTATCGAAGGCAGAGAGAGTGCTGTTCATTCACAATTCCCACCTTCAATTCCTGCCGGTGTGAGAATCGAACCGGCAACCTTCAGGTTACAAGCCCAACTCTCTAACCATTAGGCCACGACTTCCCCGACTTCCCCGTTATGCCGTATGACCATTTAAAATGAATTCATCAGTTTATAAATTAGAATTGAATTGCAGTCTTGTAAAAGATATGTTATAGTTACAGGACATAAGATATACTGTTTCCCTTATACAGATATGTTAATTTATTTAAAAAATTGGATGATAAATAACACGTTCATGAACTGTTGTACATTAACTACCCAAACTACCCTTTGTAAGAACTTGAATTGGTAAAATATACAACAAGCATTTCCCCACAATACAGCCAGACTGTAAAATGATTGTACCACCATTTGGACAGTAAGAGACAGTTTGGCTAACACAAATTGACAGGTGGGAAGAAACTTCATTCTCTGGGATGATTAATAGCATACAGTGTACAATGTTGTGAACCGTACATGTCTGCAAGGCTTGTAATTACTAAGACATAATCAAGTGGGGGTTTAAGAAACCATCAGTTATATCCTTCATACGTCCCATTTGCTTAGTTTTAATGCACACTAATAAAACCAGAAACAGATGTTTTAAACTTCTGCTGATGATGTGATGTCCTTAAATGCTGTTGTTCATTTGATAACTTAAGCAAGATTGCGCTTGTAAAGTGGTTCCTTTGGGCAAGGCGCCTATCAGGTGCCGCTGATGGCCTTACAACATTTCCATTTGAGGGTTCAAATTGTAGGTGTGTCAGGATGAGACGGTGTTTTACTAAAGAAGCCTTTATAAAAACAATGGTCCAATTACTTATTGACAGACCCAGACTTGCACATCTCAGGGATAGAGTAGAACAGAGAGATGAGCAGTTTTGTCAGTAATTTGACTGAATGGAATCTGAGAAGCAGTTAAAGTCTTGATCGATATTGCAGCCACACGACGGCCAGAGGGGAAAATCTGAACAGTAACCCTGTAGAACAATGAATGCATTGAAAAAGGCTAGTTGTAAAATTAAGGTTGGTAATTATTTCAAGTGGTATTTTGTCATCTCAAATCAATCAAGTTGAATGAGGACCTAACTGTAAAATGGTAATTCAGCTATTGTCTGCATTTCCAGCGCTCAGACAAAAGATAACTAGTTTTCTAGGCAAATTATTTGGCAAAAACTGCTGAAAACATCACCATGGCAACCACCTAGCCACACATAACGGCCACTTGACCCGTCTGAGATGCTGCCAACTGTGACCAGCAGCACTTATGGTGAAAATGAAAGAAAAGAAAATCATTGCTCGTCTTATGCTTTCTTGAGTCCCCGTCTTTGTCCATTTCTTCATCTCGCCTCCATATTCTCTCCCAGTTCTACCCTCTCTGATAATGGTGTTTTTTTTTTCTCTTCTAAAGACTGTTGGTGGCATTTTATGGCACAAACAGCCAAAGCAATTGTAAGAATAGCACTAAAATTGCTTTTACCATTTTTGAAAAATTGGTACGAGCTGGGAATTACAGGAGATTTTGGACAACTACCATAGACTTCTTAAAATTCCAATGTCGTTGTAAATCAGCATTTTTCAGTTTGTCACTCGATCATAAATTCCTATTATTATGAATGTTAAGAATCATATTTTTGACGTACTGTTCATTATCTTTTAATAGTTGTCTGGCTCTGCACTTTTTTACCTGTTTGAAGACCTGTATCTGGTTCCAAAGGTTCTTTCTTTAGTTTATGGCTGATATGTGCGTCTCATTCATAATGCAAAAGTGGCATCTGAGGGCAGTCCGCATGTCATTACGTGTCAGGCTTTTGTGTAGATTGATAGCACTTAACATGACTAAATCACCACTTGTGGTAAGCGATGTATATCACCGTTCCATAATATGCTTTAAGAGTGCTTTTGAAGGTTTCCTGTACAATGTGCATTAAAGATTGGATAAATATATCACTTATTACTGTGTTCTTTTAGAACTGATTCTGTTTCGTAATCCTGCCATGTAATATGTAATGGACAGTACTGATATTTTTAATATTGTTACTTGAAATAATATGGGAAAATATTTATAATATTTAATTTAAATTATATGAAAAGAAAAGACCAAAGAATGATACAATACATGAAATGACCACAGTGTGGAAGATCAGTTGCTTGGAACCAGTCAAATATACTGTACTGTATAATGGTTATTTTTGAAAAAGAAAAGGACCACAGAATGCAGCGAATCCAGTATTCTGCAGAGACGTATAATAGGTGTAATTAGGGCTTTGCAATACTTTGTGAAGGATGTAATCACTGGTTCAAACTGAAGGGTAATACACAAAAAAACTTGTCAAATATCATTATAATGATTGAAACTGATTGCGATTTTATTCTTTGTAAATTGTAGCTGAGTTACCAGCACAAAGTGGGCATCCTGTACTGCCAGGCTGGGCAGAGCACAGAGGAGGAGATGTACAATAATGAGAGTGGTAGTCCTGCACTGGAAGAGTTTCTAGATCTACTAGGTCAGAAAGTCCGACTGAAGGGGTTCAACAAGTACAGGGCACAGCTGGACAACAAAAGTAAGTGCTGCTCTCACGATGATATTTTCAAAATGTTTGAACGTTTGATACACTTTCGCTGCTGTGAATCTTTGACAAGCCAAAAAGCTGCTTGGCAGCTTCAGGTTCATTTCTGAAATGGGTTTTGTTAATACTGTGTTTGTTCTCGGTCAGTGCATTGGACAGTTTCTCTTAATCACTTAGTCGGTGCAGATGAGCCATTTGCAAATTAATATTGAACTGCAAGAGACTAATTTCATATTTCATCATCAGTGTATGTGTCTTTTTAATTTACTGCCTTTATACTGATATGTGTGATATAATCGCATCTTTTCTGCAGCGGACTCCACTGGCACTCACTCTCTCTACACCACCTATAAAGACTTTGAACTGATGTTTCACGTCTCTACAATGCTGCCCTACACACCCAACAACAGACAACAAGTGAGTCGGACACATTTCATAGTTAATCCCTTCTTTTCATTTACTCATCTTCATGATCCAAGCCCATATGACTTTTTTAGATGGAACTTAAAGGGAGATATTTAGAGTTCTTAAGCTATTTCTGATCATCAAAGAATCCTGAAAAAACATATATCACTGTTTCCACAAAAAAAAAAAATATATTAATAATAATAAGCAGCGCAATCATTTTCAACATTGCTAGTAATAATAAACATTTCTTGAGTACCAAATCAGCATATTAGAGTGATTTCTGAAGTATCATGTGACACTGAAGCCTGGAGTAATGATGCTGACAATTCAGCTTTACCATCACAGGAATAAATTACATTATAAAATGTATTAAAAAAATAAACATTTATTTAAAATTGTAATAATGTTTCACGATATTACTGTCTTTGTTTTAAAAATGTTAAATACTAAAAAAAAAAATATTTTGAATGGTAGTGTAAGTAACTGATGACAACACTTTGATTTAATGGTAGAAATTTAACATATGTAGATATGTGTATAATATAATTTCTTTATTGCAAACAAAAAAGCAGATAATCCAAGACAGGCCTTTCTGCTGATTTATGCACACTTGATCAAGCACCTGCGCGAATGAGATTCAGGTCTGATCACTTACCCATGCCTGTCTACACAAAACTCTTTCAGCCCTCGTCAGTTCTCTATTCAAGTGGCTGATCTTGATCTGTGCATCTTTACAGACCTCACAGAACCTAGACCAATTGTCCTGCATTCTGCTAATTGTAAACACTTCAGCGGGCAGGCCACGTTGTCATGGCAACTGTCTGAATACCCCATCTTTTCAAAAAAAACTCCCTTTCCAGATGCCCAGACAAGGCACAAGATTTTATGTCTTAAATGAAGAGCAGGACATATCAGGGCTAATTAATTAGAAATGCCTCATTTTCTGATGGTGAAAGGCTGTTCTTATTTATTTGGTGGAACAAATTTAAAAAGATTTATTTCCCTTATCCGCTGTACCTTTCAATGGGTGGAACAATCCTAATAGAGTCTGCCGCAGATTAATTTACCACCGTAACAGCTTTCCATCAATGACTTCCTGAAATCCCCATGGCTAGACTGAGCTCAGTCGGATGATAAAATTGAGATTTGTGCTTTTAAAAGAAAGCTTTTTATAGAATGAGTAAAAAGTATAGGAGCCCTTGCTTTGGTCTTTATTTGACTAATTTGCGGGATTTGTTGTTTTCTGTCCATTGGATCATGGTCCGATAGGGATAATCTTGGAAAATAAGCCGGTGAAGATCTCCACAGTTTTGAGCTTTAAATTCAGCACACCTCTGATCCTCTTTCTTTCCTTTGCTGATAGAGAGATGAGCCCAAGGGATATACAGTAGACTACAGCTAAACCATTTACACATTACTTAAGCTTTCTTATAGAAACAGTTGTTTATCCAGTATGCAGTAGTTACAATTACATGTGGATGTTTCTGTTGATACTTTTTTTTTTTTTTATTTATATTAAAAATGATTTCATGATTTCAAAATGATTTCACTTTTGGACAGTGTGTTTGAAGTTTATTTTTGCTTTGGGTTTTTCGTTGGATGGCATCAACTGTAACTAGTTTCTTGTTAAAATGTGCACTCTAATGACTGTCTTCATATTATTTGTTCACTCATCCAGCTACTGAGGAAAAGGCACATTGGAAATGACATCATTACCATCATTTTCCAGGAACCAGGAGCTTTTCCATTCACACCCCAAAACATACGCTCTCACTTTCAACATGTCTTCATCATCGTCAAAGTCCACAATCCTTGCACAGAGCATGTGTGTTACAGGTAAGATGTAAAATGTCAGTTACTCACCATTTTTAGCCTAACCTGTAAAATAAAAGCTTCTGTTTTACAATTAGAATGGTGGTTTAGCTTGCACATGTGGCTTTGCTAAACAAAATACTTTATTTTATTTTTTTAAATCCAATTTTGTAAATTAAAGAACTCAATCTGTTGGGACGGGGGACGGAGGTAGACAAAGATGCTTTCCAAACAGCTTGGTGACAGTCAGATTTGACCTCTCAGAACGATAGGGAGGATTAAAGGATAAGATCAAAGGGAATTCAATTTCCAGTCTTATTTACTCAGTGTGTACCTCTTAAGTTTGTTCAGCGTAACATTGCAGAGAGCTGAGGGAGTCTAGAACCTGGCTCAAAGCAAAATTGCCCATCTCTTTTTCTGAGCAGATCTATGAGAGACTGCTGCAGAAAGATTTCTGAATTGATGTCAATGTTGAAGTCAAATGGAAAAGCTTTCTATGTATTCTTCTCACAGGGGACATGTTCTTCAGCCTTTTGCACATATTACAGATATTTAAAGTTGAGCTTAATATGTGGAGACAGATTTAAGACATTCATAGGTTGATTAGATTACTGTTCCGATAAAAGGATATATAAAATAAATATATTTTTAAAATATTATAAAAATATATTATATTGTATTATATTATATTATATTGCTCACCAGAGCTGCTTTTATTTAGTTGAAAAAACTGTAAAAACAGTAATATTGCGAAATATTATTACATTTTTGTTTTAATATGTACAACTGTTTTCTATTTTAATATAATTTAAAATGTAATTTATTCCTATGATATTAGCAACCATTTCTTCCGTTTTCAGTGTCTTAAGATCCTTCAGAAATCCTAATATATTTGTAGAGTATCTAATATAATACCTAGTATCCTAATATCTTTGTGTAAACCATGATTCGTTCTTTAGGATTTTTTAATAAATAGAAAGTTCAAAAGAGCATTATTTATTTAAAGTGACTAAAACTCATTTCATCGTATTTCTTTACTCAATAGTGTTGCAGTTGCCAGATCCAAAGACGTACCTGTGTTTGGACCTCCCATACCCAAGGGGGTGATGTTCCCAAAGTCTGCTGTATTCCGGGACTTCCTATTGGCCAAGGTGATCAACGGAGAAAACGCGGCCCACAAGTCTGAAAAGTTCCGTGCCATGGCGACACGTACCCGCCAGGAATACCTTAAAGACCTTGTGGACAACTTTACCAGTGCAACGCCTGTGGAAGTCTCTGGTGCAAAATTCAGCTTTATCACCCTAGGCGCCAAAAGGAAGGAGCGCAGTCGGCCAAGGAACAATGCTCATCTGTACAGTACAGGAGCCATCACGTGGCCGGTGGTTGCTCGGGACAGTTGCCAGTCCACCGATATTGGTTGTTTGTTGGCCATCTCCCGAGAGTTTGTGGCACTCATTGAGGAAGCGTCCCGGGAAGTGGTTTTCAACTGTTACTGCAAGGATGTGATTGGTTGGAGCTCGTCCTCAATGGTGGGCAGGGTAAAGCTCTTTTACGAGCGCGGGGACTGTGTGGTGTTTTCCGTGCAGGACGGATGCCCAGAGGAAGTTCGAGAGGTCGTACAACGATTAGAGGTATGAGTAGCCAATCCAGGATGAAAGATCAAGTTTTGTCTAAGCTGAAGCTAAAACCAAGCATGCCTTTTACTGGGAATAAGTGAGCAGTGTTGGTATACAGGATCAAATTTCTCTTGGAATCATGGGCCAGTGGTCAATGGATTAGCATTAGAAAGGTAGAAAGACCATGTTAGAGCAGATTACCTTACCTTAGTTTACCTTAAGCTTGCCAGAACGTTCACTTTATTCACTCTGGGATAAAAACATGCATCAACACACACCTTCATAAATCAATATTAGTTCCACTTCTTGCTTTATTGCCACCCATTCATGCTCAGTTGGTCCAGACCTGCAGACTTAAGGTCCTTGGACACTGAGTCAGAAATTTTCGTATGCGTTTTTTCGTATTCGTTATCCTAAAAATTCGTCACGCACAGACACCTTGCACACTGAGTCCGATGCGTATTAATTAATCAGTTGCAAAAAAATTCGCAAAACAGTACTAAATGGAGTCTTCTAGCAGTGAGGATGATTTTGTTGTCCTCTCGCTTCTTAAAAAGAGAAAAAGAAAGGAAATATTGGGTCCATCCAATCCTGAGATTCCCTCTCCGGGATTATCACGGGCGATTCAAAGTTTACTTCAGGATGTCAGTGGCTCAGTTTGATGCTTTGCAAGTGATACTAGAGCCACATATTAAAAAGAAGACCACCAATTTCTGTGAACTCAGAGTGCAAGGATCCATACAGTGCTTTGTGCTGCGAGAAGAAGTAGATGAACTTGACAGTCGCCATTCTGGATTTTGGTGTTCGCTTGTGCGGTGGCTCTGAATTGTCAAAACACCTCTCAAAATGCTTACTACGGATGCGAAAAACGCAGAAAATCGAACCTGTTCTGATTTTTTTTTTTTTTATGACGGACGAAAGTTTCGGAGGCAGTGTGTAAACGTGATTGACATAACGTGAAGTCGTATTTATTTTTCAATGTGCGAAAATTTCGGACTCTGTGTGCAATGGCCTTTACACTACACTTTTTACAGTGCAGTGGAGGTTTAAATGGGTGTACAAGCTGTTTAGGTTGATGGACCCAGTCAGCATGTGTGGTCCATTCTCTTTGTGAGATTTGACAGCTTGTAAAATACCATCCTTTGACTCTTAAACATGCACTTAAATGTGTTTATTGCATTGGGTGGTTTGCTGTCATCATCATAGCATTTGTGCAGCAGACCATCAGCACGTTTTTCTTGGAATAAGCAAAAATTTAAAATTCAGTCATCATTTACTCAGCCTCATGTTGTTTCAACTCCCCCCCATTTAAAGTTTGGTGGCAAAAAAATATTATATAATATGGTAATATGGTTTAGGAAAAAAAGTAAGCTTATATTTCATTTTAACCACCACGGTCTCTTCAAAGTGCTTTTGTTGTTTTTGTGGGTGCTTAGAAAAGGTGCCTTTGGGCTCTTAGCAACTTTGCGGAGTCAGAGTAATATCAGCTTACCTGAGGTTTGCTTAAAACTGTTTGTTTTCAGATCAAGTAGTTGCATGCAGAAGGTTTAAGCTGTTTCATCCAAAACACATTTGTTTTAGGTTTCAGGGGGCAGATTAATGGAAAATCCTCTAAAGAAAGAAATTAAGACATTTCTTAAGATAAATTCTGAACAGTTCAACTCAGTTCATCTTTTTTTTTCTTTTGTTTCTTGAGAAAATGGTTGTGGCATTATCTGGTTTGTATGGCGGTTCTATGACTCGCTGATCAGCTCTAAGGCCGTATTTCTGAATTATGTTGCAATTATAGGCTTATATTAAAATCCCCAATTGACTTGTTTTTGTAGAGTTGTTACTAAATTTCAAATTCAACAAAAAGGCATGTCATGCAATCATTGTTTACATTATCAATCCTTGGTGTGAACTTGTGCATATCCCTAGTAGTAGTATTATGTATTATACGTAGCTTGTGTTTTGATTTAATGCTTAATTACAACAATTTGAAAAATGATAATAAATAAATAATAAATTCATATAACATCTTACCTTTTCAGATTTAAGACAAGTTCAAGGTTATCCTACGTTTTTTTGGGAAGACAAAATATTCTATACAAGAAAATAAGAAGAAAATGTGAATCTGACCCCAGGTTGTCAGTTCGGGTTGTAGGAATGTGTTATTCGTGAGACAGCCAGTCTGTTGTGTTCTCCCATGTTGGTTTGAGATCGGTTAATTTCATCCTTGAGAGACCTGGCTTCAGCCATCATCTATATCTCTGCGTACCTGCTTACCCATCTGCATGCTTACCTGTGCAAGACCCTCTGCCCATTATCACAGCACAGATTTTATATTCAGAAGTCGCTGAGGTGGCAAAAAGCCCAGTTTCAGATGTTTAAAGTTTGTCTGTTCTGTCTTCCCTGTAGATGGTCACCAGGGGTTGTGAGGCACTAGAGATGACCCTGCGCAGAAATGCCCTGGGCCAGCTGGGCTTCCACGTCAACTTTGAGGGTGTGGTAGCCGATGTGGAGCCATTCGGGTTTGCCTGGCAGGCAGGACTTCGCCCAGGCTGCCGTTTGTTGGAGATCTGCAAGGTCGCTGTTGGGACTCTAACTCATGAGCAGATGATTGAATATCTGCGGACCTCCACACCTGTTACGGTGGTGGTCATTCAGCCACATGAGGATGGCACCCCCAGAAGGTACAGTTGGTCCTTCATCTTACATGGGCAGATAAGATTAAAATGTGAAAAAATGTTGTTGTTTTTTTACCGTTCAAAGATGAAGCACTTGTTATAAACCTTAATCTGGTATTTTCTTTATCATGTTGTGGCCACATTTACAACCCTCTAAACTGAACCTTTATCCTTTATTAAATGTATCTCATGGACAGATGGGCCACACCAGTTTCTCATGGGTCAATAGAGGTCACCATCTGAAGAGAAAATTAATCTTCTTGAGATAATCTGTGAATGATATGATCATAGTCTGCTCAGTTTTTTTTTTTTTTTTCTATCCTGGAATAGAAAGTGACCCAGAACCCTGTTGAACTTTGTTGAACATGTGCCTCATGTTCTGTTTGCTCATTTCAGAAGAGCCGAGGGCTTTACCAAGAACATCTAAAGGCAGAGATTAAAGTGACCCTCTAGACTGTCAATAACTGGATTGAAATTTATCGCCTCCCTGCGAGGCATAAAAGCCAGTGATATCAAGCAGTCTGTGCTTTTTGTAAACAAATTTATAGAGGATTGCTTGCACTTCTGGTTGACCTTAACTGCTCTATATATCTGTATCTTGGGCAAGCATTTCTAGAGAACTATAGTTAACTGAAGCATGCCCGGACAAGTCAGGGTTGTATTTGGTTACAGATCAGAGCAGTGAGTTTAGAAGTATTTAGCAAGAATATTTGTTCTAAATTTGTAACACCCTTTTGATTGCAAAACAATGCACTAACACTAATTGTAGCACTTTAGCAACCACATAGCAACACACTAAAACTACCTGTATCACCTTGGCCACTGCATGCATAGCAATGCATTAAAACCATTCAGAGCAACAAAACAACTCCTATTTCTGGAAAAATCTAACTTTCTCTGTCTTAAAGTCTGCATTCTTTAGAGATGTCTTGAACTTGAAATGAATAGTGTGGTTTTCTTTTCATTCACAACACTTTGTTTGTAAGACATTTCTCAATTCCGGGAATTTGTGTGTGAGAGTCCAAGAGTGTGGTGTTCTTCACTGAAGTACTTTTTTGAAGAACTGTACCTTATTGTAGAGGCTGTGAGAATCTGTCTTGAGAGCTCTCGGCAGTTCCAGCTTTCCATTCAAGAAGATCAGCAGAGATTTTTGTTTTGGGAGCAGTTCTGTGCGTGTGGTCGGAACAGAGTGGATTAGATCGGAAACGCATGATTAACCATCAATGAATCCCGCTGGCGTAGGCCGAACTTGTGTTAATTTTCTGTTTGTTCTTTTGGTTTCTCCCTCTATAATAACACACGCCACAGATAATCACAGCAAAATACAGTGCATCATTTATCTGATACCATTTGTCATCTCATTTGCGGATGTGTCTTTTCTCTTGCCAAACATCCCTGCGGTGATTATTATTTAATACATTCTGCCAATTTCACTTACAAGATCTTCCCTTGACACTAAATTTGGTATTTTTCTAGCTGACTAGACTGACTAGAAAAGTAATCCAGATTAATAAATTGGAATGGATTCATAGAAATAGCCTGGCTCTAAATATGGCTCACAATTATGTACAGTGGGGTCCAAAAGCCTGAGACCACTGGAGAAAATGCTTCTATTTTGCATTTTTCTTATTTGATACAAATTATGTTATTAGTGAAATTTTGAATTAGAAAAATTAACATGAATTTCAGAATGTGTTAGTATTAGGTTACATCTGACCATGTGGAGAAAGGAATCACAAAATTAATGTCACAAACTAAATGAACCCAAATCTTAAAACTTTTCAGGTTTAACGTGTTTTTGAACTCCATGCTTTTCACTGTGGTCTTAGACCTTTACACCCCTCTGTGTGTGTATATAAGCGTCAACAGCCGGAAGTTATCCAGTCAGCTCAGAAGTGTGAAGGAAGCGATCCTGCCGTTGGGGGTGCTCTGACCTGTTAACTCAGCTGCCATGATAATCCTTATTCTTTTGGAAGGAGCGGTCTGACCCCACAATGCTGAGTTCAACCTCTCAGCCATTTCAAGGCTAATTAACTTGAGGGGAAAAAAAACAGCAATCTATCCAAAAAATCAGGCTAATCCATAGTATGTATGTGATTAATCCCTGCGGGCTTTTCTATAATTAGATGTTGTGCTGTTGATATAATGCAATTTGTTTCTAAGTGAAGATAAACACTGGGTTAGCTCATTTAGGCGCCTATCACAAAGCTCTTATGTCCTATATACAGTATCTGAGAAATAAGGTAATGATGCCAGTAATGCTGGATGTATGTTATGCCAAGCACAGTATCGGTCTCGTCCTGTTTATCAGAGCAGGAATTTCTGCTTTCTGCTTCTTGCTTGAAAAATTCATGTGACTCGACTTGAAAACACAAATCACTTTACGACTGAGTCACCTGAGTCATCAAAAATAAAATGTTGGGCTGTTGTAAGTGATGTGCGTAAAAAAGAACTGCGATGGTATCAAATGGTAACACAGTGGTAATGTGTATGCATGTGTATACACTATCGTTTGAAAGTTATGGGTCAGTTATTAATATTTTATTCAGCGAGGATGCATTAAATTGATCAAAAGTAACAGTGAAGACATTACAAAAGATTTGTTTCAAATTAGTGCTGTTCTTTTCAACTTCCTTTAAAAAATGTATCACGGTTTCCACAAAAATATTAAGCAGCACAACTTTGTAACACTGATCCTAATGAAAAATGTTTCATAAGCTCCAAATCAGCATATTAGAATGATTTCTGAAGGATCATGTAACACTGAAGGCTCGAGTAATGATGCTGAAAATTCAGTTTTGCCATCACAGGAATAAATTGTATTTTAAAATATATTAAAACAGAAAATGTTCTTTTAAATTGTAATATTATTTCACAATATTAGTGATTTTACTGTATTTTTGATCAAATAAATGCAGGCTTAAAGAGACTTCTTTCAAAAGCTTTTAAATGGTAGAGTATTTATAAACACAATGGTGTTACTTTAATACATGTCCAAAAAAAAAACATGGTAGCAAGTCTAAAAACCCATGGTAATTTTCCTCTGTGTTTTTCAGAGGTGCCTCAGAGCTGTATCGTGTCCCCATCATGGAGTACAAGACTCTTGGTACTGGGCCTGGTTGGCACAGGATGACTCATGTTCCCCAGGGGCTGCCGCTGTCTCGTGTTTCACCCACTCAGGGTCCAGATCGACCCTCCCCGAGCCAGCAGATGTTCCAGTACGCCCAAGCTGCCATCTCACGTAGCACTTCTTTTGATAAGAAGTACCAGGATGGTTCCAGGTAGGAGAAATGTGATTGTCATTCCAAACACATATGCTGCTCTTTCATACTCATACACTATATATCTGTAGTTTCATTTTAGTATCATACTGCCATCCAACTCTCATGATGTAAGGAGAAAGTATAGGGAAGCGATTCTCATGGAGGCACAAAGTGGATTGGTTTTGTTTGTGTAATTGATCCCGTCATCCCTGTTACAGCATGTGGGCCTTCCTTACCCAGGATTTAGCTGTTTATTTGTGTATGGGCACGTGCAATGCATTGATTTCTTTAAAAAAGGTGTCAATATCGTCCCTAGGCCTTTTCTGTTCTAGTCTGTGTCTCTGATGATATTCAGAATAGATAATACCCAGATTTTCTATAATGCTGATTGATCTGAAAATCGGTTTTATATGGACCGCTAAAGCAAAAATGCCTAAAGTCAGATACAAGGACAAACATTTTTCTGGCTCATATTACCAAATGAAAACTGATTAAATTGTCATATTGGCCACGTACACACTACAGCTAAATTCGGTTGTCAGTTCACCTTTTACTCCTTAATCACGTTCTGTACACACATAATTCACTAAAATACAGGAGTGACAACCGCATTCCACAACCGCATTAACTCCCGAAAAATACAGGTAGTGACAACCACATTTACAGAAATTCTACGCAGTGTGTACGGAACTGAACTGAACAACTAGTTGTTAATGACATATTTAAACTTGCATCAAAAATGTGTCTTCGTCTGTATGTGAGATGCAAGAAAATAACAGTGAAATTAGTCATAACCTTAGCGCATTTTGACACGGCCGGGGCTAGTTGCGCTCACGAGCGCTGCGGTAAAGTGTCAGTGTTGCCAGATCTTCACAGAAAGAAAAACAACAAAGACAAGCACAAAAACACTAAAACACCCAAATGCTTTGTTTTATAACACCAAAAAAAAATCTTATATCTCATATCTGCAACAGACCACTTTACTAACTCCATAAAGTGCCTAGCTTTATGAGCTAAGACCAAACAACATGCCTAAAAGCGCTTGTAATTATGAGGACATGGCAACAATGCAAGACAGCGCTCTCTGAAGCAGCCTCCCGAGCAGAAACAAAACACAACACGTCTATCCGTGGTAGTTCAGTTAAAATCGATGGAGAAAAAGTGTCTTTAGCCAAAAAATGTCAGA
This sequence comes from Spinibarbus caldwelli, assembly GCA_039654775.1. Taxonomy (NCBI): domain Eukaryota; kingdom Metazoa; phylum Chordata; class Actinopteri; order Cypriniformes; family Cyprinidae; genus Spinibarbus; species Spinibarbus caldwelli. The sequence continues at coordinate 15,338,051 of CM077254.1, forward strand.
TATCAAACGGCTAAATTCTTATTCACTCGTGCAAGAAGCCAAAATGTTGCTATGGTTACAAATGCGGAGTGACTGCTGTTCCATACACACATGGAACAACAATTTATGGGACTCACTCCCGCATTTAAATGTGGTTGTCACTCTTGAAACTTGCAGTTTGTTCGTGGCCATTATCTCTGTAAATAGAGGACTGCATTTGGAAATGTTCAGGTCACATTTCACTTCAAAATGAAATTAAAAATTAAACAAAGAATACACCACATTTAATGTTCACTTACTGTATTATATACAATTATATTAGGGCTATTTTAGTTTTTACGTGTAGCATTATTTTAATGACAGTTAAGGACATACCCCCTTCCCATTCTCCTTAATGCAGAAATATCTAATTCTGATGGCTATAGTAATATATGAATCCAGTTTTTTTTATCAGATTTACAATTCTGCATCACAAATGTGATTTAAAATGAAATTATATAAAATTTAAATAATATGTGTATAGGGAGAGATAGCAGTCTACTGTATACTGTACTGTTATTTTTTAAATCTGTGTTGATGTTTTTGTTGTGATGTGACATTTTTGGCACATTCACCCAAAAACATTTGCCCTAAATACAGTGGTGTGAAAAATTGTTTGCCCCCTTCCTGATTTTTGATATTTTTTCATGTTTGTCACACTTTAATTTTTCAGACACTTTTTCACACAGGGCCATGTGGGTTTGGATTTTGTTTTCCCTTCATAAAAAAAACTTCATTTAAAAACTGCATGTTGTGTTTACTTGTGTTATATTTGATTAATATTTAAATTTGTTTGATGATCTGAAACATTAAAGTGTGACAAACATGCAAAAAAATTAAAAATCAGGAAGGGGGCCAACAATTTTTCACACCACTGTATGTGTGTAAGTCCAAATGTTAAGCCTAAGAGAGATGAAAATACAGTATTTTCAGTATAATCTCAGTATTAAGTTATTCTGTATTTGGTCACCACTGTGAATGTGTCAGGACAGGTAGCAAAAAGCAACACCTGGATTTTATCGGGCTCAGCAACAGGAACTTTAAGAAACACTGATTCATAACGGTAATGTTTGATTATCCAGACACATCTCCGCTGACATATCCGCTGGGAAAGCCCAAAGGGGAGCACATAGAGGCTATTAAGGATGATACATGCCACCCTGTGGATTAGAGGAAGGAAAAAAGTACAGAATGATTATGTTCTAGTCTGGTGTGGCATTGATTCGTGCTTTCGTATTTCTCAGGAGACGCCTTTCAGGGTGAGCTAATTGGGAACTTGATTTTCTGGTGCTTTAGGTTTGGGATCCCTTCATAATATGCGTCGTCTTGTGCAGTTGAGCGACTGTATGTTGCATGCTTGTGTCTTCACCTTGTCTGAAATGCACACACCTTTGCGGCCTCTTCACCCAGGCTGTCATCTCGTCCTCTGCTGGGATCCGTGTTGCACATGGACTGGCATTCCTTCCTGGAGTATGTTTCTCTTTTTTCCCTCCTGGAATGCGCAGACGTTCCCAGCCCTGGAGACACAGGGTCCTGCTATGAATAGAATCTGCTCCACCACTTTTTTTTGACAATGTTTCCTCCCTCTGGCCCAGAATATGAATGAGTCTTGCTGTAGCGCTCTCATTGCTTTTGGCCACCAGAGTTTTGATAAATGAGCTTCTACCCTGTGTTTGCTCATTGCAGGGTTTTGCAGGACTTCGAGATGGTTCAGAGTCCGTCTGGAAATCCCGGCCAGCACTACTGCAGTTCTCCCAGTAACCAATCAACCTCCAGTGACCCCGGTCCCTGCGGCACATGGGCCCAGAAAGCCAGTTATGATGGGTAATGAGATTCTGTTTGAAGCAGCCTTGCAACTCAGAAAACCAAAGAGCCCAGCAGGTTTAGAGGTTATCGCAGGAGTCTAATCATATGAGATTTGGTGTAAATCTTTGGTGCAAACAGAATTAGGTAGAAGATGTCCAGTATTAGCTGTCCATTCACAGAGAGATGCACAACAATAGTCTTGAATCCTCCCCGCCCAACCAATGCTAGGATCAGTTATCATTATTGTTGACCCTACTCAGTTTAAACAAACATTTCATATCATAGTTTTTTTGTTCTCTTGATACCTGCCTGAATTTTAGTCATAATTTTTTTTTTTTACATGCTGACAGATTCAGTATCTGCGCTAAATAGTGCTGCTTTTCTGAATTTTTTCTGTATATTTTTCCTGTTGTTCTTACTGATTCTCTTTTAGTATTTAAGTGTTTGTCTTCCTCGTTCATTAAAAGATTGAATAAAAGTTGCTGGCCAATAATAGACACTTGTTGATATGTGAATGTGGAAATTGAATAAGAATTGAAAATTTAGTTTTTTCATGTCGTCTTCATACTTTAAAAGATCAAGGAAAATGTTATTCTTATAAAATGACCCCTTTCAGACATTGAGCTGCATTTTCTCTCCATATGAAGTGCAATTATCAGGCTTATACAACATGCTTGAGTAGTACTGAAACGTCACTAAAGAATAATGCCAGTGGACCTTTGCACTCCAATAGATCGCAATCACCTGCCCTTCACGACCAACCTGAAGAAAAAGAGGGAGATGGGCTCAGCGATAGAGAGCACAAGCTGGAGAGGACACGATCTGCCGGTACAGAAGCCCTGTTTTTCTCAAACTCCAATGCAGATTCAACTACATTTGTTTCAAACGACTTATAGAATTGATTTACCAATTTAATTGGCTAAATTTAACAAGCTGCATTAAATAACTTGAGACATTTATTTTCTGTAAATCATTTGGTTAAAATGAACTAATCAGTTTTAAATGCACATCGCTCCTATCAATGTCATGTAACATCACATCCATGACTTCTAGGTTCGCCTAGTGTTCCAGAAGCCAAATGGCACATCCCCTCCACCAAGATCCTGAACCGAGGTCTACAGAGACAGGGGGCGAAAGAATCACCTGGTAAATTCCCTCGGGTAAGTGATCAATCAAATGAACTATAAAACTGTCCATTCCTCTGAATTGATTGGACTAATAATTTTTTAATTGCACTGGGACTTGTATTACTCCTCTTTTGTACATTCCTTCCAGACAGCGATTTCCTAGTTTGCATATTACCTTTTGATTACTGGAGCATGAATATCTTTAAGATACAGTAAATGTCTTGCACTGTACAGCAACAGGAACATATGCTAAGTGAATGCATGTGTCGGTGCGAGTGTTTGTGTGTTTATATGTGGCTGATGGGTGCAGTGACCTCATTAGTCAGGAACGTGTAGTTGGCAGCACTGCAAATGCACCACATTTCTCCATGTGGTTGGGTGGTTGTGGAGGGGAGGTCGCTGGTTTGGAGAATAGGGGGGGTTGACATCTATGGCAGATGGCTCATAGTGTCCCATCCAGTCATGCAATCCCTGTGGGAATTGACGTCAGAAACTGGACGCCAGTTACAGGACATCGCACTGTACATTCTCTCTTGTGCATCAGGTTAAGTACGAATCCACCTGATTTATCAAGCGCGAAAAGGTCATCCTACCCTTGCTGCTCGCATCCGATGTTGATGCTAAGGGCAAAAAGTAAATTCATGGGCCATGTTTATCTCATATTACTTATGCAAAGCCCTACATTCCTCCATTGCCTGATTCGCAGAACTGACAGCGTTTTGCAGTAGTGTATTGACCACATTGACTTTAGCCAGAGGGGACATTTGAAAATAGTCCACCATAGTGGATCTTCCAAAGCAAACCATGCATTAAAGTTTAAAAATCATCCACTTTCAATTCATTTGAAAGGGCTTAAATTTAGACGATGCAATTTAACAGAATAATCAATTATTCATTTTTCCATGAGATTGGTTACGGTAGGTGGTAATGGTGCAGTGCGGGTACTTCTATCTGTTGCTGTTTTTGCTCTGCTAAATGCATTTCACTGCTCTTCACAATGGTCTTCCTTCATCCATTTTTGTTGGGCTGTATTTTCACCGAGCAGTAAACAAATGTCACATTTCGATAAATTGTTTGCCTGCCTCGTATTCAGTGCTTATGTAGTTCAGGACATAAAAACTGAAAAAAAAATAGAATAAAAAACAAAATAGAAAACATTTTTGTTTTAAATTGAATTAATTTCACAATACCCTGATATAAAAAAATTGTGTAGGATTTACTTTAAAACAATTTTCACTCGCTAGTAAATTCAAATGAATTAAAAAGTCTGAAATAGTATTTCTTTTGTAAAACTTATATATAATCCTATATATATATATATATATATATATATATATATATATATATATATATATATATATATATATATATAATTTTTTTTTTTTTTTTACGGAAATATTTTAAAAGTGTTTTTCTGTTTGTACTGTATTTTTGATAAATGCAGCCTTGGTTAATAAATGCAGGTTAATAAATTAATAATTGCAGACTTGGTGAGCATAAGAGACTTCTTATAAAAAAAAAAAAAAAAACATTAAAAACCTTACCAGCCCCAGACTTTTGAACTACTTTAACACTTGGTCATCTTCCATAATCTTCCAGACTGGTGAGAAGAGCTGCCACAGTCATTGCTCCAGCCACTCCAGTGACAACACTCTCTCCAGCAATGCTTCTAGCGGCAGTGACGAGAAACATTTTGGTTCTGGAGATCCGATGGATCCAGAGTCCCTGGGTCTCACCTACATAAAGGGGGCATCCACCGACAGCGGCATAGATACAGCACCCTGCATGCCCCCTCCACCTCCTGCCCTGCCCCTGACTGCGGTGGGACCCTCACGGATGGTCATGAGGGATGGGAGGGTTGAGACGGGACTCCCGTGGCCTCTGGAATACCATGAGGATGGTGAGACAGATGAAGGAAGGGCAAAGATGTTCCTGTCTCAAGGATATGTTGCTGCTACACCCACCGGTCACACCACGGATGGTAGCACCGGAGATCTCAGTGAGATCTCTTCGCTTTCGAGGTGAGATGAGAAGGAGACTGGAAAATTATTATAGATTTTTGAACATTTTTTAAGGTTTGGATCATGCTTGATTACTTATCAACAACTGCTTAGTTCTTTAATATTTTGCTTTCATTTTCTGCAGCTGCGCACATTTAGTAGGATGTCCATAATTACACTGGACTTCTGTAAGAATGTTAACTATAACATTAAGCGACAAATATTAAACAAATATCAGCAAAATTTAGTTGACTGAATTAAAAACAATGAGAGCATAAGATCTTCTTTTTATTCTATTCTGGCATATAATGCTTTCAAAGAAGCGAACAGCATGTTCTTATTCTTGTGGATCAACTTGACAAACTTAGGTCAGTTATACAATGAAAAGGTGCTTCTGTATTCAGCTTTGTTGTTAAGAGTCTGAACACAGACAGACACAGATGGAGAGCTTGCTAGGGTCAAAACGATCTGAGTTTGCAGAGATGAGGTGATTTGACACAAACAGCCAAACATCATCTCATCAGCCCTGCAGCGTTTTCCACTGCAGTCCTTTTTTTATCCTCTCAAGTTGGACTCTTGGACTGTTCTATGGAGTTGGTTTAATAACATAACAGAAGCATGTTGTTGTTCAGTGTTGTCGTTTTCTTTAATTGTAATAAATCTAAAATAAAATAGAAATGTAAGTTGAAAAACTTTTGCCATTTACAAATGTTGCCTTGGCAATTAACTGAAATAAGTTAGTTGAAATAAATTACTACAGCTAAAACTGAAATAAAAATTAATGTATAAAAATGAATAAAATGACAAAGACATAAAATTACTAAAAATAATAATAAAATAACACTGGCTGTGCAGAGGCAGAATGGAAACAGCTGTACTGTTTATTGCTGTTTCAGCAGTCAATTTTTTTTTTTTTTTTCCCCCATGTTCATGCCTTGACAAGAATGCTCTTAAAACCTGATAATTAATGGTTCTTACTAAGGCAGGCAACATTATTACATGATAAATCAGTTATTTAATCAGTTGTTAGTTTCATTACGGTCCTTCATTTTTCCCCCAGTGGTTCTCGTCATTCTGGAAGCCCCTCCGAACGCTGTTCAAAGAACTCCAGCTCCATTGACCCCTCTAAAATCTACATTATCTCTCCTACGGACACCACTCCAATGGGAGGGCGGGAGAAGCACTCGATTAGCTGCCAGTCACATGGTGAGAAATATTTGACTGGCTGGAAGAAAGGAGAAAATGACCACTTACTTGAGGAGCAAGGGCAAGCAAGAGACTTTAGGTAAGTAGCACTTAATGTTTTATGTATCTTATGTAACGTTGGAGCTAGTGAAGTATTCACAGTGAGATTAAATCACTTCAATTATGTTGCTTTTTTTTTTGTTTAACGAATGCATTGACCGGTGACATTCAGAAAACCTTTTAGTTCAGTAACACATCTCTTGCTAACAGCATCTAAGAGATGATCGATGTCAACAGATATATTATATAACCTCCATCGAACAGAATCCAGACAGAATCTACTTGACACCTGCCACTTCACATTATCAGACGGAAGGCCTGGTAAATGTTTCTCTGATGATTAAAGCAGAGACTTGATTTGATTGACAAGCTCACCAGGGGATGCTGACGTTTTCCTGACGCAGATGATATTTGATGGAAATTCATATTTCTCTTGTGTCAGGTTTAAAAACAAAAGGGACACTGAATTGATTCAAAGCTCTTTGTAATAATTTTTTCCCCTCTTTGTTGCCACCTCAGTCGGTCAGAGGCTTTGTTGCCTTTACTCCTAAAGACACTGTTAAGGAAATCAAGGTATTTGGATCAATACCTGGCCCTGAATTTTTCACTGTGGTGTTCCTTCCCTCTTGTCCTGTATAAATGGCACTATCTACTCCCTTAAAGGGACAGTTCACACGCAAATAATTCTGATATCATTTACTCATCCTTATGTCACTGAAAAAAAAAAAGTATCCTATACAATTTTATTTTAGTTACGTGATCGTTTCATGTGAAGAACAGGCAATTTAATTCATTATTCACTGCTTATCTTCCCTTTTAGTAAGCTGCAACTGGAGATTTAGTCAGTAAGTTGAACAAATAATTCAGACCTGTTTGGTGAACAGTAATTAATTGAAAAGATCTGACTCAGTTATTCATGAATCAGACATTGCTACTCTGCTTAGGAGAGTCAAAATATTAAAATATAAAATTTTGGTATGTTCCTCACTAGTGTTAATTTTGTCAGCAGTTTAGTCTTAGTCCTGTGTCAAATGTACTTTTTAGTTATCATATTTAGTCAACCTTGTCCTGTTTTTATTTAGTCAAAATTTTGTCAACGTAGGCCCGGTTTCACAGACATGGCTTAGACTAAGCCAGGATTAGGCCATAGTTCAATTAGGACATTTGAGTAATTTTTATAAACATGCCTTATTAAAAAACATTACTGTTGTGCATCTTGAGACAAAACAAAGGCACTGTTATATTTAATGATCAGTCAATGCGAGTTTCTTTCACTTGAAACAGCTCAGACTTACATTTTAGTCTGGCACTAGGCTTAAGCCTTGTCTGTGAAACCGGGGGTAAATGTCTATGCATTTTAGTCTAGTTTTAGTCACTGAAAACTGGTCATGCTGTATAATGGCTGAACTGATCAAAAATTATTTTTGCTCAAAATTACAATCGCAATGATTGTTGTCATTTCAGAAATTTATTATTACATTTCAGGCATTGGACTTTCACCAATAAGCACAAACCAACAGACTGTGAACTCATTCACATGGTTTATTTTACCTCATCTAGTGTTTATTATAGGCTATTTTAATATATAAATTAATATCAAAGACTCAGATATGCACTCTCTCTGTCTACATTATGAAAAATGGTAAAATGGTAAAAAACAAAAATATTATAACCATAAAAATTCCTAATAGTAATTCCACAACAGCATGATTCAAAATTAAGCTAAACACCGGGAAAAAAATGTATCCTGTTAACAGAAAAGCTCTGATTTGGGGATTTGAACTCTTGATATCTGGCAACCGCACACATGAAAGCTTGTGTAGTAGAGGCACTTACAGCAGTCCGCAATTATATTTTGTCTCCTTTTTTCGACGAAAATAAGAGATTTTTTTATAGGGTTTTTTTTTAATTATTTTATTATTTTTTTTAAGATACATTTTAGTCTAAAATTTTATCATCAACAATATTGCATGTTTAGCTAGTTTTTATATTAAAAAGGGCCTGGCTAGTATATTGTTTAAAAGTTCACTAAGAATTCATCAAATGGTTTTGAAACAACAAAAGTGTGATTAAACTGACAAATTTTCATTTTTGGGTGAACTGTTCCTTTTAGCTCCCATGAGTCAGTGATTTGTTTTGATTTGTTCCCTGATGAGTCACATCATGACTGTGTGAAGGCTGTTCCTTACTCAATGGCCCTTAAACCTGTGTTTCGTCACAACTGTAGCTGCGTCCTTGTAGTCCTTGGAATGTTTTGTCTGTAGCACCTTTACAAAGAGAAACCTAAATCTACAGCAACCCATACAAAGGAGGCACAATTCACTTTAGATTGATACTACAGCAAAACCTGCTGCTAATGTCTTTCTTCATATCTAATTTGTTTCATTTTCTTTCGCCCTTCCTCTCCCTCTTTGTCTCCATGTGTCTTTCTCAGGGGGCTCTATTTGAGAGACCCATCCCAGGTGGTTAACAGTGCTGGTGAGAAGCTTCAGACGCTCTCGAAGGAGGCCTTCCTCAGGATGCTTCTACCCGACAGTCCCCCGGGGCAGGCAGGTCCAGGCAAGGTGAGTGCAGAGCTGAGCCCTGGAGGATGAGTAATGCAGTGAGCAAGTGCTGCTGTAGTTAGGACATGTCATAAAGCAACACTGAAAAACAAAGGAATTATACATTTTAAACGTGTTTTGCGCTAAACACATTATTCACTGTGTTACAATGACAAGCAAATCAACTAACCAGTCAGCAGCCTGGGTAACAGCCATTTGGTTGACTAATGGAAGTGTCTAGAGGAAATGAGGTCACAACAATCAGTCATTTTCCTCACCTGATCTGTTCACAGCAGTGTGGATTATAAAGCTGCATATGCCCACACACTCTACATGTGTGTTAGTCTCACTGTAAGCTTTAATTTGATTCATTTGCATAGCACTTTTCACAATGCATACTGTTCCAAAGCAGCGTTAAAAAGAATAATGCCTCACAAACCCCCCAGTGAGAAAGCCAAAGGCATAATGCATACGTACACAAGTGTTAATTTGAAACAAAATTCGAATTATGAAATTCTTAGGCAACACTCTACTATAATTAACATTAGTTAATGCATTGGGTGTCATGAACTATTAACTATTTTATACATAATGTATACAGCTTTAAATATTTAACATTTATTTATTCAATTTTGTTATTATAAGCATTCCCAATTGTTGGAAAAAATATTATTATTACTATTATTAACAACATTTTTCCTGTTAACTTAAATGATAATAATAAAAACAAATATTTTTAAAATTATAATTAATGATATTTAAGTGATAACATCAACAACAACAGCAAGAACAATAACAACGATAATTACGGTATTAAGAACAACATATTTCCAGTTAACTTAAATGATGATGATAATAATAATAATAATAATTGTTAATATAAATATTTTCAAGTGATATTAGATTAAATTAGATAATAAGAGGAGTATTATTGTTTTATATTATTATTATTATTATTATTATTATTATTATTGTTGTTGTTGTTGTGACATTTAATAAAATAGGAATCCATATTTCATTGTTGCATGCAGTCTCACTCTGCACAAACATTACTTCTATAATGTAGTATTCATTTTTCTCTAATTCCTGTAGGCTATTATAAGCAGCCCATCTCTGAGGTCTGCTGGTCCTCTGTCACGTTCATGTCTCTTAATTGTCTGTTTGAGCCCCTTCCCCCGCCCGTAGACCCCCCGTGAGGACCGTGTCCATCGCGCCTGCATTATTGATGAGAGCGCCATGACTCTAATAGGTCTGACTCAAAAACCCACAGTCACTTACTCTGACTGCTGATTGGTCCCCAGCTGAGTCTCATGTTCCCTTAGCTCACCCTCCTCCTGCTCTCCACCCCCCACCTCTCCCCCACAATTCAATTAAGTGATATGTGCTTTATTGCCACGGCTGTTTTATTAACAATATTGCAGAGCCTTTCAGATAATCATATTCTGATGAATAATATCTTTGCCTCCCCCTCTCCCACTCAATCTCTCTATCTCTCTGCTTTCTCTTTGTCTTCCCGTTACCCATCTTCTATTTCTATCCCATTCATCTCTCTCCTTCTCCTCTATCTCTGCTTTTTGTGTTATTTCAGATATCACTTGTTGGTCAGTCTCCACGCCGCTCCCTGTACCGGACGCTCTCAGACGAGAGCTTGTGCAGCAGCCACCGGAGGGCGCTGTCTTTAGCGAGCTCTCGGAGCTCCATGCTGGACCAGGCCGTGCCCAACGACATCCTGTTCAGCAGCGCCCTGCCCTACCACAGCACCCTACCACCTCGCATGTGTCTTAACCACACCGCCAGTCAGCTCAAAAGTGAGTGTTCGCAGATGTCGTTACCCTATCAGTGATGCTAACATTGTTTTAAGGATCGCACGGTTCCGTTTATATGGATTCTGGCCTCAATATGCTGTCCACTTCATCCCAGAATGCATCACAGTACCAGCTGTACATATAATGTAAACGCTCGGATTGCCAACATTAAGACATGCTTGATGATAATGGAATAAATTAGCTTTTTTGGCTCATAACTGATTCTTCCATCTCCTCTGTAAGCTCACCACATTCCTTCCTGTTACAGTAATTTTATCCTCTGCAGACTTTAATGTTGTACTTCGTAATGAAGCAAGTAATGATACTATAAATCTGCTGCTAATGCTTGAGAGACTTAGTGCTAATCATACTATTATACATCTACTGAAATATGTTAGTAGGATGAAGAGTGTGCTGTAATAGGAAAATCATTATAATAGCATGATTTTTGTGTAATTGTGCTGGACTGGTCACTGAAAGCAGAACGTGTTCATGCGTTAAACAGCTGGAGCATGAAGTAGTTGAACAGAAGGCATGTTCAAGGGAAGTTTAACTTATATGTACACAATTGCTAACGTAAGATGTTTCCATCGAAGCGAAAAAAATGAAATATTGCAAAGACGATTGTGAAAAGCAATTTTTCTATCCCATGTGTTTAAGAGAAATCATCATTTCTAGCGGCAAAATATACTTTATGTCAGTGTTTGTTGAGACAATGTCGCTCAATTTTTTTGTAATGACTTTTTTTCTAGAAATGTTTGAAAAATGCTTCCATTGATATATACAGGTGCATCTCAATAAATTAGAATGTCGTGGAAAAGTTCATTTATTTCAGTAATTCAACTCAAATTGTGAAACTCGTGTATTAAATAAATTCAATGCACACAGACTGAAGTAGTTTAAGTCTTTGGTTCTTTTAATTGTTTTGGTTCTTTTAAAAATGACATTTAGCAAAAACCCACCAATTCACTATCTCAACAAATCAGAGTACTTCCTAAGACCAATAAAAAAAACATTTTTAGTGAATTGTTGGCCTTCTGGAAAGTATGTTCATTTACTGTATATGTACTCAATACTTGGTAGGGGCTCCTTTTGCTTTAATTACTGCCTCAATTCGGCGTTGCATGGAGGTGATCAGTTTGTGGCACTGCTGAGGTGGTATGGAAGCCCAGGTTTCTTTGACAGTGGCCTTCAGCTCATCTGCATTTTTTGGTCTCTTGTTTCTCATTTTCCTCTTGACAATACCCCATAGATTCTCTATGGGGTTCAGGTCTGGTGAGTTTGCTGGCCAGTCAAGCACACCAACACCATGGTCATTTAACCAACTTTTGGTGCTTTTGGCAGTGTGGGCAAGTGCCAAATCCTGCTGGAAAATGAAATCAGCATCTTTAAAAAGCTGGTCAGCAAAAGGAAGCATGAAGTGCTCCAAAATTTCTTGGTAAACGGGTGCAGTGACTTTGGTTTTCAAAAAACACAATGGACCAACACCAGCAGATGACATTGCACCCCAAATCATCACAGACTGTGGAAACTTAACACTGGACTTCAAGCAACTTGGGCTATGAGCTTCTCCACCCTTCCTCCAGACTCTAGGACCTTGGTTTCCAAATGAAATACAAAACTTGCTCTCATCTGAAGAGAGGACTTTGGACCACTGGGCAACAGTCCAGTTCTTCTTCTCCTTAGCCCAGGTAAGACGCGTCTGACGTTGTCTGTGGTTCAGGAGTGGCTTAACAAGAGGAATATGACAACTGTAGCCAAATTCCTTGACACGTCTGTGTGTGGTGGCTCTTGATGCCTTGACCCCAGCCTCAGTCCATTCCTTGTGAAGTTCACCCAAATTCTTGAATCGATTTTGCTTGACAATCCTCATGAGGCTGCGGTTCTCTCGGTTGGTTGTGCATCTTTTTCTTCCACACTTTTTCCTTCCACTCAACTTTCTGTTAACATGCTTGGATACAGCACTCTGTGAACAGCCAGCTTCTTTGGCAATGAATGTTTGTGGCTTACCCTCCTTGTGAAGGGTGTCAATGATTATCTTCTGGACAACTGTCAGATCAGCAGTCTTCCCCATGATTGTGTAGCCTAGTGAACCAAACTGAGAGACCATTTTGAAGGCTCAGGAAACCTTTGCAGGTGTTTTGAGTTGATTAGCTGATTGGCATGTCACCATATTCTAATTTGTTGAGATAGTGAATTGGTGGGTTTTTGTTAAATGTGAGCCAAAATCATCACAATTAAAAGAACCAAAGACTTAAACTTTTCCACGACATTCTAATTTATTGAGATGCACCTGTATATGCAGTATTCTCAAATTAGGGGGACTATTTTCTGTTAAGGTAATTGAATTCTGTTTTTTGCACATTTTGAAAATTATAGTTTTTGTAAAAATATTTATGTAATATTAGCGGATGTAATAGTGGAACTATTTTCTTCAATAGTTTAAGAAACATCACATTTGTGGGATAGGATGCTGCAAAAATGAGCAAGACACTAACAGACAACAATGCCCATATAATGCATGTTTATGTAGAACTACAAGCAAAATTGTAGCAATAAATTGCACATATGGAGCGCAAGAACATGTCCTGTGTGAACGGCCCTAATGCCTCTTGGCGTGTTTCGCATACAGACACTTGAGCTGTTCTCCAGCTGTCTGAAACATACAGTTCCTCTCTCATTATAGCAGAACTCTAAGCCAGCCAACTTCATTCATTATTCAAATCACTCTCACCTCTCTGCTCTCAGGCGAGGCCTGTCTGTCTGCCTGCATGAGCAGACTTTGTGTGAATTAGCAAGCGTGTGCTCTCTAGGTCACCTAGAGCTAATTTTCCTCTGCTTCTGTGACTTGCCGCATTTGATTCTTTTGCCATAAGTACACCCAATTGTGAGTAAAGTTGCCCTTTGGCCCTTGGCTGTTGAGCAGCAGCAACTGCTTTTCTGTGAAGTTGAAATCTCTGCCACTGGATGAATGTTTAATGTAGTTTATGCAGTGGTCAGGGCCCTTCAGTTGTGTCCTCAGTGGCTGTCTCAGTTTCCTCTTAATCGAACTGATCATTATATCCATGATGAATGGTTCAAGTGTAATTTTAGTCTCTCATGAGTTAAATTATTTAGTAAAGGCACATTTAGGTCAGAGAATGTTCTGTTCAGATAGCGCTTTAAAGTCAACATGGAATCAGATTGGACCCTTTTTTACTTTTTAATGCATGTACCTGCTCTAATTGTGAATGATTCAGTGCTGCACATTATTCCAAATGAAAATGTCTTTATAATCACGTAGGCCTTTTGGTCTATCACATGTTAATCAATACACAAATTATTGTTTTTTAAACAATATGATTAATAATAAACATTAATGTGGGTTGTTGGATGTAAACCAATAATTATATGACTCTTTAAGCATTATTTTAGCAAACCATCATTCATATTTAGCTCCTTTCTAGTATAACTTTTCATAAACCAATCAATTGATGGATGAATATCCCGTTTCCCTTGGAAATACATAATTTTTCAGAAGTTATATGGTTTACTAATAGGACTTCCACCTGGACGACTGTTCACAAGAGAAAATAACTTAATCATGAAGAAATAAAGAGACAAAATAAATAAAGTCTCTAGTAAAGATTGTTTCTATACAGACTGGTGAGAATGTCAGATGGGTCCCATCTAAACATGCCCTCTGACTGTCCTCTAATGAACTATGTGTGCTGTCTCTGTAGATGAGCTCTGGTTCTCTGACGGCTCGCTGGCAGACAAGGCCAAGCTGGCAGACACTGGTATGATGCCCTTGCCGGACCCTTCTTCTGGTCTCGACTGGTCACATCTTGTGGATGCGGCACGGGCTTTTGAAGGTACGAGCTTCCATCAAATACACTGAATATACTGGTTTGTCGCTGAAAAACACCATATTCACAGCGGAGTACGGTCTTGACCCATTTAGCATGCTTTGTGATCATAAACTCACTGCTCACTGTTATGGAATGAACAACTACTGGGTATTTTTTCCACAAGGACAGCACTGACCCTTTGACTCTATGGATATTTTTGTACCAGACAAATGTAGTCAAATGCCTTCATGTCTGTCAAACAGCATTCAACAGCATGTTATTTCAACACACAAATCTTTCTTACCAACTAGTTCAGCATGTTCTGCATACCAGGCAGTAGCTTAAATAACTGTGCAGTAAATATTTAAATTTAGTCACCGGCATTCTTTTGAGCTCAAACATGCCTTTTTTAATGCAAATGAGGCTCATTATAAAATTCGCCTTATTCACAAAGGTCAGCATTGTTAGCTCAGCACAATTAATGTTGATGTACATATATAATTTTATTTTAAAAAAAAATTGAAATAAGTATCTTATGCCCAGTAAGGCTAGATTTATTTGTTCAAAAATACAGTAAAAACAGTAATATTGTAAAATATTATAGTTTCAATTTTAATATATTTTAAAATGTAATTTATTCCTGTGATGGCAAAGCTGAATTTTCAGCATCTTTACTCCAGTCTTCAGATTCACATGGTCCTTCAGAAATCATTCTAACATGATGATAAATTGAAATTTCACAAGAAAGCCATTTATTTGAAATAGAAATTGTAACGTTATAAAAGTCTTTACTTTCACTTTTGGTGCATCTTTGCTAAATACAAGTGTTAATTAAAAATATATATCTTACTAACCCCAAACTTATGAATGGTAGTGTATTTACACATTTTCTGTCCCATTAAAGTAAAAGTAAAATTTTTTGGTGTGTGATTGTGTCTTTACCTGATTTGCATAATTCCTTTAGTGAATTGGGAGCTAAGACAATGCAGACAGCATTTTTTTTTTTTTATTCATCCTTTTTAAATTTTCCAGCTCATTGTATTCACTATAAGCTAGAGAAGCACTGAAAATAACAAAAACTTTAAAATGCCTTTTTGTCCTATTATTTGAAGTATGTTTTGACCAAGGTTTTCCCTCACCACAAAATTTGAGCTGCTCTCACACGCCATTAACAAAGTTAACTGAAGGTTGCACAAAACAGCACCCATCTCTAACACTACTCTTGACCATGTCAAAATCACCACGTCTCGATTTTTCTCCCTTTCATTTCCTGTGACTGCCTAAAGGCGCATTGTTCCGCAAGGTGCTAATTAGGAGCGGAGAACGTATTTTGAGCATGGACAAATTAAGCCATTATCACAATGTGAGCCCAGCAAGACACCACTTAGGGAAATGACTCAAGCCATCGCTCGCTGTAATTACACATTTTGGGTTTTGGACGCTTTTACTCGTGCGCAATTACAGCTGTTCCCTCACCTTCAACCATCGCTGTGGAGACCATGGCGAATGTTGGCGAGGGCATGGCATGGCTCTTCTTGAACTGAGAATTTTCTTTTGATCTTCATGTGGAACAGGGAAAAATACATGATAGGTGGCTTTAATTGGTTGGAGGTGCATCTGGCGAGGCAGCCGGTATACGGCTTCCCCCTGCTAGTGTTGGTTTTTCTCGCAAGTCCTTAGAGATGCGCTCTTGGGAGCTGACGGATATGAAAAATGGAATGAGTGTGCAGCTCCATCCCGAAATAGTGACAAATATGAGACCATCGTTTCATGGTGGGAGAAATGATTAAGTTAGCTTTTGCCTCAGGGTTTGGGTGCTAACTAGAAGGGGGTGGGGAGGAGGTGAGCTTACATTGTTGATTTCCATGTGCTGCTTTGTGTGTGTTTTTGTTCGGAGCGCTAATAATTATCCGTCCATTCAACTCCAGCTCCGACGACACCCCTTACTGTGAGACTGTTAATGAAATGAAATGAGAGAGGGGGGTGGAGGAAGCGCTGAAAGGTGTTAGAAGAGGTGAGAGCTCTTAAAGGAACCTCATGAACGCTTTTAGCTCTGCATTTGACGAAATAATGGCAGGTCAACAAATTGTGAGATTGCTCATGGTATGTTGAATATGTAAAGGGTCGTGAGATCCATTCTTGTTAACAAAGAGCTTATAGGTCTTTATAAAGAAACAAAATAAATTTTCTGCTTCTGAGACCACACCTACATGTTTCTACAGCTTTTCCAAGTGCAAAACACGTGGTGTGAATCCAAATTAACGCTCTATAAAAACATATTTATTATCTTTTGGTCTGTATTTTGCTATAGATGAGTAAAAATTGATATTTAAAAACTGATCCTAGATCATTTTGTTTCATGCAAATGCTATATATATATATATATATATATATATATATATATATATAGAAAGTTGAGTGGAAGGAAAAAGTGTGGAAGAAAAAGATGCACAAGCAACCGAGAGAACTGCAGCCTTATGAGGATTGTCAAGAAAAAACGATTCAAGAATTTGGGTGAACTTCACAAGGAATGGACTGAGGCTGGGGTCAAGGCATCAAGAGCCACCACACACAGACGTGTCAAGGAATTTGGCTACAGTTGTCGTATTCCTCTTGTTAAGCCACTCCTGAACCACAAACAACGTCAGAGGCGTCTTACTTGGGCTAAGGAGAAGAAGAACTGGACTGTTCCCCAGTGGTCCAAAGTCCTCTCTTCAGATGAGAGCAAGTTTTGTATTTCATTTGGAAACCAAGGTCCTAGAGTCTGGAGGAAGGGTGGAGAAGCTCATAGCCCAAGTTGCTTGAAGTCCAGTGTTAAGTTTCCACAGTCTGTGATGATTTGGGGTGCAATGTCATCTGCTGTTGTTGGTCCATTGTATTTTTTGAAAACCAAAGTCACTGCACCCGTTTACCAAGAAATTTTGGAGCACTTCATGCTTCTTTCTGCTGACCAGCTTTTTAAAGATGCTGATTTCATTTTCCAGCAGGATTTGGCACTTGCCCACACTGCCAAAAGCACCAAAAGTTGGTTAAATGACTCAGAGAAAATGATAAAGCATATATTTAGTAACATTTGGTGTATATTTTGCTATCAGTCAGTAGAAATCGGTATTTAAAATGGATGTAGATACTGTAGTGATACTGTAGTTTGGTTTTATGCAAGTGCAGAACACATTTATATCAGTGATATGGGGTAAATTAAAATAAAAGCACCATAAATGAAAACAAACAAACAAAAAAAAAAAAACTTCTGGTCCATCTTTTGCTCTCATTGAATAATAATGGTATCTAAAAACTCAGATAGTTTTATGCAAATGTAAAACATTTATGCCAGTGATATAGGATAAATTCAAATTGTAACTCTATTAATAAATAAAAATGAGTCCATCTTTTGCTATCAGTGAATAGAAATTGGTATTTAAAAACAGATCTAGACAGTTACATGCAAGTGCAAAACACCTACTTATGTCAGTGATGCAGAGTAAATTCTAATTAAAGCTCAGTTAAAAAATAAATAAATAAATAAAAAACATTTATTGGCTTTTAGTCCATCTTTTTCTGTCAGTGAGCAGACATTGGCATTTAAAATTGGATCTAAATAGTTTCACTATATGTACAACAGAAAAAGCAGCACATTTGACAGTTGCGCCCCCGTTTTGCCCTCTCAGCGGAGGTAAAGGCACTATATCGGTGTGTTCTTGGTCTTGAATGCTTAATGATATGCCCAACTGACAGTGTAATGCTAAACTCACCTGAAAGCGTGTGAACCCCCCTCCCGTCTCGCCATTAACCCTTCTGCTGCGTGAGCTCCGTTCCCCACTTAATTAACACCTTGCTCTGCTGAAGCTGCTTAACAGTTAGCTCTAACACCTCGGAAAGAGCTGAAAAGAAGGATCAAATTTAATAAGCATTTCTCTGGGTGTTGCTCAAAGCTCCTACCTGGAACATCAGCCTGTATCACCTCAGCTGAAGCAGTGTGATGTACCATGTTTCCTGTGTGCCTTTGGGGATTTCCTGCTTGTCTTGTTTTTTGTTCTGTGCAATACTGATGAGTGATAAACAATTGTTTAATTGTAGATTTACAGTACGCAACTGCTTGTATTAAATGATAAACATTGTCAAAACAAAACACTGCACAGTCTTAGGCTGTTACTGTCCTGTATAGATCTGATAATGGATGTTTCGACCTGAATTTCTAACAGAATAATTGTCTGCTCACTTATAGATCAGACTGGGACCTCTCTGAGCTCTCTGACTGAGGAAGAGCAGACCAAGCAGGTTCTGGAGCTCTCTGAGGAGTTGAAAAGAAGAGTGGCGTGTGTGGATGCCTCAACCCTAACAGCAGGGTAAGTGCTGATGTAGAATACCATCCATCCAAATTGGTATTTATCTATCTATCTATCGTTCTGCCTGTCTATCTATCTCTCTATCTGTCTATGTATTTGTCTGTGTCTGTATGTCTGTGTGCCCATCTGTCTGTTCATGTGTGTCCCTCTGTGTCTAATTGTTCCTGTCTGTCTATTTTCTACACAGGGAAGGTTCTCCTACTCTGCTCACTGGGAAGGTTAACCAGCTGGAGCTCATTCTCCGACAGCTGCAGTATGACCTAAGGAAGGTAAGAGTCCCAAACGTAATAACAGGCCTTTAATGGGCGAACATAATGCTTCAACAAATCCTTAACATTGCTGAACACACACTGTTAGCAGCATTCACCTCAAGGTAGTTATTTGTAACCACATGCTTTGTTATTATCCTCCAAAGGAGCAAGAAGACAAGGCTATGCTCCAAGAACAAGTTCAACACCTTCGACAAGACAACCTTCGGCTGCATGAAGAGAGCCAGACAGCAGCCGCGCAGCTGAGGAAATTTACTGAATTGTTTCTGAACACAATGGACACGAAACCTTAAGCTGAAGTAGTCCATAACTTCCCCTTGCTGTGCTTCGCAAACTACATAACCCAAGGATAAGTAGTCCAGCGTACTGTAAAAAAGATGTTAGGGGAGAAATTTCAGCATTTGAATGTGAACGTGCAGAGCTAATACGCTAACACACTAAAAACTAAGTCATAGTTGGCAGGACACGAGAATGTGAATGAGAAAAGGGAGAGTAAGAAATTAAATAAGGTATGTGATAAGGGCTGGAAGGGAAAAATTAAATCGTTAATGACCAATCGAAGGGTACGAACATGTGGTGATCTTGAACGTGAATGTAATGCAATAAGCCGTGATTTCTTTCTAAAATCTTTGGTTCCTTGGGCTTAACATCTTCAGGCTACCGACGTAACTCAAGTTCACTCCTGGCTTTGTGGCTGTCCACCCCCATCATTTGTTGAAATGTAGACCAGCCAGATGCAACGTTCCTTAGTATCCGAAGCTCCCCAAGACTAGGTGTACTGTATACCTGTTTTTGTAAGTAAAACATTGAAACAAATGTTGTAGCAATAATTTTGCTGACGCTGTAATCACAGAATTGTTCAATAAGATTAGCACTGAGTGTCATTTGGTTGTATTCAAAAGCTTTTATGTAGAAAAAAAAAAATGTTTTTTTGTGTGCCTGATGTTATTGGTGGTAAAAGGATCGTCCCTCAGTTGTTTTCGTTAAATCATATGACTGTCTGAGTGCTTACAAAATCCATGCCCACTGCTCTTATCCGTTAGGCGGCTGACTGGCTTTGTTTTACCCAAACAGACATTAAACGGCTGAACTTGTGTGGGTGGGCCAGTACATGCAGACTAGCACCTGTAAACCACTTAATATAAAAGCCAAATTCTGCTTGTTGGTGTAAAGTACCTCAGAAAAGTGTCTTGTACCTTCGCCCTCTTATTTAAGCTTATTTAACCTAAGATTGTTATTTTAATGAGAGTATTTTCCTTTTCTGCACTAAAAAAAAAAAAAAAGAGTAATGGCTCCATGTGGCAGTACTTTGTATACTTGTGTACTATGTCAGCAGTACTGTGTATAGCTTGGCTGAGAGATAACTGTAAACATAAAATGGTTTATTTCTGGGAAGTTCAGATGTTCGGATGCTGCTAGAGGACAGGATGTTGTTTTTTATGGCCTTTTAAAGATGTTTTTATTTCTTTGTAAATCTGTTTCGTTGAGGTTGGGATGAAAAGCTTACCTTTGTAAAATAAAGTTTAGGATGTCAATAAAGTAAGACTTGTGTCCTTTTAATATGGAGTTTGTGTTGGATTTCTTTAACAGTAGGAAAACAATTCATTACGTATGCATAGTTAAGATGGAAAAACAATTTGGATCATCAAATTTTGCATAGGTTTTTAAAAAAAAAAAAATCATTATTAGTGTAATTCATTCGGGAACACTTTATTCGATAGTCCACTTTAGACATTCTACTAACAGTAAGTAACTTTGCAACTACATGTTAACTAGCAGTCATTAGAGTATTAGTAGACTGTCTGCTTAATATCTTCTAACAGTTTATTTTGATAGGTCCACAACATACTATGAGAAACTTTGCAAGTATATGTCAACTTATTCTGCTAACCCTAAACCTACCCTAACAGTCTACTCTGAGAGTTAGTAGACATGTAGTTACAAATTAATGAGAATTAGTTTACATGTAGTTACAAAGTTACTTATAGTTAGTAGAATGTCTAAAGTGGACTATCAAAATAAAGTGTAACCATTCATTCAAATTAATATTTCGATGTTTAATTTAATTTTGGGAACTTTGCCAATTTTGGTACAGTGTTTGGACATTGTCCAGTGTAAAATCTGCCTGTCAAATTGCAGTTCATGATAATGTTGATCATTTAAATATATGAATATTAATTCAAATAAGCACATTTCGATGTTTAATTTTAGGAACACTTTTATTCATTTTAGTACTGTGTTGGGTTAATGTCCAATGCAAAATCTGCCAGTCAAATTTCAGTTCATGGTAATATTAATTGTTTAAAATATAAGATTACTAATTTGATTAAATGGATACATTTTGATGTTTAATTTCAGAAACACTTGTCAAAGCGTTAAGTCAATGTCCAATGTAAAATCTGGGTCATGAACCAGTTGAGAATCCATTTATCTTGTGAACTCTGTATGCATCTCAGCTTGCTTTTTTTTTAAAGCTGTTTTTAAAAGTCAGCGATTGATCAATACTGGCTTGTATTATTGATCAGACACTTTGGAAGCTGGGTGCACCTCTGCATGACAACATGTGACCATCCATGAACTTCTCCACAATGTTACTAGAAAGAAAAATGACTAAGAACCAACCTATTCAACCCACTTCATAGATGTTTGTGACATGTTTTAAATCTATGTCTGTGGTGTTTTTGATGGATTAAGATAAAAAGCTGAGATGGAGGAACGTGCACAGGGAGCTGAAAAGTGCAATAGTCAATGACCCATTTTAGAAGTGTGTTATTCGTGAAAACGCAGAGAAAAATCAATACATTTCTCCTTTCACTGGTTGTGACTGAGAGCAGAAATGGCAGCACTGCCCTACATCTGTGAGGAACCAGTGGAAAAATGTCAACCTTCTTAGGTGACCTTTGATGGATGGCATGGACCAAGGTGCCTCTGCTCCTGAGGGAACTGACCAGTTGAAACAGTGGTGTACGTTTGAGGGTCATTCCAAGATCCTCTGACCAAGATTGGTCACTGTATCTTTGTGTGACCACCGGCTAATAACTAAGGGTTAAACTGGGATTTCAGAAGTGGATGAACCGTGAAATCTGAATGTGATTCTGATGCCCTAGACAAGATATGACCTTCACCAAGGGTTGACAAAGAAACTATTATTATTACTATTATTATTATTATTATTAAAAACAAAGGTTAACCCCTGCTGAAAACAGGCAAAATATAGCATTGCATTTATTTTAAGTATTTATTTTTATTATTTAGTAATTTTTTAAAATTATGAAAATAATGGTGCCACACAATTCTGCCACATAAGAAAAAAACATGCATTGGTAAATGATAAAGTCATAATTATGACATAAAAACTTGTCATTATGAGATAGTGTCATAATTATGAGATAAAATGCCAAATTATGACAAAAAGAGTTATGACAAATTTAAATTATGTAATGAAAAGTCAAAGTTATTACAAAAAGAAACAAGTATTCCAAAAAATAAACTTTTATGCCATAATTTTGACTTTCTATCATAATTTTGCTCATAATTGAAATGTCGTCATAATTGACTTATGATGTTTATATTAATTTTGACTAATATTGTTTATTTTTTATTACCTGACTTTTTGTCGTAGTTTTACATCATAACTGACTTTTTATCTCAACTTTTATAGTATGTCTTAATTTTGACTTCTCTTCTCATAAATATGGCTTCGCATACCATAATTTTGCTTTTTGTCCTAATTATGATTTTCAAAAGCGTGATTTTTTTTTTATGTGCCAGAAATGCACTTCCATATTAAGGAGCCATCAAGAGATCAAGAAAGTTATATTTTCTTTTTTATATTTTTCTGTCTGAATTATTGCAGCTCCCAGAAGATGTAGAAGATTTTATTGGAGTTTGACTGGAGATTCAAGTCAGAATCTATTTTATTGCTTTTGCCTGGCATGCATCACTATTTCTTATGCATCTGAAGTCCTATTTTAACCGTGTGTAGTTGTGTACGCATTCATGCATGCATGTTACATTATTAATATCATTAAATAGCAATGGTTCAAGCAGAGGTCAGTGAATGTCAGCTGATGCATTCAACTCACGTATAATCTTTTGTATTTATTAGTGATGGCAGGCAAGCCATGATGTTCCTGTTGTGAAGTTCTGGGAAACATTTGGGTTGCAATTTTTAAGCAAGCCTGCAAGTCATAGATAACTGCACAAGCTGAAAAGATAAAAGCACAATCACAAATTATTCTCAGATCACAAACGTGGTTTGTCTCATAATCAGTTTGTCTAACACTGACTCTTTTGTACTGTGGAGCTTTATAGTCCAGTACTTCTGTGGTATTCCACCAAGAAGGCTCAGCAAAAATGTTCAGGTCCAACCACAACTTTGAGGAAAAACTGCTGAGTGAGGCAATGTCACCGCCTCTGGGAAAGAAATCAAACCCTCCTGTGATTAGAAAGCTTCACTGCTTGGCATCAAGATAAATGATGGATACGAATTCACAGATTGCAGTTATCCACACGTTCCATAAGAAATCTAAGCTTTCTTAGCTATAAATCTGTGCAAATAGCAAAGCCATACCTAGTGTTACATGTCATAGAATGACCACAACACTGATTAGAGACTGAAAAACCACATTAAGCTGCAGAATCAGTGACAAGCCTAATCATATACTGAATTAAATTCTTTGTATGTTTGGTTCTGTAACCATAACTGAAGTGCCATAAATGGGTGGAAGTGCTTCATCAGCCCCCTTGATCCTTGTTATTTCTCCTTTAGATCCAGCATGATGTGCATAGACTATCAAATGTACTGTATCAAGTATATAAAAATAAGCTACTCAGCCACACTTTACCTGAATCTGGAGTGCCTCTGGGCTCTGGTTTAGGTCCGCCCTGCATTTTTTTGCTAACAAGTAACAATAATGAACTCTAAGGCATCAAAAGATACTTGTAAGCCTAATGCATACTTTTGGTCTTTCTTTATTGGCTGTTCGATAATGAATACATGCTTTTTAAGGTCTTCATAAATGGTTTTAGGGTGAGCCAAAGGGGCTAAAATGGTAAAATAGAAAATAACTTGACATACACTACATGTCCAAAATGTGAACACCCTCTCCTTAACATGTTTGGCTATTGCTACACACATTGCTAACGGGTGCATAAAATTAAGCCATGCTATCTTCTCAGACAAAATTTTTAGACGCCAGCCCAGTGTGAGAACCTGACCTCACTGATGCCCTTGTGTCTGAATGGGAGCAAATATCTGCAGTAATGTTCCAGCATCCAGCAGAAAGCTTTCTCAGATAAGTGGAAGTTGTTTTAGAATCAAAGGTATGGCTACATTTATTTTAAAGGGACCATTCAACCGAAAATGAAAATTTCTGTTGACAGTTTACTCACCCTCACATCATTCCAAACATGAATGAATTTCTTCTACACTCTAATTAATAAACAAAGCCTCTTTATTGGCATTGATGGTTCCATGACACACCTTTAACATCCATTGAAAATTTCCATTGCACAACATTCATTAATTGAAAAAAGGTTCTTTAGAATCCAAAATGGTTCTCCTGTTGCATCACTACGAAAACCCCCTTTTGGAACCTTTATTTTAAAGAGTGTGTGGAACATAAATAAAGATATTTTGAAGAATGGTGGTAACTAAACAGTTTTGTTGACTTCTGTTTTATGGACAAAAATATACTAAAACTTTTCTCAAAATATCCTCTTTCATGTTCCACAGAAGAAAGAAAACTTCTTTATCACCATCTGTGGTTGAAAAATAAAATTGCAGGTTACCTGCAAAGTTGTTGTTTTTACATCAATTGTACAAGAACGAATGACATAAACCTGAAATTTGACCCAATTAGGTTAATAATAGTATTATCTAAAATACATTTACATTTACATTTAGTCATTTTGCAGACGCGTTTACCCAAAGCGACTTACAATTGGGGAATACATAAAGCGATTCATCTTAAAGAGGCAAACAGACACAGGAAGTGCTCGTAATACCAAGTTTCAGGCATTGTTCCAAATAATTACAAGCTAGAAAGGGAAGGAATAAATAAAGAGAAAGACTTCAAATAGTGTCGAAAGAGATGAGTTTTCAGCGGTCGCTTGAAAATTGTCAGGGAATCAGCATTCCGGATTGTGGTGGGAAGATCGTTCCACCAGCCAGGAACAGTGAACAAAAATGTTCTGGAAAGTGATTTTGTGCCCCTCTGTGATGGTACCATGAGGTGTTGCTCACTAGTGGATCTCAGACTTCTGGAGGGAATGTAGATGTGTAATAGTGAGTGGAAGTAGGCAGCTGCAGAGCCTGTGGTTGTTCGATATGCAAGCATCAATGTCTTGAACTTGATGCGAGCCTCAACCGGTAGCCAGTGCAAAGAGATAAAGAGAGGTGTAACATGGGCTCTTTTGGGTTCGTTGAAGACCAGTCGTGCCGCTGCATTCTGTATCATTTGTAGAGGTTTGATTGTGCATGATGGAAGTCCAGCCAGAAGGGTATTGCAGTTGTCCAGCCTAGAAATGACAAGGGCCTGGACAAGAAGTTGTGCAGCATACTCTGTTAGAAAATGTCTGATCTTTCTGATGTTGTGCAATGCAAACCTGCAAGGTTGAGCTGTCTTTGCAATGTGGTCTTTGAAGGTCAGCTGATCATCAAAGATTACACCAAGATTTCTGACCTAACTTGATGGGGTAATTGTAGAAGAACCTAGCTGGATGGTGAAATCATGCTGTAGAGTTGTAGTGGCAGGGAAAACAAGAAGCTCGGTCTTTGCCAGGTTGAGCTGGAGGTGATGTTCTTTCATCCATACAGAGATGTTCTCCAGGCAGCCTGAGATCCGTGCAGCTACTGTTGGATCATCTGGTTGAAATGAGAGTTAGAGCTGTGTGTCATCAGCATAACAATGGTAGGAAAAGCCATGTGCCTGTATGATGGGTCCCAGTGATGTAGTGTATATGGAGAAGAGGAAGGGTCCAAGAACTGATCCTTGAGGAACCCCAGTGACCAGTTGATGTGCTTTGGATACCTCCCCTCCCCAAGCCACCCTGAACGACTTACCAGTGAGATAGGATTCAAACCAGCGAAGAGGATTCCCTGTGATGCCCAGAGATGAGAGGGTGGACAGGAGGATCTGATGATTGACAGTGTCAAAAGCAGCATAATAAGGACTGATGATTTGGAATCAGCTTTTGCAATCCGTAAGGCTTCAGTGACTGACAGCAGCGCAGTCTCAGTTGAATGGCCACTCCTGAAGCCTGACTGGTTGGCATCCAGTTTGTTGTTCTGTGAAAGAAACAATGATACCTGGTTGAAAACAACTCATTCAAGGATTTTGGCTAAGAATGGAAGGAGAGAAACAGGTCTATAGCTATCTAAAAGTTGTGTTTAATGTAGGTTTTTTGAGCAGTGGAGTTACCTGGGCCTGCTTGAATGTGGTGGGGAAGGTGCCTGTGAGGAGAGATGCGTTGATTATGTGTGTGAGTACTGGTAAAAGTGTGGGAGAGATTGCTTGGAGAAGGTGTGAGGGGATTGGGTCTAGAGGGCATGTTGTAGGATGGCTGGAGAGGAGAAGTTTTGATACTTTTGCCTCAGTGAGGGGAAAGAAGGAGAAGATGGGAGTTTTAGCCGTGGATGTGGTAGGTTGGAGGTCCTGTGTGTGTGGGGCTGAGAATTGACTGCTGATTGTCCTAGTTTTGTCCGTGAAGAATGTGGCGAACTCATCAGCTGTTATAGAAGTGGTGGGAGGTGGTGGAGGGGGACAGAGGAGAGAATTTAATGTTTTGAAGAGATTGCGTGTGTCTGGAGCGCTGTTGATCTTGTTGTGGAAGTATGAAGATTTGGCAGTGTGCACTATAAAACGTGGAAATAAAACATAAAATATATATAAATTCTAAATATAAAATTGGGTTAGGATTATTTATTTTCTATAGTGGATATAAGTATATAAAAAGTATATAAAAAGACTAAATCAGAACTAAAACTTTAGACATCTGGCTCTTACTCTAACAGCAAACCACTTTGTGAATTGCCGCCTGAAGGGGCACAGGAGCATGTAGAGAGAATTCAAATCTTGCCCAAGGCAGCTGAAGGTAACTTTGTTTGTCGTCTCCCGAGGGTGACCTGGTTGCCTTGCCAACAAAGCATGTAATTGGAAATGAAGCGGCCGCACTGCCAAGCCGTCTTTGCTGATCAACCATTGTGTGATGCCTCACACACGCACACACTTCTTTCAAAGCACAGTGACTGCTGTGCAAAAGCTGGCTGTTTGTAACGTGCTAATGCCCCTCTTGCTTCCTCCATCTTAACATCATGAATGTTTAAACTCTTCCCAAAAGCACTTTATTTTGTGGCTTAAGTGCAGACCTATCTGTTGAGTGGAGGATAAAACATGTCCGACAGGAAGTACAACACTGATTTCAGTTTTCAGAGTACAAAAGTGTGTTAAGGGTTACTCTGTGAAAGAAGCTGATTCGGTCACGTTTTCCCCATGAGGCAGTGCATGAGAAGCACTGATGCTCACAGACTTGGTAATTCTAGAACTCGGAAATGGCACTAAAAAACCAGACCCATCAGGTCCAAGAACTTTTCTACTCCTTCATAGCTCAAGTTATAAATCATGAAAATCTATTCGCTACAAGAAAATCCTTTTTATACTTTTCGTTCTGCTTGGTCAATGCTTCTCAAACTCAAAAGTCTGAATAATGTACTTTGGTTTAATGCAGCATCATGATACCTGCCTCATCCTTCAAGAGTTTGTTCTACAGCATTGTTGACTCTGAACTTTATATGTCAGTTTGAATATATCTACAAATCAGAGCACACAGCAGCAAAGGTCATGGATGAACAAGATGAATCTTACTCTAAGCTGTCTTGCCTTATGGCATCAGTCTATGCCATGCCTCCCCTGCTGAAAAATGCATGCTGAAAATTCTTTTTAAAACTAGACTGTAGACTTATTGAAGTAAAAGTCCTCAATTGCATATCCCTGTCTTCTATGCATGCCAAAAGGCCCAAAAAGAATGAAGGAATAGAAGGAGAAAAGAGGTATTTTTCATCTAAAGCATGGCTTTCTTTTTTGCCCCTAAGGTTCTGAATGAGTGAGTCTTTGTTTGGAGCAAGGTGATCTTCAGTATAGTGGAAAAGATTTGAATGAAAGATACATGAGCGCTATTTTAACCAAGGTTGCTCAAGGAAAACAGCATGTCCTACCTGGGGATATTGGATTCAGTTCTCTGTGTGTGTGTGTGTGTGTGTGTGTGTGAGAGAGAGAGGCTTCAGGGAATATAACTGCAGTTATTATTTGGTTTTGCATAACATTTTTTTATATTAAGTCATTTTAGGTATTTCAATATCTCCATATTGGGAAAGAACAGTGGTGGACAAAGTAAACAAATCCTACTTCATACTGAATCATACTTTGAATGTAAGTATCTGTACTGACTACCATTTATTTATTTATTTTATTGCTGTTTGCTATTTGCCATTCTCCTGCTACCTATCATTAGTATTAGTCAGCGTGCAAAAAAGCTTAAGCATCATAAGTTCGGTTCAGTGATTTATTTATTTATTTATTTATTTTTTAGAGATGCGCTCCAAGCAGATCAATGAATCAGTAAGCTGTTAACTACTACAATCGCATCATTGTAATAGTTCATAATTATCACAATGATTCGGCTAATTCGGTAATTATTTGAGAAATTTGGTTCACTGAAAAGAATCAGCTTAAATAAATGATCCGTTCAAAAAATTGGATGTCACTATCCAGACTCAGAGAGCTGGTGCATCCAAAATCAACTACTTCCAAAAAAAACTAAATGAGTATAATGTCCGAATTCATAATAGGTGAAAACTGACAGCTGGATCATTGAATCAATGAGTTGCTGGCTGCTGCAACTGAATCAACAAAATTCAAAATGAATCATTCGTTGCGAATTGCAAACGTGTTCAATGAAAAGAATGGCTCATTCAAATCAGACTGCTATTTCTTGTTCCTCTTCACTTCAGTATAATTATGGCAAATAAAGTGGAGCAAAAAGTCTGATATTATAATTTAGAAAGTACACGTTTCCCCAAATATAATACTTTGATAAAGTGCAATGCACGTAATTACAGTAATGGAGTAAATAAACTATACTTGTGTCAGTATGGCTAGAGTAGAACATTCAAATTGAGTATTTACAGATCTCATACTGCCTGTCTCGGAATGCCATCCATCCAGTTGGGAAAACATTGTGTTGAGGCTGCTTGAGGTTGCCATGGCATTTACATTTAGTCGTATCTTTCCTCTTCATTCCCTGTCATTTTATTGTAAAGGGTGACTTTCCATCCACCCAGCGGGATTTAATTGCTTCCTTCTTGGATGCTCCCGTCCTGTATTGAGTTTTGTGTGGTTGTCACAAGCCGGTTTCGCCAGTGGTGAGAACATTTATCAAGAGCATTTATTTATATTGTTTACACAAGGCGGCCCACTGTGCACATTCTGAGGCACATTTGGACTCTCCAGCTGAGACCCATGAAAAATTTGCATTTGTGTTTTGTTAATGCCTAGCAGAGAGTTTTGTGAAAAGCTTTAGGCAGTTCCTCCCCCTTCAATAGGGGGCTCTCCCTTGGCCAGCTTTGTGATAAGGCAAATGGCAGAATTTGCATAAAGGGGAATTTACATATAGGCAAACTCACTGTACTGTTTGATTCTGAGAACCTTAACCAACGGTGGCACAATATTACTCTTTTTCGTGTAAATAGACAAGCGCACTGTAGTCTGTTCTCCTCTCATAACAGCAGGAAAAACAAAAGGGACGCGCCACAAAAGGAAAACCGTTAGCAGAACGTGGGGAGCCACTGTAGCTGTGGGGTATCCAAGCATGAATATCTCAGATAATAGGCAAATACAACCGCGTTAAGGTGGACAGAGACATATGGAGCCGGCCTGCAGACGTTCCCGTTTCTGATGTCATGTCGGCGCGCAGCGGCAGTGATTGGCTTCCCACTGATTTACAGGTTCACGCACAAACAGAAGCCACAGCTTTACATGAGAGCGATGGGACTGACAGCCCCTAACACAGACACAGCGTGGTGTTGCCGGAGGGTGAAATAAGAGTCGCTCATTGGGTCTCAGTATGAGAACAAACTGCAGCAGAGGAGCATCACAGATAGAGATGTTGACAGGCTCGAAGACACATCTTATCAAAACTGGCCTGTGAGGAACCATATCTATATCCCATATAGCGTTCATTCAGCATCGCTTTGCACTATGCAAAATATCAATATGGTGGATAAAATAGCAGAATCACAGCGTTTAAAAATGGAAATTCTAAAATTATTAAAATAAATAAATAAATAAATAAATAGAAATTAGTAGAAAAAAATTATTATTCTTTATAGCTGTCACAAGTTCTGTCACCAGTCACCAGCTCTGGACTCCATACCCCAGAATCCTCCTCACACCTGTTCACAGTTTTTGAACTTTGCCATACTCCCTTGATGCTACTTACCTGTCTCTACTTACCTTTAGATCTCCGATCTTCCTACATTGCACTCCTCTGCTCCTGGATCCTGAACTCCCCACGAACCTGCACAGAAACCAAACATCAGTACACAGCTAAGACTCTTTGAACTTTACTACGTGTTGGAATCTCACCTGTCATTACTCCCTACGACCTTCCTCTGCCAACCTGTCAATAAATCTGCCTTTGATTCACTTACCTGTTGTCTCCGCCGTGTATTGTGACAGAAGATCGGACCCAACAATATGATGACGGCTGAAGATAAGCTGTGGGGTTTGCGGCAGGCCAGTCAGAGGTTGAAGCAGTATGTGGAGGATTTCTGTGAGCTAGTTCACCAGCTGAGCTGGCAGGATGCCGCTCTTGGTGTGTGCTTTCTGCTGGGGCTGGACGATGAGATAATCCGTTGCGATCTTCCTGTCTCGGATTTTCCCCTGATCGAACTGATTAATTTCGTGCTCTTTTTAAATGGTTCTAACTTCGAAGTTAATGAAATTAAGGTACTTCCCAAGCCTTGTCGTCCAGCCCACTCAGAAGCACGCCGCATCGCACCAGCTCACCTCACACCAGGAACCCCCACATACCCGCCAAAGGCTCGGACTGCCTGCCCAGCCCCAAATACCCCCGTGTCCTCCAGGGTTCCGCCCTCGTCCTCAGTCCGGAAATGCCGGCCGCCGTTGACTCAAGCCCGCCGCCGTCCGCGGTTAACTCGAGCCTGCCGAAATCAAGCCCGCCGGGTTGCGGCTCCTCCAGAGCGCCCTCCAGTGCCGGCTCCACGTAAGCGCACTCTTGTTCCCGAGTTAAGCCCAGGATGGGCTCCTGTTCCCGAGTTAAGCCCAGGATGGGCTCCTGTTCCCGAGTTCCGCCCAGGACGGGCTCCTGATCCCCAGTTCAGCCCAGGACGGGCTCCTGATCCCCAGTTCAGCCCAGGACGGGCTCCTGATCCCCAGTTCAGCCCAGGACGGGCTCCAGATCCCCCGTTAAGCCCAGGGAGGGCTCTTTATCCCCCGTTAAGCCCAGGGAGGGCTCTTTATCCCCCGTTAAGCCCAGGGAGGCCTTCTGATCTCCCGTTAAGCCGAGGGAGGCTCCAGTCCCCTAGTTAAGCCCTGTAAGCTCCCCCAAGTATTTTTTCGATGGTAGTATGGCTCCAGCCGTAGGGACTGGGGCCACGGCCTCGGAGGCAGGGCTGCCATGGCCTCCCGAGTCACCTGCACCGCCATGGCCTCCCGAGCTCCCTGCACCGCCATGGCCTCCTGGGTTCCCTGCACTGCCATGGCCTCCCGAGTCATCTGCACCACCATGACCTCCTGAGTCACCTGCACTGCCATGGCCCCCCAAGTCTCCTGATCCGTCATGGCCTCCCGAGCTCCCTGCTCCGCCATGGGTCCCGGAACGAGCGCCGCCCTGGAGGCCGTCCGTCCCCGAACTCTGCCCCTTGAGGCCTCCAGAGCGCCCCCCCCCCCCCCCCCCCCCTCCCTCCCTCCCCGTTTGATGTTGTACGGCGCGAGACATGCCTTTGGGGAGGGGGGAGTGATGTCACGAGTTCTGTCACCAGCTCTGGACTCGATAACCCAGATTCCTCCCCGGCTCACACCTGTTCACAGTTACCGCAGTCATCAGCTCCAGCAAACACTAGATCCCAATTACATGAGCACGGATTGCCCGCACCTGCCTCAGCTTGCCCTGAACTTTACCAGACTCCCTTGATGCTACTTACCTGTCTCTACTTACATTTAGATCTCCGACGACCTTCCTACGTTGCACTCCTCCGCTCCTGGATCCCGAACTCCCCACGAACCTGCACAGAAACCAAACATCAGTACACAGCTAAGACTCTTTGAACTTTACTACGTGTTGGAATCTCACCTGTCATTGCTCCCTACGATCTTCCTGCCAACCTGTCAATAAACCTGCCTTTGATTCACTTACCTGTTGTCTCTGCCGTGAATTGTGTCAATGGCAATATTGCAACTAGTGAACAATTTTAAATGATTTGAATACTCTGATTAAAATTAAATCAGAGTATTCAAATTATTTGCGCTACAAACCTGAGTGTTCATGATTATCTTGATAAATTAAAATATGTGACCCTGGACCACAAAACCAGTCATAAGTAGCACGGGTATATTTGTAGCAATAGCCAACAATACATTGTATGGGTCAAAATTATAGATTTTCTTTTATGCCAAAAATCATTAGGATATTATAGATCATGTTCCATGAAGATATTTTGTAAATTTCCTACCATAAATATATCAAAACTAAATTTGATTAATAAATATGCATTGCTAAGAACTTCATTCGGACAACTTTAAATGCGATTTTCTCAATATTTAGTTTTTTTTTTTTTTTTTTTTTTGCACACTCAGATTCCAGATTTTCAAATAGTTGTATCTCAGCCAAATATCCTAACAAACCATACATCAGTGGAAAGCTTATTCATTCAGCTTTCAGGTGATGAGAATTTACGCTTATGACTGGTTCTGTAGTCCTGGGTCACATATGATAGCAAATACCAGTTTGCAATATCAAACAGCATAAAGGGCTGTTTTTGTACAGCTAATATAACTGGGTGAATAACACCGGAAGTCTTGCATATGCAAGTTACAAATGGTCGTGACAACTTCCCAGCAGGCACCAGACGTCTATGTAACGTCAGGTTGACGTTGGACATGACGTCGGACAGACGTTGCATTTTGGTTGAAAATGAAAATCGGGTTGACGTCAAAATTTGACGTCAGTTTGACGTTGACTTAACGTTGGATTTTGGTTGCACAACCTAAAAACAACAAAATCTCAATGTCAGCTGACGTCGGTATTGGACATCAATTTAACATTGAC
The DNA here is from genome assembly GCA_039654775.1 of Spinibarbus caldwelli. Lineage (NCBI taxonomy): Eukaryota > Metazoa > Chordata > Actinopteri > Cypriniformes > Cyprinidae > Spinibarbus > Spinibarbus caldwelli. The sequence goes on from CM077254.1 coordinate 15,371,389, forward strand.
ATTAGACGTTGAATTTACGTTGAATTTTGGTCATCCGACGTCGCAACCAAAATTTAACCAAATATTAATGTCTTATGACGTTGTGTGCCTGTTTTGTGCCTGCTGGGTTTTTTTGTGCTCACTCTTATGTTAACAACAAGGGGGATAGAATGCCCCTTAATGACGCCATACTTAATGAAGTGACATTATATTTGTTGAGGAAAACAACACCACAAACGCCAATAAGTGTAAGCAGTTGATTGAATGAATTCTGCGATTTGTTGTTTGTAGTTGGTTTGCCTGCACTCTCACATTCTATCATATTTGATACAATTAATAAGTATGAACATTTCAATAAGTGGTTAAAACTATCAAAATAACCTTCAAGTGTCACTCTAATGCAAGCTAATTCTCAATTCTTCACTGAGAAATGACTTTTGTTAATTTTCTTGTCACGGTAAATGAAGAAAATAAATGATTGAGTAGAGCATTTCTTACAGTCTGGTAATGTCCTTTATGGAAGTACTGAAATCGCAACATAGGCATATTAAAAAATAAAAACCCAGCAAATTTATAACAGGAATGACCCATTTTTCAATATCTGTATGTAACAAAATAATGTAAAAGTTGACATATTTTCTTGGGTCATCAGTTGGTTCACAGAGAATCTGAATACTGCTCTGAATTTGAAGGGAATTATTTAATAAACAGGGATGCGTAGAATTTTGTCGATGATAGTCTTTTGCATTCTGTTTGAAATCTGCTGAGCTTTCTGCGGGCTCTGATTTCGTTCAGACCTGCTCATCAGTTTAGTGTCCCAGCACATAAAAATCGGGTCGTGAAGTACATCTCAAAATGCCACAATGCTTTTCCTCTACTAAATGCAGGGACTTGCATATATAGGTATGCTGAATTCGATGAAATGAAACACTCCCCTAATGAAGTGAGTCAGGAGAGGCAGGTGGTGAATCTACAAACTGACATTAATGTTTCATGAACAGGGCCCGGGGAAAGGGCAAAGATATATTACCATAAGCTTTCCAGAACTATCATCTCAGCGTGTTGTTGCTCTGAGACTGTTTTCTTTTTTTAGAAGTTGCTATTACTCATCTGCTGAGACAAACTCTTTTGAAATTCAATTCATTTCATTTAAGTTTCTTTCAGTTCTAGTTTAATATACAAGCGTAGAATTCCATCTGTGGTATTGCCTCCACGCCGTCTTATTACAGAATTTTTTTTTTTAGATACAGGCGAAAATTTGGTTACCCAAAGCGAAGTATCAAGTATTCAAAATGCAAATTGCCATCCAGCAGGTTCCACAGGCACTAGATGCCCTAAACAGCAGATTCAGGATAAAGAGAGAGATGGAGTAACTATTCAGCTAGTAAAGACATGTCGGAACAGGTTATTGATAGTGTCAGAGTGACCCCTTCTGGCATGGAGGCTATTACTTGAACGAAGTCCCTAGGGTAAACTTTCACCTGGGGAGCTGAGCTCAGCATGAGGCCAGACTTATACACAAACATGTATTATATGTGCTTTTACTGCTCTAATCCATTTCTCTGTATGTTACAGCAGGATGGGAATCAAAGGTTGCTGATCATTAGCAGATGGTGCTAATTCAGCTCTCTTGGGCATGTGGGTCATACATGGAGGCGCTTGGGTGTTCTTGCAACGCAGGCTTTTTCCGGAAGGTATATTTATTATCCGGAACAGTTTGTTTATTCCACTTTTTAAACGGGATACATATGGGGCAAAAAAAAAAAAAAAACAGATAAAAATGGTTTTTTTATATATGGATACTTGTTTCTAATTCTATTGCTATAGTTATATTATATTATATTATATTTTCTTTATATTATATGATTTATTTTTTATATATATAAAATATTTGAATGCATTTTATATAGTATATAAAATAAGCTTTCCAGAATCATCACGGCTTAATAAAATTTTAATGAAAAAAAATACATGAATATAAAAGCTTTATATAGTATATAAAACATATTTAGATACTATTTAGATGCTTGTTTTTAATTAATTATATTATATTTTATTAATCTTCAAAGTCATACATGCATTTCATGTCAAATGAATTAATAACATATTTTTTCTAAATAAATAAATAAATTTTTATAATCATCTTCCACATCAGTGATGTTGACCACAGATTCTCATGTAACTGTAGAAGGGAAAGAGCAGTCTCTCTGTATGTGCACCCATCTCTTCCGTCCTTCTCTGTAAGTAGGTCAGGAGCGTTTCTACAGTTCTCAGACAGCCTCTGACACACTTTTCTTGGGCATTTAGTTCATATCTTTTCTTAAGTGCTTTTGTGTGGTGATGGTCCCCAGAGATTTGTTCTCCCTGTTTCCTGCCCAGCCACAGACTGCAATAGGTTGCCCTCAGTCTACTTGTTTAACGCCCACATCTGTGTCCATTAAGGCATGTTTCATTGCCACAATGACACTATATCCATTGACTTTTCTTAGCACTATCTATTGATATTTTCAGTTAGAGATAATCTTATATTACCTGTAATTTGATCTAGGTCAAAATCAATGTTTTGTAGAGCTATGAAACTATTTGTAAGTGGCTGATCATTATTGTGACAGTGAAATCACACAAAGTTTATTTATTGAGATTTTTTTATTACAGTTAAAGGGGGTTGCTTATAATAATAACTAAACTAAATCACCAACTAAATAAATACAGTATGTGTATTTCTTCATTATTCTAAAAATCTATATTCTAAAAAAATCTAACATATACAGTATAGGATTTGTGACAACTTCTTTAACATTTACAAGTTTATAAAAGTACAAATATGCAGTCTTTCAATTAATATGCATATAAATAATTAGTTTTATGAATATTGTCTCCAAAATAGTTTTACATGGAGTATAGTATGTCATTCAGTAGGACATATCAACTTCTCAAGAGTATTTCATGTCCCATAAACACCATATGGCAAGACAAAATGTCATGAGATTCAGAATGCATTTATATTGTGTTACTTTGCAGGTCCTTTGGGGTTTGTATTACACCGTATTATAAATCTATGAGTCTATTTGAAATAAGATACACAGAAATCAATACTCAGTTTTGCTGACTCCCACAGCTATTACATAATGCAGTCAGGTCGGAGAGACATGGTTTATGTTTCATATAGAAGAGTGTGAGTAGAGCACATGATTACAAAGTTTATAAAGAGGCTCTGAACATTCACAGAAATTATGATTATTTTATGTATTTCTGATAAATTAACTGCTTATATTTTAAATTCAGATCTCTAAACTGCCTTGTATATCAGCCTGCCAGCAAAATCATCTGGTCAAACAGAAGCTTCTACACCTGATCTGCGGCTGTAATGACTACACAATCACGAGAGCGGCACAAGCCACTGTTGCCCTTGTTGATATTCATGAAGCCTGCCACGCGTGTGACTCACTTCTATTTCTGAAAAGTGTTTTCTGAAGTGGTGGAAAGCTACTCATCTTAAATTCCTCATCACAGCGGGCCTCGCAACCATCTGTGATTTCAACCTCTTCCTTTCCCTCTTTCTTCTCCTCCCTCTCTCCCTCTCATTTTCTCTGTCCGTATCTCTGTCCCTTCGAGAGCACAAGACATCTGGAGTTGTGCTCCTGTCTTGTTGTGCTCTAATAGAACAGGCTGTTTAGGACGCTGTTCTCCTTCCTGAATTTTATTCTCATGAATGCGATTAATAGATCTCGCTGAAGAGCCGTGTCTCCAGGTAACCTCTCTTGATGTGCTCATGATTACCCAAACAGCTATTTACATGGGGGGTTTGGGTCCTTCTGTTTCAGCTTTCTTCATAATAACACCTGTGTATTTTGAACAATGGTTGTAAATATTTCATATATGGCTGCCAACTGATGCTTGATTCAATTAGAGATGCACCAATATTAAAATTATGGACAATATTAATAAGAAAATGATTATTTTAATGTTACGGCCGAAAACTGATAATTCTTCATTAATAAAATTCTACAGTTTTGTCTAAATAAATTAAAAATTAGAAGAAAAAAAATACTATTAAAAATTATAATAAATTTTAAAAATAAAGATTTATTTTAAATACAAGTGAATATAGGTGTCACAATATTATGTTCAATATGAAAACAAAATATTAATTTTAAAATTTGCTAGAAAATTTGAATTTAGCTGTTATTTTTAATGATTTAAAAAATGTAAATGAAAAATAGTGGAAATGAGCATGCACAATTAAAGATTCAGTACTGATTGTTATCAATAAATTAAATGATCTCTATTATCAGCCAATAACTAACACAGAACCACTAATGCATCCCAAAATTGAATGTAATTAATCAGTACCCACAGTATGCATTTACTGAGAGAACCCTTTATCACATTACACAAGTGTTAGTTTGACATAAATGGCCTTCAGCATTTCACAATGATGGACTTTTTAACTATATTCTTAAATCCCTAAATCCCTTATAGTCACAGCCACGTCCATAAACTGGCATGTGAAGCCGTTTTGGATTATATTTAATCTTTGTGTTTCTCTGTATTAGCAGACTCTAATATGAGAGTGTATTATTATTTTTTTAAGCCAACATTAAAATATTTGAAGTGTCATTAACCATCATCTGTTAGTTTGAGCCAGGAGTAAAGGACATCTGGTAATTTCCCTTTTGGTTCAAAGGTTGTCTTTATTTGTTTCCTCTGAATATTCTGTGATCTTAATGAACCCTCTTTCTCGTTTTTCACCACCTCTGCTGTTTTCTTTGAGTTCAGTAAATTCGTTGTGCAGAGAGACAGTGAAATGCACTACAATCTCCTTTTGAAAATCACATCTGCATGTGTATGCGTGTGTATGTGTGCGCACTTGAGCCGGACTGTTCCAGAAATTCATTTATCCCCATCACCATGTGAGTGCGGATAAGGTGATGGCGGCTAGTTTGAAGAAGGCTCCCTTTAAGCCCCTTTTCAAAGGATTACTCACGGTGGCGTCGAACACTCGACAATGCATGTGGAGGTACTGAGGGACTAGCCGTAAGTTTAATTAGAAACATGGAGGGAGGTCGCTGGGCTATCTGCTGAAAAAATGAACACATTTTAGTCCCGGTCCCCGCACAGACACTCTGCTGTCAGGATGCAGGGACTTCAAAGCGAAGAGCTGTTCGGGTATCAGGATTGCAGCTCTGTTTGGTTTGCTTGGAGAGCTGTTTACAGACAGAACATGCTGGAAGCTCGGGATGACCTTTTTGTGAGTCCTGTTTCAAACTCCTCAACTGTGCGTCGAATATAAATCAATGTCAGAGTGAACATGTACACACTGCAAAGTTTCAGATATAACAACCACAGTTAAATGATGGAGTGAATCCCACAAATCAGGGTTTCCCTTCCTGGGGGTTCGTGAAGGAACTGCGGGACGTCTGTGATGAAAAACTAATCATTAATTAAATAAATAAAATGTAGAATTACAATTTTAAAAGAAAAACAAAACACTTCCGAAAAATATTTAATGTTTTATTTGTTTAACTGCATGTCATGTCACCATGAACTGACATCAGAGAACCATGAACATGGGAATGTGTTGTTAAATTATTTAAATAATATTAATTTAAAATAACAAGAGGTATAAGTAAATATTTTAGGCCTGACAAAAAAGTTTGGAAATCCCTGGCCTAAATTATTATTGTGTGTGAATTGGTATATAAGTTGCTGCTTTTAAACAAAACACCCTCTCTGAGGGTTGCCATGTCTGTTTATTATAAGTGTCTTCGGGCTTGTTTTTCAATAAAGTCTCTTATAGGTTGCAGTTTTTTTTATGTAATCATTTACAGAGTACAGCCATGTATTTGGGTCATTTGGGATTATTTCTTGTAAGGCAAGGTTTATTTTGGGCTAGTTTTATCAAACCCAGTTACGTAATATTATGGACCAAAAGTGCATTATGTCTGTTAATTTTAAATAAACCACAGCTGACAAAAGTGTTGTTTTGTTTATGTTTGCAAAGCTGCTTTTAAACAAAGTTTGCTCTATTTTAGGGTTGCCATGTCTGATATAAACATCTTAAGGTGTGTTTTTATGAAGCTGATACAAATAGTGTGCATTTTTTTTTTTTTTTTTTCTGTAGTTATTTACAGAGTACAGTCACACATTTAGTTGTTTAAGCTTATTTAAGGCAAGTTTTATTTCAGGCATGTTTTGTCAAATCCAGTTACAGGTTTTATTATCAAGATCTGGCAACTGTCCGTACACTCTAAAAAATGCTGGGTTGTTTCAATCCAACTTTGGGTCAAATATGGACTAACCCAGCTGTTGGGTTAAATTTTTACATTAAATTTTTAACCCAAAAGTTGGGTTAGTCCATATTTGACCCAAAATTGGGTTAAAACAATCCAACATTTTTTAGAGTGTAATATAGGCCGCCAGGCAATTAAAGGGTGAAGTGACAAACAAATGTAGCTAGTGTATACATGGCCACTGATTCTTGGCATTAGTCTCATTAATATAATTAGTAGATAATACACAGTAAGGTACAAGGAACAGTTTGGTCGTTTCAAATAATTTTGCTTGTGACAAACACATGAAATTGAAGTCCTTTGATATTTGGAATCAAATGAGCAAGCTTTGTGGTAATAACATTTGATCAAGTTCCACAAATTTCTCCTTAAGGGGTTTATTCAAATTTTCTAGTCTCTGCAATTTCGCTTCTTTTATAATACAAGAAGCTTGGCTTTGGAAATGGCATCATTTACAGTGGGTTGATCTCCTGAGGTGCCAAGCAGAATGTTTAATAATTACCTATGAAATCTTGTCCCTGGTGCTCAAGGAGAAATAGACTGATTGTTTTTGGGAGAAAAAAAAAAGAAAACCCGGGGCATCAACATCAACAGGAAGCAGAAATTGGTTATTATGTTCTAAGCTCTCATAATTTGGATGTCAGGCAGTCTTGTATAAACAAATACACACACACACACACAAACTACATCAACAACAACTTTTCTATAAACTTGTCGCTATCAATTCCTCTCCTATGAAACCGTTAATGTCAGAGAGAAAATAGACCTCACACACCCACATCTATTCATCTCAGTGATTACCGGTGTGAATACTAGCTTATATTTGGATTGCTTGGAAATTGACATTTATTATTCTTGATGACAAAATGCACAGGCGGCGGACTCCATCTCCGTCATCTTCTTTTCCCGCTGAAAGTAATGGGCAATTCAGACTCTGAGGAAACTCGGCTTCACTCATCAGGGTTTATTATTGAGCACGTTTCTGTGAAATGCAGTCCACCATCTCTCAGGATAGATGTGCTGAAGTAAAGCGCTGGAGTAATTTATGGATGTGCTGAATTCAAGGTCATGTTTTTGGTTCCAGATATGCTGAACAATCACAGATTTTGCACCACCAGTGAAACGGGAGCCTGGGACCTCTGAAGCTACACTATAAGAAAATTCTTCTAATCAATAATGCTGAACAAAAATAAATATGCAATTGATTAATGTAGGGTTTTTTGTTTGTTTGTTTGTTTTGTTTACTCACTATTCTTAAGTTTAAACAACTTACACCTTTCAGAAACACACTCAAATAATACAAAGGATTCTTTGCATGGACCTGGATTTTGGGTGAGTATGTGTTAAAGCAAGATGATATTTAGTTGTTGTGAAGTTATTAACGTAATTTTGGGAGGAGTACGCCCATCTAATCTTCCAATTAATATCCGAGTATAAAAACAGCCTCTTACCTCTTCCGTTGTTAGTTCTTTCGGCATCCCTCCACCTCCCCATCTCCTCCTTTATGCATATTTATTTCATTTATCTTTCTGTCTATTGGGGGGCTATCGGAGCTCGAGTAGAATAGTCTCTCTGAGCCCTCCATTGCAGACATCAAGCCAAATCTATTTACCACTAATGCTAAGATTATATGGGCACATAAACTTGTGAACTGTTATTTGGGGATTTAGAAGCATTATAGTGAGGAGCGGTGCTTGTGCTGAGGATGGCTAATTTACATAATATATATTTTCACTTAAAAAGCAAATGCATTACAAATGTCGGTGCAGTGACAGGACTCTACTTCCTACTGACATAATTCACCATATGCATCATAAAAACAAGATATATTTAGCATGCAAACAATTGTTTTAACTAGTTAACTACAAGAGATTTGGTTGGGTTGTTGCATTTACTTAATTCAGTTTAGTTTGCTACACATACACTGAATTAAGTGAAGCAATGAAGTTGAGTGAAGTTGTCCATTTTTAGTACAAATAGGTCTAGATTGTAAAAAATTGTAGTTTGTGTTTATGTATCTGTGACGTACAGTCAGGTCCATAAATATTGGGACATCGACACAATTCTAACATTTTTGGCTCTATACACCACCACAATGGATTTCAAATGAAACGAACAAGATGTGCTTTAACTGCAGACTGTCAGCTTTAATTTGAGGGTATTTACATCCAAATCAGGTGAACGGTGTAGGAATTACAACAGTTTGCATATGTGCCTCCCACTTGTTAAGGGACCAAAAGTAATGGGACAATTGGCTTCTCAGCTGTTCTGTGGCCAGGTGTGTGTTATTCCCTCATTATCCCAATTACAATGAGCAGATAAAAGGTCCAGAGTTCATTTCAAGTGTGGTATTTGCATTTGGAATCTGTTGCTGTCAACTGTCAAGATGAGATCCAAGAGCTGTCACTATCAGTGAAGCAAGCCATCATTAGGCTGAAAAAAACAAAACAAACCCATCAGAGAGATAGCAAAAACATTAGGTGTGGCCAAAACAACTGTTTGGAACATTCTTAAAAAGAAGGAACGCACCGTTGAGCTCAGCAATACCAAAAGACCCGGAAGACCACGGAAAACAACTGTGGTGGATGACCGAAGAATTCTTTCCCTGGTGAAGAAAACACCCTTCACAACAGTTGGCCAGATCAAGAACACTCTCCAGGAGGCAGGTGTATGTGTGTCAAAGTCAACAATCAAGAGAAGACTTCACCAGAGTGAATACAGAGGGTTCACCACAAGATGTAAACCATTGGTGAGCCTCAAAAACAGGAAGGCTAGATTAGAGTTTGCCAAACGACTTCATAGTTCTGGAACAACATCCTATGGACAGATGAGACCAAGATCAACTTGTACCAGAGTGATGGGAAGAGAAGAGTATGGAGAAGGAAAGGAACTGCTCATGATCCTAAGCATACCACCTCATCAGTGAAGCATGGTGGTGGTGGGCATGTATGGCTGCCAGTGGAACTGGTTCTCTTGTATTTATTGATGATGTGACTGCTGACAAAAGCAGCAGGATGAATTCTGAAGTGTTTCGGGCAATATTATCTGCTCATATTCAGCCAAATGCTTCAGAACTCATTGGACGGCGCTTCACAGTGCAGATGGACAATGACCCAAAGCATACTGCAAAAGCAACCAAAGAGTTTTTGAAGGGAAAGAAGTGGATTGTTATGCAATGGCCAAGTCAATCACCTGACCTGAATCCGATTGAGCATGCATTTCACTTGCTGAAGACAAAACTGAAGGGAAAATGCCCCAAGAACAAGCAGGAACTGAAGACGGTTGCAGTAGAGGCCTGGCAGAGCATCACCAGGGATGAAACCCAGCGTCTGGTGATGTCTATGCATTCCAGACTTCAGGCTGTAATTGACTGCAAAGGATTTGCAACCAAGTATTAAAAAGTGAAAGTTTGATTTATGATTATTATTCTGTCCCATTACTTTTGGTCCCTTAACAAGTGGGAGGCACATATGCAAACTGTTGTAATTCCTACACCGTTCACCTGATTTGGATGTAAATACCCTCAAATTAAAGCTGACAGTCTGTTTGTTTTGTTTTTTTCAGCCTAATGATGGCTTGCTTCACTGATAGTGACAGCTCTTGGATCTCATCTTGACAGTTGACAGCAACAGATTCCAAATGCAAATACCACACTTGAAATGAACTCTGGACCTTTTATCTGCTCATTGTAATTGGGATAATGAGGGAATAACACACACCTGGCCACAGAACAGCTGAGAAGCCAATTGTCCCATTACTTTTGGTCCCTTAACAAGTGGGAGGCACATATGCAAACTGTTGTAATTCCTACACCGTTCACCTGATTTGGATGTAAATACCCTCAAATTAAAGCTGACAGTCTGCAGTTAAAGCACATCTTGTTTGTTTCATTTGAAATCCATTGTGGTGGTGTACAGAGCCAAAAATGTTAGAATTGTGTCGATGTCCCAATATTTATGGACCTGACTGTATATCCTGTGTGTAATGGTATTTCATGAGTGATTGTAGTGTTTGTGTGTGTACAGTTATGAACAAATAATGATGTTGGTTTGAGATATCAAATGAATTGCTACAAAGTGAACTACAAATTAACAATATTGTCTTTTAAATCAGTGAATTAAAAGCATGTTCTAGAAATGACTTAATCTGAACAGGTAATTATGATAGGTTATAAGTCATGGCAAATACTTCTGTCTCTCTTAGTCTAAACATGTTGATTTATAGTCCTCCAGGTTAATACAGTTGTGTAACTGTGACTCAGACCAATTACAGTGACCATGAAATCAAAATGGACAATTTTTTTAATTAAATACACCTGTGCTTATTATAAATAATTTATTTGTGCACATCATTATTTTTTTTTAAATCCCTTGCATCTCATCTCTTCTCTTATAGGTTAAGCAACCTGACTCATGTGAGATTGCAGCCGTTAGCAATCAACAACGATCCGATCAATTCCTGATGGACAACATCAAGTCCCGTCCTATATTTTTTTCTCATTCAAAAAGTCATTTCACTTTAATGTGTCACAACTGGAAAGAAAAGATGATCACAATTTCCATTGCATGTCAACTTTATATACCCACCCCTTCACTTCAACCCATTTCAAAACTTTTTAACCCCAACGAGCTAAAAATACCTGACCTCTTTATCAAGAAATGCTGAAGTGTACTTTGTAAATGGCTTTCCACTGGACATCATAAATGATGCAGGTAGTGGATTTATAGCTTGTAAACGCTAGCTTAGTTCATGGGAAATATTGCAGATATCTAAAACACAGTCGTTTAAGTACTGGGTTATAAGATGATGGGAAAGGTGTTTTTTTTTTTTTTTTTTTTTTTTTTTCTAGTTCCAGGGAGCTTGACTGGGAGATTCAGCACACCTCAGCAACCATTCAGAACACCACATCAGTGAGTTTTTAACAGACAAGCACTTTTTATTCAGAAAATGTAAAAATCTAGTTCTTGTTATTGCAATTAATTTACCCTGATCTCATATGAGAAAAGATGTGACTATGCATAAATTTTCCTAAAATGTGAACCTGCAGGTACAAAACTATCTTTTCTCATGAGATCAGACAGAATTAATTATAACAATCCATGCTGTTGCAGACCATTTTAGACTTAAAAACAGATTTACAGCAATTGCTCGTCAACATTTTAACCTGAAACACAATGGCATCTTATACATATTTCACAAATAGTATGTGTAGCATGTGTAATGTTGCATCTTTGGAATGTAAAATTGACATGCAACATATTACAAAAGCAAACATTTCTACCATAAAACTCCTAACTGACCCCAGTCTAGTCACACACTACAGACATCAGGCACTGTTAAAAGAAGTAAACAATTTCATGAGTAAATATGATTCATGCAGCCCAACTGTCAGACAGAGAAGGACACAATTCCCACTGGGAGCTTAACTAACCTTAGCTGTTTGCCAGGTCATTCCTGCAGGGCTTGGGAGGCCAAAGTAAAGTCAACCCAAAATACAGTGTTTTCCACAGCCCGTTCCCATGCTGCTTATTCTAGATGTGACAGAATTAGACCTTTCGTCTCCAACACTTCAGAACAAGACCAGCCTGCTTTGGAAAATTAGCCATATAAAGAGGACCTAGACTGAAAGGATGTGCGGTTAACTTTGGAAGATGTCAGGGTTAGGAGTGCAATAATAGCTCGGGGCGAATATGTTTGGATGTCTTTGAGACATTGTTGATGATTCAGATGTTCATCTTCTGAAAATATTCAGACCTCCCCTGCAGTGTCATTGTCCTGGCAGCAAACCAAGAAAAGCAATTCACAAGAGCGTGAACTGGCCACACATGCATTGATGCATTAAATCTGTCAATCTGTTAAAGAAATATTGAAATGAAAGATGTTAGCAGCTAAAACATATATAGACTATTTGTGTGAAACAAAATAATCAAATGGCACAGTAAATAAAAGATGAACACTGTCACATACTACAGAAGCAGTGCTGTAGTGTTTGTGGTCTGCATGTCAGATGATTAGAGATGATTCCCAGCACTGTACAACACTGACTGATAGATCTGACTGCATAAGAGGTCTAAATCATCTAGAAACAGACACTACAGAGAAAGCAAGAGTACAGAGAGGTAAATTGTGAGCAAATATCATTCATTTAAAGACGAATGACATTTAAGTTAATATTTAGTAATATATTAGTTAATATTTCTAATAACAGTGCATTTTTGCTCTGTCAATGAAAAGAGTTACAAACAAAGCCATGGCAAAATTAACCATTAAGGTGTCATATTTACAGTTTTCAGCAAATTTTCCATTGTGAAATCCAGCCATTTAAATAGAAATCGCAAATTTCACTTGAGGGCAAAAGTTTCTCATTGGCCAATGCTTGAGGGCAGATTCACCATTTTTTGAATGTTTTGAATGAATCAGTTAAGTGAATGATTCATTCTTTACTCCTAAAGACAGCAAGTTTTGTTTCGAAATGAATTAGTGTTTTTACCGAATTGGTTGAGTGAATGTTTCAGTAACTCACTTATAGAGAATGTGGCTGTATCCAAAATCACATACTCTCACTTCTTTTGAATAAGTAATTACTTGGCGGCCATTAAAAAAGTATTTTCTATATAGTATGAATGTTATCCGGACATAATGAATGTTGTCATTGTCATGTGGCGTACTAGCGTCAGTTGCGTCGCTTCATTGCCATTCACAAATCCTCTTCCATGGCATCATGGGATGCGTAAAATGTTGTGGGTAGGAGGTTTGGCTCAGACTTTTTGGACCTTTGTGGTAGAGCTGGAACTTAGCGATTCTGAACTTAATGACATCTTTAATGGATGCCTTGATGACCCCTTGCCTCTTTGGGAGATCTAGGGACTGAGGGCTCTGGATTTTTGAGTTTTCATTGACTATCTCCAGTACTGCAGCTTAATAGTTACATCAGGTCTGTCTGTGCCCATGGCAGAACCCTCGGAGAGGGCCGAGTCTGCCACTGCATCTCTGGAGGACAGTAGGGGCTTCGTTGTTTCTGTCTCAGAAATGAAGGTCGAGAAAGAGGAGGGCAGCAAAGTCGACACCGGTGGTCCTGAGTCTGGTGTTCCTGGAGGACCCGACTCTGATGGTCCTGGAGGACCCGACTCTGGTGGTTCCAAGTCTGGTGGTCCTGGAGGACCCGACTCCGGTGGTCCCAGGTCCGGTAGTCCTGGAGGACATGACCCCAGTGGTCTCAGAGGTTGCTACGGAGCTGCACGATTTTGCTGCTGCTGCCATAATCACCTCATGGCTGTTCTGCATGCATGGGCCGCTTCAGAGTCCACTCCAGAGCCCATCTGCCTTGTCAGCTCCTCTGAGGTGGTCGTCAACTCTGCCCTTGCTGCCTGCCAAGCTTCTGGCTCCACCCTGGTCGCCCGCCAGGGTTCCTGTTTGGCCGGAGCCTCACTGGTTTCTCCTGCCGGACCCGCCCTAGCCTCCTGCCCCGCCTGCCCAACCCTGGCCTCCTGCTCTGCCGGCACCGCCCTGGCCTCCTGGTCTACCTCTGTGTCCAGGCCCTCTTCCACTGAGCCCGGCCCGCCCACCCCCCCCCCCCCCCCCCCCCCCCCCCGATCCACCTCTGTTCCGCCTCCCTCCTGGATTTCTTTGACTTTGGTTGGAGCATCTGGAATCCGCTCCTTAAAGTGGGGGTCATGTCACAGGCATCTGCTGGAGTGCCCTTGCCAGCCATCAGAGGGCACACTTCTGGACTATTGTTACTGTTGTTCCGGACTTCAGTTCCCATCACCCCTTGCACTTATTATTGTTCCATTACCTTCAGCTGTGTGTAATTTAGGTTCATTGCCACCTGTATATATGTTGTGTGGTTTGTTTATTCATTGCTGAAGTCTTGTTTTCTGTTATGTGTATCTGTGCTCCGGATTACCTTGTGTTTTGCCTTGTTTTTCCCTGTTTTTGGATTATTGTTTGGGACTCAATAAACTGCACTTGGATCTTCATTGTTTTCCCGAGTATTCCGTGACACATAATGTTTTTCACCTACTTGATAGTAAGGAAGTATTTGATTTTGCTTGTTTAATTCCCGATGTAATCAGTGTTTTGAACAAATCAGTTGAGTGAATGAATCAGTAACTGATTCTATAAGTCACTTTTTTAATTCAGGAATGAATCAATGTTTTGATTCAGTGACTCACTAAAAAAGATATTCGCTTGTCATCACCTATGTATGTAGTATGTTTTTTCTTACTATGTTGTATTAGATATCTGCTATTGGTCAATGTTTAAAAGTTATGGACATAATCATTGAACACACTTATCAGATTTGTCTATTTTAGAGAATAAAAGACCTCTATTTTATGTAGCCTCCTGCTGACATTGTACAATAGATCAGATATCTGACAACCATCAACATATTAATGAATTTTCTAATCATACTTTGTGATGAACTATAATATATGTATGACAATTAATTAACAAGCTAACCCACATTTCATATCCACTGAGTCATTAACAATGAATACAGGTTGTTTACTGTAGTGAGGCTGGAACACAAAATTCAAATTTCAAATCTGAGAATGGCATGAATTATTAAACTAATAAAAGTGTTCATTTAAAAGCTCATCCATGTTGGAACATTGTAAGCAATGGCAGTTTCCTACAAAGCTGACATAGGAAGTAAAGGCAAATCTAATGAGATATGAATTGATTTGTATGTGGGCACATACGTATGTTTAAATATTTTTAGTGCATAAAATATACACCATGTATCATGTTTAAGAGTGGTGAAACCCTCATTAAACATGTAGTGGTCTCCAGTGGGCCGGATTTAATGGGTTTGCACTTAAATGTCTCAGATTGGCCAAATTAAAAATTTATCTTTCAGATGCTAATACACAAATTGACTCCAGCATCACTGCAGAGATTGAATAAAAGCTACTTTAACATTAAACGTAAGTGAGGTTAACTTTCTCAGTGCCAACAGAGCGAAAATGCCATTTATTCAGGCAATATTACTGTCTCAGGATCACAGGAGGATTTCTCTGTATTATACAGTCAGAGAGAGCCTCGAAAAAGACATAAAGCCACAGAATGAGGTGTGGTTGTTAACATTCTTTAATTTAATGCAAAACACTCTCTGTCTCTGTCTCTCTGTCCATCTTTTTTA
Organism: Spinibarbus caldwelli; assembly: GCA_039654775.1. NCBI lineage: Eukaryota > Metazoa > Chordata > Actinopteri > Cypriniformes > Cyprinidae > Spinibarbus > Spinibarbus caldwelli. The sequence continues at coordinate 15,386,806 of CM077254.1, forward strand.
TAAGCAGACTGTGCTAATGAAGTGAAAAATTTGCGCAATGCTTGTAATATCACACCCATGAAGTCCTATTTCACCTCGGACAGACTTCAAAGTTATTTCATGTCTGAATGAATATGTACTCAAGGATATATCTATCCATCTAATGCCATATGAAATGTAATCCTTCTCCCAGGAGTGAATGAAAAGATAATTAGTGTTTCTCTCGCTCCCTACTGCTGTCTTTCCATCCGTACATGATGCTCTGTGTGTTTCTCTCTCTTTTTTCATCACTACACTTATTGAGAAGCGAAATCTTATATCTGATTCGGTTTCCATGGCAGCTCCTGGTGGGGTGTCAATACAGCAAGAGAGTGATATGAGCGAACATCATGTTTACGTGTGAACGGAGAGTGTGTGAGTGTGTCTGCGAGTGAGAGAGACAGGCAGACAGCGTGCTTGTGGGGATAGACGGATAGGTGTGAGCATGATCAAATTAGCACACTGGCACTTCCTCCAGTCCTCTGGAGAAAGAAGAGAACAGGTGTAGTTAAAAATCTAGCTTTCCCTCTTTTTACTTTGCAGTAACAAAAGAAAGAAGGTTAATAAATGCAGGTCTGATCATTTAGATGTGTTTCTTCTGCTTAATGGTTTATTTAAACATAGATATGAGTGGCTGTGCTATATTGAGAATAGATCTAATAAAAAGTGACATTGTAAAAGGTGACGTTGCAAAATCAATTATTTATTATTTAAGAAAATGAGGCCTATTTTAAGGCCACTATAAAATTAATATTGTGACAAGTTAAGCACATTTACCTACATAAAATCTTCTTATTCTTCCTCTAATTCAAAATAATAATAATAATATTACATTTAAATAGTAAAATTTCTCCTACAGCATGGTAGTGTGTGTTGTTCCAAATTTATGCTTGCTTTAATAAAAATAAATGGGTTTTTTTTTGTTGTTGTTTTTATTTATTTATTTTTTTCTGGACAGCATGATTTAGTAATTAGTAATTAGAATAAAATACTGAGAGCTTGGTGGAAAATTATGTCTTGCTTAAACATTCTTACAGATGCTGTACAGTAATGTAAACATGTTTCAAACAGCAATATGATTTACACAATGCCAAATACAATGTTGAGATGCCTATAGGAGTCATATGCTCTCAGAAAAAAAGGTACAAAAGCTGTCACTTTTCAAAAGGTACACTTTTGTGCCTTATTTACCCCTAAATGGTGCATATTAGTACTTTGAAGGTACATACTGTATTAGTACCAAAAATCTATGCATTAGTATCTAAAGTGTACTCTATAGTGAAAGGGTAAAGCTTTTGTACTGTACATTTTATTTGAGCTTGTATATGAGACTTATTCTGTGCATGTTGGGAAGGATTTGTTTCATGTTCATATAGCCAGACTGCATTTCAGTTGTTCAGAAAAGAAGAAAAACTGCAGCAGTCATCCAAGAAGAAAGTGGAGGAAGAGACATGGCATGAAAAGATTGTTTTTGTGTGTGAATGTGTCTGCTGGTACACATGCAGCGAATGGGCAATTGGGTCAAAGACCAACTCATGGCGTTTCAATGAATTTAAAAGACTAAAGCATGAAATCTACATTACTTTTGACTCAGGGGGTGACAAAGTATAATGTTTCTGTTCATATTAGGTTAACTCAACAACCATCTACATTAGATTTTACAATACTGAAGGACTACCCACAAATGTCTTCATCTTAAATGATGCATGAACATATAGGATTCAAAATGCAAGTATTATATAAAACATTCACTGTACATGCAAGAAAATAAGGTATACGGCTTGTGCTCAGACCACCTTGTTGGACAAAGTTGCACAAGAAATTGCATAACATGAGAGGCAGAAATATGCAGAGAGAGAATGTCATTGAATATTATGTTCAGCATCCAGTTCACTGTTTGGGCATGTGGATGGTACTGACTTGCAGTGCAGCTGTGAACCATGTCAGCATTTAAGCCTCCGTTAAGGAGATATCGCATGACATTCCATGAACGCAGTAAAACCTTTCTCACGCTACCCTGTAGGCTATCCCTGACCCACGCTAAACAGGATGGCCATCAGTCAGGCTTTAAAGTGTACAGTTATGAATATATTATGCTGAGATTTATTCAATCCCATTATGCATGTGAAAACTGAATCTGTATCTCTACCTCCACTCCAGTAGATGGCACCATCCCAAGAGTAATAGTTTGGTGTCATCTTGTTGTCTGAGTATATGCTATTTGTTAGTATTAGAAGACATGATTTTCCATGATATAAAACAAAGGTGCACCAAGTAACTTTTATGTATATGATATAGAACAGCAGTTTTAGACTTTATACTGATGGCTGTCAGCATCACAAAAAGTTAAATTACACCTGATAAATTCATAATACATTCATTAATTAGCTATATAACTTGTGTGTGTATATATATATATATATATATATATATATATATATATATATATATATATATATATATATATATATATATGACATTTATAGTATGTACAGATTGTCTTTGTTTAATTCATATCCCAACAATCCCACTTCATTAAAAGTTAATGTAACCTCAAGTGTATCGTAGTCATGAATATAAAACATCAGGGATTGAGGATTTAATTTAAAACCCATTATTACAGTAGAAAGTGAGTCAGAGTGAATCTTTGTTCTCTTGACATCAGATAATGAAGAGTTTCTGTTTAGTGACTGCCAGGTGTTTTCATTCAGCGGAAGCAAAGGCTGTTTTTGATATAATGTACAATATAGATATGTTGTAATCTGATTTACTTTTTAGAGAGACTGGAAGAATTAAGGATTTGGGCCTGTGTGTGTTTTTATGATGCCATCAGCCAATCAGAGTTGTCACCCATGAGCAAAGATGGCAGATTCAAACTATGTACTACCAACCAGCCAAACATATATGAATAGGGTGTGAATAGGATTGCTAACATCCTCTTCCAGGTATTATAGAATGTCTTGTCTCATGCATGTATCATGTCACTGTATGATGTGTCTGTAATTTTATTTCATTCTTTGTGAAAGATGTCTCCCTTTTCTCTCACACCCTCTCTGCTACTTTGTAATTCAAAAAGCCCAAACTGCAGCTCAGGGAAGGAAAGCTAATGACTAGTCTGAACAGAGAAGCGCATGGTGGGGGAGCTGTCAGTCAAAATGTGTCACCGGCCGTATGTGGCAACAATTAATGCCTACAAGATAAGGTAAACACGTCTTAGACTTTTCCTTCTGGCTCATTTAATAGACAATGCCTATGTTTATTCCATCTGAGTGCACAAAGTGATGCGAAACAAGGAAATGTAGAAAAGGACTAAAAGTGTCGGTCTGGGGAATGAAAGTTTAGTGCATCCTCTGTAGGAAGTTCTTGAATTACAGCCTGGTGTTTGAGACAAGATACAGCAGAGCCTGGTCCAAACTCTGTTTAAAGAGAAACGACAGCGGCATTTATACTGACAGAAATCTTGTAGTCAAGGCAAAAGGCAAGCTGGAGAATGTCATTTGGGATCTTTAACCGCTTAGTTTTGAGGTCACGCTTGCTTTGCTCCACTAGTGATATGAAAAGCCATGAGAAGGAACAGGAGGGAGGCAAAATTTTAGCATGCTGTCTATTTTTGCTACAGCTTTTAAGGCTGGCCGTAGGTGCTGAGTTGCCCCTTGGGTAATCCGAATGTGTGTGTTTGTGTGGATGCATTCAACAAAGCAGAAAATGGCAAATTCAGACCCAAATGTTGTTCAAAGCTGCCCTGCTCATATTTTAGCATTTTAGGTCATTCTAGTCCATTGAATCTCTATGTAGTCCATTGCATCTCTATGTTATTTATTTATTTATTTTGTTCAATTATGCCAACCAAACAAAATATGTATTGTTGGCACAGTGTTAATGAGGGAAGCAATAAACAGAAATAGACAGAAACTGCAAATGCAAAAATAATACTAACATATTTTCAAATATTTTATTTAGGATTTGGTTCACTTTTAGAATAATTTTTAATGGCTTTTAAAACATTTTAATGACCAGTCCAGATAATTTGTATTTATTACATACAATAATCAATCAATCTATCTATCTATCTATCTATCTATCTATCTATCTATCTATCTATCTATCTATCTATCTATCTATCTATCTATCTATCTATCTATCTGTGTGTAAGTGTGTGTGTGTGTGTGTGTGTGTGTGTGTGTGTTATATCATTCAAAATTTGGGGTCAGTAAGTTTTTTTTTAATGTTTTTGAAAGTCTCTTATGTTTACCAGAGCTGTATTTATTTGATCAAAAATACAATAAAAAAATTATTCTATTTTAAAATGCAGTTTATTCTTGTGATGGTAAAGCTGAATTTTTATCAGCCATTATTCCAGTCACATGATCCTTCTGAAATCATTCTAATATGCTGATTTTTATTATTATATAAATACAAGTCTTCAAATCTGTTTTGAATGATTCATTCCTCTAATTATATCCCATTTGCCAACCAAACCTAAAGCCAATGTGCCAACCTTCTCAACTCACACTCTTTTCTTAAACAATATTATCCAAGCGACATGATTTATTTTAGTCTTATTATTCCACTGTCTCTGCCAATTCACAGCTCCTCCGTCATACTATACACATATACTATGCTGTCATGTAAGCAGCAGTGAGACCTTGCGTGCGAAGGACACATGTAATATTCATTTGACCGCCTGTCTTCTGAGTTACTGCAGCAACGAGGCTGTGTTAGCCATGCATGGGATAGTATGACTGACAAACACACACATACATACACACACACACACACACACACAAAATAATAAACATATGTCGTTTAACAAACTACCTGATGATTAGGGAACTTCTCAATGTACCCACAGAAGCCGGCCAACAAGCTCCATGCTGACAAGCGATTCACACATGCAAGTTTGCCAAGCCAAGTTCTGACAGGTGTTAAAATGCAGACGTGGATGTGAACGCTCACATAGATCCATCCAGGCCGCTGGCAGAGAAGAAAAGACAGGTTGCTTATGTGAGTATGCTTTGCACTTTTCTGGCTGCAAGAGAATTTAGCGCCAGTGCTGTCTTTCGCCCAATAAACTGCTGTCACTTCTCTACAGTCATCTGGCTGTGCGCCTTCCTGTTCAGGGATACACGTTCACACGCTCAGCTGTCACATCAGCATGAGAAATGTCAAGTGGAAAGAGAGAAGTCTTGTAACAGGCCGTGCAAATGGTCTTGCCTGAAATCTGCAATCACAGATGCAAAGTCTCTGCAAGAAAGTTACAACCAAGTAAACATCGGATTACTCACAGTTCAGGACATTCAAAGGTCATGGATGTGTCAAAGGATCTGTGTATCTCAGAGAAAAAGAGGAATAAGGACTGCCTTAGAGATGCACACTGGCCCAGTGTTCGGTACTTGAAGAAACAAAAAGGGAATTATGGGGTGAATCTTATCCAGAACATGTGCAGGTGTCATTTGACAACAAAATGAAACAAAAAGTAATACAGGAAAAAAAAATAAAAATAAATAAATAAATATTAAAATAGAATATATAAAATAATCTATTTATATAATCTATAATGTAAATATATACATAATGTATGCACAATTTATTATTTACTTAAATATATTTTTACAAAATTAATTTAAATTAAATTATTAAAAAATATATATAACAGAAAATTTATTTTCACAATATTAAAATTATTCTCTCTCTCTCTCTCTCTCTCTCTCTCTCTCTCTCTCGTATGTATTTTTAATATCATTTCTTAGTTGTATGCTTTGACTTGACAGGTTTCGTGCAAATCACTTATCACTTTTGTGAGACTGTCAGTTTCCATATGTGATAACACTATGATTAGCATTTTGCTTAATCTTAAGAGGCACAAACCTGAAAACAGTCATATTCCTTTAAATACCTCTCTGCTTTAATGAGTAAATAAATGAATAATTCATTTAGCTTGAAGATCAACTTAACCCATAACCCTTATTCCACAGATGCCCTATAGGCAGTGGGAGTGCTGGAAATGTGTCATGTTGTAAATCCTGAGGTACAGAGTGCTTCTTTAATAGGAACAGGCATGAATTTTCACAACTGCCACCGAGAATCTGTAGCCAGGTTTTAGGCATTCACAAAACAACATGTTGTACTATATTTAACTCTTGAGAGTAGAACGTCCTAGAAAAAAACATTCATACAAATGATTAAAATATAAGTCCTTGTTAATGTGCAGTATACAGGGCAATATTTTCGTAGATAAAAATAACGCTTAAAAAGCAGTATGTAGAAGTGGTGAATAAATATAAAAGCTTTGGCCAGAAATCTGGGCATTCAGGGCAGAGCCATCACGATTGGGGTCAATGTGAGTGAAATTAAAATAAAATCCTGGCTTTTTATTTGTTGTGCAACAAGGACAGTTCAAATCCCAGATGATGTGAAAAAAAATCTCATCTAGTATAAAAACGAACTGCCAAGGCCAAGCGTACAAGTGCAACCAGGCAAAAGGCAACACATCATGAATCAGTTGATGGGTGATAATCTGCACAAACATTACAGGAGAGGAAAACATCCACAAGCTGTTAAGAAGGGAGGGGTGGTTCTTACAGGGGCCTCGTGGCCTGGGGAGGTACAATATGTTTGGGATGGAGGGCGACTTCTGATGATGACATGCTGTTCTGTGTACTGTGGAGTGACAGATGTAGGCTTTGCTGCTGCGCCTCAGGATGAGTGTTGGCACGGTCAACAAGCAAGAGGTGAAGAGGTCGTGTTATTAACGGGATATCCAGCAGGTGGCAGTACAAGTGCATCCTGTCACCATTTACTCACCCTCATGTTGTTCAAAATCCATTTTCTTTCTTCTGTGGAACACAAAAAGAGATGTTTTGGGCATTTACGTTGTTACGAAAAACTTTCAAATAAATACTGTTATTTGCAACTGTTTTTAACATTTGTAATTATAATGATAATTATGTTTCTTGAGCAGCAAATCAGCATATCAGAATGATTTCTGAAGACTAATGTCTGCTGTACCATCACAAGAATAAATTACATTTTAAAATATATTAAAATAGAAATTTCTTTTCTATTATATATTGTTTGGGAAGCAATCATTATTTTTGGAATTCCATTCTGAGCTTTCTAGTAACTAAATGCATTATATTTAAGCGAAACGTTCATGAAAATACTGTATATGACAAAGCTGTTAATAGTAAGAAAGAAAAAGAAACATTGAGGATCGAGATTTTAGCATGTATTCATCTCTAATGGGACTTGAACCTGCAACATTTGCATTGCTAACCCGGCTCCTTAACTCCACCATCAACCCTGTACCCTCTACTAACTGTAGAAATGGAGCTCTTCTGCTGTTGGTAGCCGGGGTGTTAATGACATCCACAATCACAGGTCTATACTTGTAAAGTGCAGCAGCCCCTGTAATAACATTTGAATCGTCAGTGTGAATAAACTGCAAATTTTCTGAGGCATGAACTTAATTTACTGATTCCATATCAAATGGTCAGAGCGGTTAGGCTTCTGTCTGTGAGCTGTGAATTGAACCATTAACTGTTTAGACCCCTGGAGATTAAGAGAGATGTTTTTGCTTTTCCATCCTGGTGTCTGGTCTTACATTTCATACCAATACCTATTAGCGAGGAAGGATAAAGTGTTGCAAGGATTTTGTAACAAACGTGCAGCTTTTCGCTGCGCAAGATGTTAATTGATGGATTGGGGTTGTGTGATGTTTTTTATCAGCTGTTTGTACTCATTCTGACGGCACCCATTCACTGCAGAGGATCCATTGGTGAGCAAGTAATGCTACATTTCTCCAAATCTGTTCAGATGAAGAAGAAAAACTCATGCATCTTGGACAAGTAGACTCTGTATTTTAATTTTTCTGTGCAGCCGTCCCTCACAGCCTTGATTTCATTCATGTAAAATTGAATATGACATCTAACATGACTCAAATCTGTTGATGTAGCAATGTGTAGTGTTTAGTATTGTACTGACAGAACATGCCACTTATGTTGTAAAGAGACAGGCACAAAAAGTGTGCCCTTTCAAAGATGATGCACAACATAATAGAGGGCATTTATGATAGTTTGGTGTGCAGTGACCTCTAGTGGAGAAAGACACAAGTCAAGTGTATTCTGAGAGATTCATTCAAAAACGAGCTTGCATTCTCAGTACAGTGAGGAACAAAGGATCAGTTTCTCTCCATAAGTGTATGGATCTGCAATAGTTATAAAAAGATACCGTTTTTGATTTCTATGTGCCTATGCCATATTGGTCATTTTATTTCACTTATACCATAAATACAAATACAAACTAAAAATGTAGGGTCAGCAAAATTTTAAAAAGAAAAAAGAAAGAAAGAAAGAAAGAAAGAAAGAAAGAAAGAAAGAAAGAAAGAAGCTTTCTATTTACCAAAGGAAACAAAATTATCACAAAACAAAATAATAAATGCAGTGAGCATAAGAGACTTATTTCAAAAACATTTAATAATCTCATTGACCCCTTAGTTTTGAATGGTACTGTAGTTCAGTTACAGTTCACACACATTATTAAAGCCAATACATCTCTCAACAATGCCAGTTATTTTGTAAAATAATAAATGAAAACAGTCTATTCAGTTTTGTGTGGTGCCTATATGCAGTACATAACAAATATTTAAAAAAATAATGACTGATTTCCAAGAACATTTTTGTTAACTTCGGTTTGACAAAGAATTTTTAATGTATTAAACAGGCCTAGTTGTCATCAAACATAATGCATCAAACTCAGAACTAACAAATAAAAATAAAGATGAAAGTTAAATCAAATATCAAAACTTTGTCTTGGGGAAGAAAGACTTTGGCCCTGTTTTTCACCAGCTGTTGATCTTTGACTAATGGAACTGGGAAGGTGGTCTAAACTTCAAAAAACAAGTCGCTCAGAAGCAGAAAAAAACATCCCACATTGCAGTTGAGTCAAAACTGGTAAAAGAGACAATGTGAATATAGGGGCAGGAATTTATGTGGTATGTGGCTTGAGGAGGAAAGAAACAGCCTGTGTCTGTCTGTCTGTCTATCTGACTCTCTCTCTCTCTCTCTGTCTGTGTGTGTGTGTGTGTGTGTGTGTGTGTGTATCAAACTCAGGTCAACACCACTATTGTTTTCAAGACAATAGATCAAGGGTGCTGGTGCTGCTTATATGGGTCAAGGTGTGCAGAGATTAACCTGTTTACTGAAGGCTAAACTCCAGCGCTCCACCTCACCGAGATGTTTGGCAGTAAAAAGCTTATATGGTGACACTCAGTTAGATTGTCAATCTGATAAAACATACTGTATACTTTCCTTTACATAAACAACATAAAAACAGTGTTTTCACAAGAGGTGGTTATTTCATGTAATAAAATAAACATAGCTACTACCATTCAGTAGTTTGGAAACACTATAGTACGTTAATACATTTATTTACCAAGGTTGTATTCAATTAATCAAAAATTACAACACGTGCTATATTCTGCACACTTTGTTCAAATTAAATCAAATTAATGTTAAAAAATAGTTTTGCAGACCCTTGGCATTCAAGTCAGGTTAAATAATCTGTATAAATAATAAATAATCAGGTGAAGTTTCATCCCATGCTTTCTGTAATACTTCTCATGTTATTGGCTTGCAGGTTGCTTCTCAGTGCCTCAACATTAGTATTTTTGGCCATTCTTCTGTTGCCAGATGTACCTTTGTATTTGAAACTCTTGCATCTTGTAATTGGTGTTTGCTGTAACCTGTTCAGTGAATCTGCCAGCAGTATCTGGGGCTTCCACTGCTCATTCTGTCCTGGTTAAGTCTAGTTTGTTTTCATGATATATTATAAATATAAGTAGCACAACCATTTGTAACTGTGTTGAGATAAAAATAAAAGTTTTTCTGCAGCAAATTAGCAGCTCAATAGAATGACTGCTTTTGCATGACTTTACACAAGAGAAAATTAAATCATGGCTGCTAAAAAAAAAAAAATAGTAGATTGAATATATAATACTTTTATAATACTTTTAAATGCTATCTTGGTGAAATTTCAGTTTATTTAAAAAAAAAAACACAAATATACACTACCGTTTAAAAGTTAGCATTCTAATATGCTGATTCAGTGTTCAGTAAACATTTATAATTACTAATTTCAATGTTAAAAGCAGCTGTGCTGCTTAATATTTTTGTGGAAATCATTATACATTTTTTTCCAGGATTTATTGATGGAACAAAGTTATTTATCATTTATTTGAAATAGAATTTTTTGTTAAAATGTACATGTTTGTTTTAGTGCTGTCAAATGATTAATTGCGATTAATTGCATTCAAAATAAAAGTTTTTATTTACATATTATATGTTTGTGTACTGTGTATATTTATTATGTATATATAAATACACACACATGCATGGATATATTTACAAAAAAAAAAAAGTTACGATTATATATTAAATATATTTATATATAATATCAATTATTTTAATATAAATCTATACCTGTAAATGCATGTAAATATTTTCAAAATATATACTGTATGTGTGTGAATTTACATATACATAAATATATACAGTACTCATACTGTACATATATTATGTAAATAAAAACTTTTATTTTGACAATACTAGTTTGTTTGTTTGTTTGGTCTTGTCTTACTGACCCCAAATTTTTTAACAGTACTGGAAAATAGTAATCAGTTGATTTAGTTGTAAGGATGAGAATAAAATAAATAAAGCATAAATCATCTGTTTTATAATATGCTGTCACGCATCATGTATACTGCTGTAAACAGGCACAAGTTATTGTACATTTATGTTTTGGCACAGTTATACTGTATGCAATTATGATAGCAAAAAATGCTGCTATTTTCCTGCAGCAAGACTGCAGATGAACACATAGTCTGTGTTCTGCTCTCTCTTACCCCGTCCTCCTGAGGTACAGCAAGAAAGAGGAAGGAGGGGGCATTGGCCTCAGGCTTGGGATAGCCCTCCATAGGGACAGCGATGAGGACCAGTCCTGGATGTGGGCCCACCCTGAGCTCTGTATTACTGAAGTATTCAGGGTCTGAGATGAAGTCTGTGTAACTGCCCAGACACAGAGACAGATAAACACAAACACGCACACTGAGACTGTAAATAAACATGTCCTGTGTGCGTATCAGAGCTCAGAGGGCCAGTTAGGCCAACAAAGCCCTCTGTGATAAATTGTACTCCAAACACCAGCCATGCCAAAACTAGACAGACAAAGTCACGGGCATCACTTCACCCCCAAAACCAGCAAGGACAAGAGATTCTCAAACATAAAAGACTTGAGCATCATCCAAATGCTCCACATAAAAGTATCAACTGAACGCTGATAACACACTGGAAGGTCTCCCTCCTCTTTAGCCCGGAGGACACGGTGTCTGTAATTTCCAACAAGAATGTCAAATTTGAACTCGCCTGACCATAGAACACTTTTCCACTTTGAAACAGTCCATTTTAAATGAGCCTTGGCCCACAGGACACGGCGAGGCTTCTGAACCATGTTCACATATGGCTTCCTTTTTGTTACGATAGAGCTTTAGTTGGCATCTGCAGATGGCACGGCGGATTGTGTTTACCGACAGTGGTTTCTGTAAGTATTCCTGGGCCCATTTAGTAATGTCAATGACAGAATCATGCCGATGAGTGATGCAGTGTCGTCTGAGGGCCCGAAGACCACGGGCATCCAACAAAGGTCTTTGGCCTTGTCCCTTACGCACAGAGATTTCTCCAGTTTCTCTGAATCTTTTGATGATGTTATGCACTATAGATGATATTTGCAAAGCCTTTGCAATTTGACATTGAAGAATGTTGTTTTTAAATCTTTTTACGCACGCTTTCACAGATTGGAGAGTCTCTGCCCATCTTCTGAGAGACTCTGCCTCTCTAAGACATCTCTTTAATAGCTAATCATATTACAGACTTGATGTCAATTAACTTAATTAGTTGCTAGATGTTCTCCCAACTGAATCTTTTCAAAATTTCTTGCTTTTTCAGCCCTTTGTTGCCCCCGTGCCAACTTTTTTGAGACCTGTAGCAGGCATCAAATTTGAAATGAGCTCATTTAGTGGATAAAACTGTACAATTTCTCAGTTTAAACATTTGTTATGTTCTCTATGTTCTATTGTGAATAAAATATTGGCTCATGTGATTTGAAAGTCTTTTAGTTTTCATTTTATTTAAATTTAAAAAACGTCCCAACATTTCTGGAATTCGGGTTGTATTTAGAGATTCACTGTAGAGATTTTTATTTGAATGCAACCATATAAACAATACACTACATTTTCAGAAAGACTGAAAAGTGTAGTACAGTAGTTCTGGTAGTTTTCTTTTCTTTTCTTTTTAATTTCATTTTTACATGAAACTTAAATTCATTTTTATGTTATTAAATGATTTAAAAGTAGACTTATATGCTATTATTTTTCTTTATGTAAATTTGTGCTCATTACGGTTTTTTTGGGTGACCTTTATTTTCATTATTATTATTTGTATTCATTTTCACTCCGCCCAAAGAAAGTTGTGAGAAGCACATGTGAATCATGCCCTCTCTCTGTCTAGCCTGCATCTAGTGCGCACGCGCACATGGTTGACGTGCGCTGATCGCTGAAGAAAAGGATCGGCCGGCGCCATGCGCTTGTCATCACACTTACAGCTGGAGCTGAGACTGTCAAAACATAGATGTGTCAAAACATAGATGTCTCGGGAATGTGAGAGCGTCACGTTGCTCTCCGTCAACTGGAATGAAAACGGCAGCGGAGGCCCAGGGGCAGCGTTTCTTTCTATTTCGCTAGCGGATACTTGTGGCGAAGTTGCAGGCTGATACTGTAACTGAGCGCTGAAACATGGAGGGAAACTCAAGGGAAAGCGACCGTCTGGAGCGAGAGCGCCAGTTCTGCGTGCTGTGCGGGAAAATGGAGAACCTCATGAAGTGCGGACGATGTCGCAGCTCGTTCTACTGCAGCAAAGAGCACCAGAGACAGGACTGGAAGAAGCACAAGCGGGTGTGCAAGGAGGCCGACACGCAGCAGCAGCAGCAGCCGCCGGCTGAAGAGCGCAGCCCCGTACAGTGCAACACTTCAGAACCGACCAACACTTCTCAGAGTAACTCTACCGTTAAGTCACCCGGCGAAAGAATGCCAGATTTTATCAAGTCCGCCACGCGCTCTGAAACCAAACCGAGCGCGGACAGCCCGAAACCCAACGGACAGACGCGCTCGCCTCCTCAGAAGCTGGCCACGGACTATATCGTGCCCTGCATGAACAAGCACGGCATCTGTGTGATCGACAACTTCTTAGGCGAGGAGTTTGGACGGAGTATACTGGAGGACGTGCGGGCGCTTTACCTGACCGGCGGCTTTACGGACGGACAGCTGGTCAGTCAGAGGAGCGACTCGTCTAAGGACATTCGGGGGGATAAGATCATCTGGGTGGAGGGGAAGGAGCCCGGCTGTGAGAGGACAGCGTTTCTCATGAGCCGCATGGATGATCTGATCCGACACTGTAACGGGAAACTGGGCAACTACAGGATCAATGGAAGAACGAAAGTGAGTACAGCTGACATTCAGAGGACAGTTATGGCTGGTGCTCTCAGTAGTTTTGTACTAATTAAAAAAGTTGTATGCATAAAAAAATAATCGATTTTGAGAAATATCACTGGCCAATCAGGTAGAGCTTTCATTATCAATATTAATATGCCTACCGATACCATCCCACTTGAAAAGTTGCATGCGGGTCGCCCCCTCATGGGCACCGCCATGTTGATGTCACATGACCACCCACGCAGGCGCTGCAGGTAACCAGCTGCACAAATAAAAGGCTGCGTTTACACTTGGCATTAACATGCGACCTGCATCCAGATGTTGTCCACATGCACATTGTAAACGCGCTTCTGATCGGAATGTTATCAGCGTGTCCTGGTCCAGAGATAGTCGAGGAGGATGCATTATGTTCGGAACACCCTTGTGGAGCGCTAATCTCTGAAATATTTAGTTACAGCTTTTTGTGAGTGCAGTGGCTATTAAATTATTTTCTTATCCCATAATCTTGTGGAAAAGGAATGGAAAAATCATTGGGCAACAAGCATGGGAACATATGGCTGGGGGAACAGGTGAAAGAGCCAGTTAAATTAACACATCTCAGATGGGTTAGGTTTAAACTCATATCCGTGTCAGTTTATGAGAAGAGGCCTCACCTTTGATGCAAATACATGTCCGCACCTGTCTTTCAATAGAAAGTGAATCTTAGGAAATATTATTCAGACATAATATTAAAAATGAAAGCATGCATGTTCACTCTTCTCTGATACAGATACTGTGTTTTTGTCATTGAAGGTTTTAATGAACAGCCTCTATAGAATATTTCCTGAACATGCCAATGTGAGTTCAACTGAAATCACAAGTTTCTCACATGACCTTCTTTACTGCATTTGTAGCAACTCTAAAAACCTCCTATAATACAAGTTCTGGACTAAACTAAACTAGATTAAAGACCTTGAATATATGCACCATCAGGTCTCTCCCCCAGTTTCAATTGTTCTTGAACATTCTACACCCACAAATAATGTCAGTCTGACCGTTTTTTTAAACAGGATCTTCCTGTGGAGCCTTTAGTACCTTTGTGAGTTATCCTCAAACAGCATGGCTCTCATATTTCCCCAGGTCAGGGAAACGCCTGCGACCACCAGCTGCTATCAGGCGTACCCAACGCATGCACAATGTTTGTCCAAATGTCTAACCTCTCAGGGTTTAGGGAAACGATCACCTTTTCCCTCGTACTGTAAACACGCATACAAGAAATTTGCAACGTTTATGCAAGAGTTACGTAAGATTAAATTGTATGTTTCATTTTAGATCACGCAGTATGGTAGATCATTTGGATTTTAAGGTCTTTAGGTCTTCTGGCTCATTAGAGTTTAAAGTGTCTCTTATTCGATGACGAATACCCTAGTACTTCACTGACTGACTGTGTCTGGGAGAGTATGTGTTCCTCTTTTTTTTTTAGATTCACTCCCTGTTCGCCACAGCAAGCCGTCACAGGCATGTTTTCTGATCAGTCACGTACACCATGATCAGACTGTTAATAGAAACTACAGTATTATTAAAGAGAAACACGAATGCTTAAAACATTTATTTTTAAGCATGGCTAAAGATAAATATCATTAGGTAAAATATGTTATATAGTGTAGTGCTTAAAGCATATGCTGTGCACAGAATGTTGTAGTGTGAATAGCAGAAGGCTTGATGAGAGGTGATAGCTCTTCCTGTAACTGCATATTTTTTAATGTCATTGTGATGGTCGCAGATGTACAGCAACACAATTCAGGATGCTCAGCAGGCATGTGACATTGAATCGGTCGGAGGGACAGAGTCTGTTACATAAAACACAATGAACGGATAATATGTTTATGTTTTGTATTGATATTAAACTATAAACGAGCTTTGTGGTTGTTAAATGTTGGAGGATCAGAGGCAGAGTATATACGTCTGGGTTTCAGTGAGGCCGGAGATGGCGGAAGGGACGGAGATGAGTAGAGAAACAGGAACAAAAGATAATGTTTATTGTGAAACAACAGGACGTGGCTTTTTTGAGTAGTTTTCATTGATTTTGATGGATATTTTTGGTACGTTAAATTGCATGGAATTTAAATATTATAATTCCTCTTAAAAGGATAGTTCACCCCAAAATGAACATTGTCACCATTTACTTACACTCATGTTAGTAATTTACAGTTAGGGTCACACTTTAAGTTTCAGTTCTCGCTAACAAAACAACTTCTGCCTCAAAAATTATAATCTGCTGCGTATTAATAGTTAGTAACGTAGGCCTGGTTAAGTTTAGGTATTAGGGATGTAGAATATGGTCTCGCAGAATATGTGCTTAATAAGTACTAATAAACAGCTAATATGTATAATATGTATAGCTAATAGGCATGATAATAAGCAACTAGTTAGTAGTGAGAATTGGTCCCTATACTAAAGTGTTATTTATTTTAATTAGCAAGTTCGCTACATATCACCCTGTATTTTTTTAAATTCATGTAGAAAAATAAATAAATGAAAACTAAAATAGTTGCATATTTTGCACCCTGTTAATGTTTTAATGAATATTTTCATAATGTACCAAGTCCTATTGTTCCTTGTGTCCGTGGTTCTTGCACGTCTTTCAGCTGCAATGCCCTTCTCTGAATCTTCAGTGTCATAGCAAACCTATGTTGTGAAAGTGTGTTTGTAGTCTGTACTGGTGTAATAAAATCGACCATTTGTCAGTGCATCCAGTACCTAAGTTGTGAATGTGCATTTGTAGCCTGTATTGATGCAATAAAAAAAGACTATTTACCATTGAATAACAGCAGTTGTTTTCACACAAAAACTAACATACAGTGCAATCAGTGTAGTTCGATTCACGAACAAATTACTTTTTTTTTTCTTTTTTTTTTGCGAAACAAAAACGTGCAACTAGCACATGATCAGACTGTCAATAGAAACCATTCCCAAACAAATTAATTTTTTGGTCTGTTTTTTTAGTAAATAAAAAACATACAGCATAACCAGTGAAGCTTAATTCCCAAAAATTACTCTTATGAGCCAGTTATTTTTGTAATGAATCATTTAATAATAATTTAATGAATTCAGAAAGTCATGGCATTAAATGTACTTTTGTCTAAACAGTCTTAAATCAAGATATATGTTTACTTGAAATGCAAAATGAAGAAAGTTAAAGGCTTGTTTTCTGAAAAATTGAACACAAATAAGTGAGTATGCTAAAAACAAATTTTTCTGAGCCCATACATTGGCAGATATTTGTTATGGTTTTAATCATGATGAAACAACTTCATATCTTGTCATTTTACTTCTCAGTGTATCTTGATTTAAGAAACTTTAGACATTTGTAGTGGAAAACAAAACAAAAATACTGAGGAAGAACAGCACTTTTTTTTGCAGTGTGATCAAAAGGTACGGCAAAAGTTACTTCCATATTCTAGTTACGCTTTCCTTGTAAAAAATGAATTAAAAGAATAATGGAGATCTGTTGAATGTTATATTTCCAACACATTTTCTACTCACTAGACATTTAGAGAACATATTTACATATTGAGTTCCCTTAAATTTTGTCCTTAGATTTTCTTTACTTTAAAGTCTTAAATTGACCTTTGTAAAACCTGCAGAAACTCTAATTTAATTTCCAGCATTAGCCGAGAGAGAATTCTTTCCCTATGTAAGCAAACTGCCCATTTATGAATTAAATCAGAAAATTGTTTTTGTCAATCGTTGACCCAGGGGCTCCACCACCACCTGCTCGGCCACCTTCTGGGTGTCAGAGTGAAGAATGTGTGGCGTAATACGACACAATGAATTGCCAAGTGGTCATGTTTACATTACGTGACAAGAGATATGCTGGCACTGGATTAGAATGGGCTGTTTTTGAATGTATTCATTAGAGCAGTTCATTCCTTTTGGAAATTCCCACCTCAGTGGGAAGGATGTATAGTATTTCTTTGCGTCTGCATTGGCATCTAGTTATGTGCTTTTTTGTTTTGCTTCCCTTATGTCAGGAAACCTTGCATGCCACAAACAGGGATCTTACGAGGTTGTTACTTGAAGGCAGAAAGCTAATGTGTAAAACACCTGTAGACTTCATAATGAACTATAATGAGGCCTGTTTTTAAAATTTTGGTGCATATGAGGGTTAGTTTATACTGTACGTGCAAAAGTGTTTTTTTGTGCGTGCGAGTTGCAAGTTGGGCCTATTTTCTTCAGCAAAAGAAGCTTATTGATCTTTTGGACATGTCTTGTCACTGCTTTCTCCTCGATATGTTTGTTAATGGTGCAGTGTGGTGTCTGTCTGCCAGGGTCTCAGTGCTGGAACAGCAGTGCAGCTACACGCTCTGCACGTAGCAGGAGTACAAGAACTGTCTAATGGGAATATTTTCAACTGTTTATCATGCCGTTGTTAATTTCCCTCATTTTAAAAAAAAAAATACTGTTTTGTTTTTATAGCAATATATTTTTGTAGAATGATAGAGTAGAAAATAATGTTTACACAGTGCCTTGCATCCGACGGTGGAAAAAAAAAAGTAAAGGAAATGAGCGTGACTTGAGGCTTTAAAACAGAAACATCCCCCAGGGAGATGAGAATGAAAAGATCTGATAAAGAAAATGTTTAAACTAGTTAGTTAACACAGCATGTGTTTTAATTCAGTAGTTTAGATTCGTTTATTTATTTATTATTTTTAGTGTCTGTGCAGAATCATTAGCAATGTCAGACATGGACACTGATCATGCAGTGATTTATTTATTTTAGGCTGATGTAAGGCATTTTCCAGTTCTAATTGTTTATATTAATTGCCCTTTGTCTACTAGACTTGATCTATAGTTCACCCCAAAATGAAAATTTACTCATCCTCATTTTAATGACTTTCTATCTTCCGTGAAAAATCGTTGTTTGAAAATGAAGTAAAAATGTGATTTTAAAGCTAAGGTGAAGGGCAGTATTCAAAATGTAATATAGTAGGCATGAAATCTCAAGGCTGCATTTATTTGCTAAAAAAAAAGAAAAAAAAAAGAATGTGAACATGAACACATGAACATAATCTCTAGAACTGCTCTGAAAGTTTATGAGGTTTTTACAGTTTCTTTCGACAAAAGTATTGTAATATCATATATGTCACAATCCCTAGTCACCAGCCCAGTCTCAGACACCATCAGTACTTTGGACTCCATTTCCCAGAATCCCTCTGGAATCACACCTGCACCTAGTTCCCCAATCAGAGCACCTGCCACCATTTACCTCATTAACTACCCTATTTAAGCAGTCACTTTTCACACCCTCATTGTCTGGTCTCGTCTAGGTTTACCCATACCTGATTCCTTCCCTACACATCTACATTCTCACGTCCTGTCATCTCTTCTTCAGCCTGCCAGCCTGCAAAGAGGAAAAGAAACGTTGTTACTCCTTACCTAACTCACCTGGGTCTGTGCCTGAGCATCTCCCAGAATTCCCTGACCAGAGTCGAGAGATGGCTTTAGACCCTGACCAAAGTTGTAGACTAGCTCCAGTGAGTAACCTGGGTGATAGACTAGTTCTAGTTCCTTTTTCTAGTAAGTCCCATTCCTTTATCACGGCCAGGAGTGCCGTTCCCTGCTCCAGGGAATCTAGTCCCCTTGTCATGGTCAGGAGTGCCATTCTATCTTCTATTGGATCCAGCTCCCTCGTCACGGCCAGGAGAACCATTCCCTTTGCTGATAGATTCAGTTCCCTCGTAACGGCCAGGAGTGCCGTACTATTTGCTTTCGGATCCAGTTCCTTCATTACGGCCAGGAGAGCCATTCCCTTTGCTGATAGATTCAGTTCCCTCGTAACGGCCAGGAGTGCCGTACTATTTCCTGTCGGATACAATTCCCTTGTCACAGCCAAGAGAGCTGTTCCCTCTGATGATAGATTCAGTTCCCAAGACAGAGCCAGGAGTGCTCTTCCCTTCACTAGTAAATTCAGTTCTCTCATCACGGCCAGGTGTGCTGTCCCCTACTCCGGTGGATTCAATTCCCTAAGGACGGTCGGAAGGGACATTCCGATGGAGGTATTCAGTCCCTCTAACACAGCCCCGAGTGCGGTTTACCACTGCACAGGATCTGTTTGACTCATCACGACACATGGATCTAGTTCACCCATCATGGCCACAAAGACTGTGCCCTGGTCTAGCTCTCCATCTCTTCTGGTCCCGTCTACCTCGCCTATGTCCACTGAGTCTCCATTAAGTCTATTCAACACTATCAAGTCACCCGAACCCTCCTCCACAACCCGGTCACCACGTCAGTCAGTCCCTAGACACCCGGTTCACCTGACTACCATCCCACCAAGGGCCAGCATTGACATAATCCCTGAAACCTTTGTTAACCTCTCTGTGTCTGCCATCTCAGCCTTCCCAAAACAGCTCTGGTGTTCGAGCGCAGAGACCCTCTGTCCCAGTACTCTGGTGGTCGTTGGCTCTGCCATGGAGACCTCCTGCTCCAGTGCTCTGGTGGTCGTCGGCTCCGCCGTGGAGACTTCCTGCTCTAGTGCTCAGGAGATTCTTGCTGTCTTCGTCCTGGGTCCTCTCTCCTTCTACACCGCCCTGGACCCAATTGTCTCCTCTCTGGATATTCCCTCTGTCTGCTCCGCCCTGGTTCCCCCCGTCTCTGCCTAAAGTACCATCATGGTGTGAGGTCACGCCTTTGGGGAGGGCACAATCCCTAGTCACCAGCCCAGTCACAGCCACCATCAGTACTTTGGACTCCATTTCCCAGAATCCCGCTGGACTCACACCTTCACCTAGTCCCCAATCAGAGCACCTGCCACCATTTACCTCATTAACTACTACATTTACCTCATTAACTACTAACTACATTAAAAGCAGTCACTTTTCACATCCTCATTGTCTGGTCTCGTCTAGGTTTACCCATACCTGATTCCTTTCCTTTACATCTACATTCTCACGTCCTGTCATCTCTTCTTCAGCCTGCCAACCTTCAAAGAGGGAAAGAAGCGTTGTTACTCCTTATCTAACTCACCTACCTGGACTCTCACTTGTCATCCACCTGTCTTCGCCGTCTGCATCATCTGTCGGACTTTAGCTGTTGCAGCGCAGCGCGGTGTCCGGTGTACACACGGTGTAAACCTTCTTTTGTTCCACAGACGTTTTCCTCTTTGGTTTTTTATCTGCCATCTCTATCTTTCTGTCGTCGCTCGGCTAATGTCCGTCATGTGCACTGATGAGCACTCTCTCCTCTGCATCATGAGTAGACACGCCCCTTACTGCTGACTGGCTACAAGTTTGTTTTGGTACTGGACCTGACTCAGTTTTCTAAAGCGTTTTTGAAAAAAATCCATACTCCACCTTTAATAGGGACTGTGTACAAGTGCACCAAATCCTTCTCTGATAAGAACCAGAAGATGCTTTTCATCACATTATAATCGGATATGTCTTTCCACCTGTAGTCCCTAATGGCCGGTTCAACATTGCAGAAAAGCTACCATGCCAAGAATCTTTTGACTAAAATGTTCATTAGTTTCAGTGACATTTATTCCTTCATTCCAATTCAGTTTTAATTTTTGCAAACAATTGAAGACTGAAATTTAAACTTCATTTGGTTGGTTTTATGTTGTTTAAGTTAGTTTTAAGAAAAGAAAAATGACTGTTTAAAAAAGGAAATTTGATTATTAAATTAGTAACACGCACACACAACTGTCGTCTCTCTCTCTCTCTTTTCTCTCTCTCTCTCTCGATCGATAATTAACTTAAATGCTATAATTCATTCAAATAAATGTGATCTTACCACACTGTTTCGTCTGTGTCTGATTTGAAGCGGGCAGAATGCTAGAGCTAACGAACCTTAACTGATGAAAATAACTGTCATTTTTACCCCTCCGGTCAAATATTGTGCTGCAAAAAGCAATACTGGTTTTAACTTGTCTATAACTTGGCAAATGACCATGGAATAAGCAGGATAATCAACGGCTTGCCGTGCATTAAAGGATTTTAAATGCACTTCGTGGAGGCAACCACCCTCAAAGTTTACCACCCCACCCACAAAGTTTATCAGTTTTTTTCCCGGAGGCGATTTAAGGTAAGTTGTAAACACCACATCTCCACTTGTTTGTACTTCTACCGGCGCCGCCATTTTTCAACTTCACAACGACACAATGGTTGTTTACGGCAATGGAAAGAATTGTGGGTTATCTGCATCCTCTGAATTCCTGTGAAAGAAGGTCGCATTCAAAGGTCACATTCGGAGCGTCCTACTTGCTTCTCTGAAATGAGACAGCCTTGATGACGTATGCAGCCTTTGAATGCGACCTCCGGAGGGCGCAGCCTTCTAAAACCCCTTTCACACTGCACGCTGGTCCCGGAAAATTGCTGGAGTGCCTTCTATGTGAACGCAAACACGTCCTGGGATTAATTCTGGGATCGATCCTGGGTTGGGGACCTAGTAACATTGCTGGGTTCAGTTCCGGAATGAGCTCTTTGTGAACAAAAGCCAGAACCAATGCCGTAAAGGGTGTGTCGTAGCAATAACGCATTTTATCGTGTGACTCTTTTACGGGGTGTTTTGAAGGCAGATCAATGTTCCTGACAAAAAAATATTTGCAAACTGTAATAATGAAGCAGCAATCGGGGAGCTCCTCACTGTCCGCGTTGAAGCAGAGATCGTTCGCCAGTTTAGTGGAATAGTGCGCGTCGCATTACACATCACATCCTAATGTCACGTGTCTTTATGGGTTGTGTGTGAACATGCATTCACTGGCAGTGTGAATGAACCAAAATCAAACGATCCCGGGATGATTCCCGGAACACATTACCCTTGTATTTTCCGGAATCTCTGTGTGAAAGAGGCTTAAATGAGACACATCTATAGTTTTGGAACAACATGAGGGTGAGTACAGAATGGCAATTTTTGGGTGTTTGTCATTTGATGTTTTATATGTTTTGCACTGCAGCTGCTGCAGGCACTGATCTTGCTGGAGAGAGATGACATTAAACCAGAATCTTTCTAGTAATGTTTAACAAACTGCATTAATACAAATTACTGCAAAAACAAACTGCTTTCTGATTTTGCCATGAATATTGAGAACCTAATAAAAAGATAGATAGCGGGCGCGGCTGTTTGCGCACACAGCGGCATTTCCAGGTGTATCAGAGACGTTGAAACTGGACTTACACGCACACTGAAGCTCTGATTGAAATGCTTTTTATGTTGTGGGACTATGGCACCCCCTCCATCTCCTTCACCCTCCTCCCTGGTCATGGATCTTTGCAGGCGATGATGGGAGAGTGGTGGCATGGCATCCAGATGCAAAACCCGTTGCGTGATGTTGATGCGTGCCGTCCGCACCCACCCCTCCTCACCCAGTTGTTTTGTCAGCCCAGCATGCCCCGCACGCTGCTTACATTCTGACGCAGTTGGTTCTCACACTCACCCCCACCTGAAGCGCCGTTGAGCGATTTCACCCTTATCTGCTCCGGCCCATTCAGGTGGGGGGCTCGTGAATTGCGTCAATGCCCTCAGCTTGCTTTTTTGTCCTGGCTTGTCTGTCTTTCCCTCTCCCCCTATATCTCCTTCTTGCGCTGGCTAAAGCGCTCGCACGCTCGCGCTCTCTCCTTTCGTCTTTGTTTACATTGTCCGTCGCTTTAGCATCTGCCGCCAGGGAAAACAGTTCAATTGAAATGTCGTCACATGTATTGTGTTCCGTGCATTGCATGCCATTGCAGGCTGCAGGATTTGGCTGGAAATGTGTTCTTCATAAACTCCCCTTTTAAAAAAGGCAAGGTGTAAACGGGACAAGTAATAACAAAGTAATAACAATAGTCATCGCCTTACTAACTGACCTAAGTCTGGCCTTTCTGTGACTTCTGCATTCCTCATCTTCCACTTGAGATGAGTGATTTACAGTCAGCCACACCTCAGCACCGCTAACGGTTATCCCGCTAGGAAAAAGTCTCCATGTAAAGTCGCTTTCAGACTTGTTCCCAGCATGTGTTTGCTTTCCTCAGCTGTCGTCTGTTCTCCTGGAATGATGACGCTGTTTCACTGGAAATCTAATATCGAATTATAAGCCTCAGGAAGCTGGGGGGGACGTGTGCTGGTGTTAGCAGCTCTGTGTTCTTGTAAGTGAAAGGGTGTGTATGTAATGAAGCTGTAATGGTTCAGATTTCTCACAGCGTGGTTTGTATCACGGTTCTGTGTTCATCGTTTCAGTAAATACTTGGCATGCTGCTATTAGGGAGGAATGACCTGGATACCGATATTTTACAAAAAACATATGCTGCAGAATAATTACCTGTAAAATATTGTCAAAAATGTTTATTTATTATTGGCAAATATATTTGACATTGCCATCATCAAGCACTAAGAGATGACTATCTAACCAGTATTACTGAGCTCTCTCATCTGTTATTTTGAGTACTTATTTTTATTTGCACCGCATGTTTTTGCCTAAATCCACTTGTAGCATAACAAGCTAATAATTTTAATTTCAAGTGTGTTTTCTTTAAGTTTAAGTAATATATATTGATTATATAAGCAATTTACGGGGAATAATATGAAAATAATTATTGGCTTATTGGTATTGTACAGAATATCAATACTGGTCCAGTCTATGTCTAAAATGTTATTTTTGTGAATTGTCAACATTCATTGTTATATATAGATGATGTTAATTAAAAGTATAACGTCATACTGTATTTTATTTCATTAATCTCATATATTATATAAGATTTTATATCTCTCATAATTAAATGTCATATGTGACCCGTGCTGGCAAAATGAGTCGGAATGCAAACGGGCTAGTTTTGAACTGCAGGCAAAAAAAATTGAAAAATGTCAATTTTAGTCGAATTTGAGGTTTTCACAAAAATGAGTTCATTAAACCCTCATCTAGCATTCCCAAACTTCCAAATAGTAATTAAACATCTAAAATAATTTTTGTTTTGTACATTTTCTGAGAGGAGTACCTTTTCTCCGTTCGCTTCTCGTGCTGTCATCTGAAGCGCCCGCATAAAGACAACATTGACACCGACACTGACACAAACACTTATAGGAATCATGGTGTTCATGTGTTTCTTTTAATGACAGCAGTCAATATAACTACTGAACAATTATTTTTCCCAAATTCCGTTTTAGTTTTTTTTTTTTTTTTTTTCAAATTCCAGTTTTTCCCGTTTTAATTTTTCTGGACTCCTTTTTAATGGTTAAATTAAATTTTATTAATCAAAAAGCAAGTCTAATTAATTAAAATCATGAAACTTAAACAATTTAATATCAATTTATTAAAAGTTTTACAAAATTTTCATTTTAAGGGCCCTATGAAATGTTTTATTTTTTCCAAACGTATGTTTTATTGTTATCAAATTCTGTGTTTTAGCATGTCTAATTATTTGAAAGCATAAAAACAAGTTTCATTTATTTTTACAATAGCCTTATGTATTTTTTTTTTCTCAGAAATTCAGTGTTGTGTATTTACATTTTTCTGTTTATCAAATTAAGGCATAAAACATTCATTTAATTTTTTTTTTATTTAATTTTATTATTTAATTTATTATTTAATATTACAATTAAAACATTGAAGAAATATTGTGGTTATTCCTTAAAAATAAAGTTTTAATAATTTTAGCAGTAGTAATAGTAGTAGTATTACGTACATTCTACTGAACAATAGTAATGTATTTCTGCCACAATGTCTTCAAGACAAGTTAAACCAAACTTTTATTTTGACGGGTTGCCGTGAATAGGCCCTACCTTTAAATTTCTGATATGAGGATATATGATATGAGTATAGTTTTACTCAAATGAAACTCAAACGCTCATGAAGTGACTCTCAGAGCAGTTCTGGAGATGTTCATGTATTTATGTCCTCATTACGCCCCATTCACACAGGGCGTTGGTGTCAACGCTTGACGGAGGGCGTGTCTGAAGCTTGGTCATGGCGACAACAGCCAAACACATTACTTTTCTGGTGTTGCATGAATGGGATTGGCTAGCGTCTGCTACACTGTAAAAAATAATTGTCATTTTAACTGTAAAATTTTGTAAAAACGCTACGGAAAAAAAAAACTGTTAATAGGTTAACAGTAAGTTCCCGTACTATATTCAGGGAAAAACTTTAAAAGATCCAAACAGACATTTCATGTAATTTTACAGTAAAATGCTGTTAATTGTAGTTTTTAGAAGTAAAAAAGAACAAATTAATGTATAATTTACAGTCAAAAATTGTAAACTGATATTCCCAGAATTCCCTGCGTGACACTCCACATTTGAAAGTATTTTGTTTAAATAATCATGTTTTTTTCAATAGTTTTTGTTATCAGTTATGTACATTTGGGCTTTATGTTGCATCTTCTGTTTAATGAAAGTTTATTGCGTTATTTAAGTATCATGTGTTACCATGATGGTGTTTTGTGTTTGCATGAATGACTCTGTGCACCTTCTATATATTAGTATATACTTCTGCTTGTGGCGAAGCTACTTGTGATGATCTTTGATTCTTCATGTGGCTTTCTCTTTTACCACCTGCATTATTATGGTGGTTGTGAGTATGTTAAAGGTACAAAACAGAATTTAATAGCAGTGTGCGTTGTTGAATTTACTGGTTTACATTCAAATTTTCTTGTTTATTAATTACAGTTTTATACTGTAAAATTTACACTTTTTGGCCATAAATGTGTTTACAGTTTTTCTGTATTTTTTACAAAATTATTCTGGCAACCACAGCTGCCAAAATTATTTTGTAAAAACTATAGAATTTTTTTTACAGTGTAGGGTATTTGCATAAGGCGATCTGATTGGCTGACGCCTGCGTTGACACTTGAAAAGTTGAAAAGTTTTCAACTTCTGCTGCGAGCAGCGCCAGTGAAGCGGCGCGACGGACCCACAGTTCAGTTCGGCAACGCTTGACGGCACTCCTGGTGCGTTCAAGTCATGTCGGATACATCGTATTTACGAGTTGAACGCACATGAACGCCACCACAAAGTCGTTATTACGAGTGGGAAACTCAAAATTTTCTTTAAGCCCAGAGTTTCTGAGTTGGGGGCGTGTCAGTGAAAAAACATGTTGGATTCCATGGACGCAGCCAAAGACTAAAGATATGCTCCATCGGTAAAGTTGTTGAAATTAATAAAATGATTATTTTTTTGTAATGTACAATAAAACTATATGTTACATATACAAAATTTTATATTATTGTATAATTATAATAGAATATATAATTATTTAGTTTACATCACCTTCATGAATTAAATAAAAACAGAAAAAAGAAAAAACACGATGCACATTCTTCATTCATCATTTTTTAGATGTAGAGTTTAAAAAATAGTTGAATTTTATGTATAAAAGTTAAATCGCCATCCTGTTCCGACCAAAGTGACTTGAATGCACCCGATGTCTTAATAACGACTTGTCAACTCGTAAGTACGAACGTCCCAGGAGGACTTGAACGCAGCATCCATTCAAAGTAAATGAGAGGCGTTGACGCTGCCGGGGCGTTAGTGAGACGGCAGACGCCACGCGCGCTTCAGTACGAGTAGTAAAATGGTGGATGTAAAATGGGAAAGGTAATGCATTATTTGTTTCTTTCTTATATTTGTTCTACTGCTTTTTTTTTTACATTTGTTCTTATTTATAATCACAAAGATAAATTAAAAATAGCTATATTATGATTATTAGCCTATAGTAATTTATGATTATTAATATAGTAATGATCATTAAGAAAAGAACTGGAGGAAAATATGCAATGTTGCTAGGTGATTTTGCTTTGGAACCTTCTTTAAAACTTCAACTTGATTTTTCACAGAATTGAGGTTGCTGACTCTGTCTACTTCAAATGGGTGTAGCTGTTATTTTTTTGTCCGATTTCAACAAATCATACATCATTTTGAAGGTCTTTTAATGGAGAATGTGAAATTAAAAATAATAAATGTAACTCATTTTGCCAGCACGTCACTGTTTTTTTAAAGCACTTTATAATTGTAACACATTTTATTTGATGTTTCCGTATTTTATATTATATATTCTTGTACGTATTTATTAATTGTTCTTATTCTGTTATTATTTTTAAATGAATAAATCTTTATTGTAATAAAATTAGCCTTAAATTCATAAAACTAAATAAATAAAAATACAAATATTTATATTTTTAAACACATTGTAACCCTTTTTTTGTCATGGGAACAATTTCATCTCTAATATGTATACAAGTATTGTAAAAAATGTTGGAAAATATATTTGTTTTTCCGCCATAAAAACAGCCTCCCTCCCTTCCCCAGACAGCCTAACAAACATATATACTCAGAGTCAGTTGAAAACATGCTGACGTCGTGTCCCTCGGGAAGAGGTCTCGGTCCCTGTGACATTATGCTGTAGGGTTAGGGTTAGAGGGTTAAGTTAAGGCCTAAAAATTCCCTGCTGGGCTAGTGCTGCTTATAAATAGAGTGTTAGGTCATTAACTGTCAGTGAACTGATCAGATTTAGGAGCCTACGTGCAGAAGTGGGTGAAAAATAAGGCAAAGGCAAGTTCCCGGAAGGGATCGATATCATAGAGTTGGTCTGACTTTGTACTTCTTTTTTTCAGTTCACAGAAACACGGCTCACAGTATTGGCCCAAAGGTTTCTGATAATTAAGTGTTGGGTGGTGATGCTTGTTTGAAATGCTTTGTTAATGATTTAAAGGTGAATGTTGGCATCAGTTCACAGTCTTGTTTAGAGTTTGACATGTTTTCATACTTGGAGAGGAATATTCTCCAACCATGTAAGTTATTTTAAAACTTCTAATTATAAGGATGTACATGTTGTTTGCTTCAGAAATGTAGTTTAACCTTGTCACATGCTGTGGACTATCTTGTATTTTTTTTATGAGCCTTTGACTCATTCTCTCCTTTGTAACACTGTCCAGATAACGGATGTGTCCATGTACACAAATACATTTACACTGCTATTTTTTCCTTTGTGATTAATTAACACTTTCCATGTAAACCCAGAGACCAAAATAAAAGGGGCAGAGGAAGAGCAGGAAAGGAAAAACCTCAGCAAAGGAAAGACTTCAGCAATGGCTTCATTGTTCCCTCAGCCTCATAACCCAGATTCAACAAGATTAAAAGATATAATCATCACAGGGCTGAGAATGTCACAGTTATCACCTTTTTTTGTCCATTTCATGTAGATTCATGTAGTTGTACACTGTGGTATCATACAGTATCTGAGTGGAATTCAATGATGAACTGTGTTTCACAAATACGGAGTAACAGTGAAACCCATTATTTCATTCTAAAATAATATTTTGCATAAACCTGTATTTTTTTTTTTTTTTTTGCCATTCTCTAGTCTAGTGCAACTGGATGTTTTAGTTTAGTTTTTAGTTTTGTATTTTTCATTATTCTCATTGTAAATGAAAACCTGTCTGAGCATGGAGATTTTACTTTAATTTGGAATTAAAGGGATACTCCACCCCAAAATGACAATTTTGTCATTAATCACTTACCCATGTCATTTCAAACCCGTAAAAGCTTTGTTCGTCTTCAGAACACAATTTAAGTGTTCAATTGACTGCCAAGTAAATTACACTGTCAAGGCACAGAAAAGTATAAAAAACATTAGCCCCTTTCGCACCACTTTAGTTCCAGAACTAAAAGTACAGTACTAAAGTACTGGGATGATTTTGCGCAAACTATTTCCCAGTACCATTTAAAGGGTTGCATTCACACCGACAGTGGGTACTAGGAAGTGACGTAAGCCGGTCGACAGCGACGTCATTTGTGCGCAGCGTTCAACAACGAAAACAAAGAAGAACAACGTTAGCAACAGGAGGATGGAGGACGCTGTGATCGGAGCTGTGTTTTTGTTGTGTCTTGCGGGGTTCACAATAATGGACATGGAATTTTGTGTTTTGTTCAATTGTTCAAACAATGCGTTTTGTTCCTTCGAATTCCAACTGGATTTCCTCCGTTGCATAAATGTTCAAAAGTGCCTGCACTTCAGCGTCCGTCCATCTATCACTGTTCTCCATTCTTGCGAAATATACGTTGATACAATGTTTACACAGTATGTGTTTACACGGCGTTCTAAATCATAGCGGGTAAAGACGTTTAGCGTTTAGCCAATCAGCGTACACTTACGTCACGATAGTTCCTATGGAACTGTTTTAGACCCTACTCTTGAGTAGGAGCTAATTTGGTTCCTCCAAACGGAGTTCCGGGAACTAAAACAGTTCCTAGTTCCCGCGGTGCGAACACGCCAAAAAGTGGGTAGTTCCACAATTAGTTTGGGTACTATGAAAAGGTTCCTGTGGTGCGAAAGGGCCTATTGTCAAAATAGTCCATCTGCCATCAGTGGTTCAATCTGAATTTTATGAAGCTACTAGAACACTTTTTGTACACAAAGAAAATAAAAATAATGACATTTATTCAACAATTCGTCTCCTCTTTGTCTCTCTGTGTCAGTGTAGCGCCATTTAGGAGAGCATCCGATGGACGCAAAGTGCGTACGCTATTCTCTGTCATCAGTAACGCATGGATACATATTGTATGTTTATTTATGCTTTGATTTGAATGGAAACCGCGGATCCATGCGTTACTGATGTCAGAGAATAGCGTTATGCACTTTGCGTCCATCAGATGCTCTCCTAAATGGCACTACGTTGATGTTTTTTTATACTTTTCTGTGCCTTGACAGTGTTATTTACTTGGCAGTCAATGGGACAGTCACAAACCTCCCGGGTTTCATCCAAAATATCTTAAATTGTGTTCCGAAGATGGACGAAGCTTTTACGGGTTTGGAACGACATGGGGGTAAGTGATTGACAAAATTTTCATTTTAGGGTGGAGTATCCCTTTAAAGGCGGTATACCAAATAATACTGATATAGTGAATAAATGCATTACATTTTTAGTTTTATGATTGCTTTTTTAATATGTAAAACGTTTTACACCTAAAAAAAAATCATTATTATTATTAATAATAAATTATAATGAATTATGCACATTTTTATTACAGTATTAAGAATTATGGAAATGTTTAATTGTCATGAAAATGCTACAATGCAAATTTGTCAAACATACATACAGACATATATATATATATTTTATATATATATATTTATATATATTTTTTTTCAATGTGAATATTATTATTAATATGCATTAATGAAATATGATCTTATGTAGGGAAAGAATGGAAAGCTTATTTCCTTCTCATAGAGAGTGTTCTGCATCCAAACCACTGTGAAGTCTTTGTATGTTCTTTTGTTTGGCTGTTTCGGCCCATTACAACCTCTTTTTTTCATTCCAGGCAATGGTGGCATGTTACCCTGGCAATGGCACAGGATATGTACGGCATGTGGATAACCCAAACGGTGATGGGAGATGTGTCACGTGCATATATTACCTGAATAAAGACTGGGATGCCATGGTAGGAGTTTTTTTTTTCCCCCAGCCAGTGAACTTGTATACATTCTGTAGTGTGTAAAGTTGCATGAGATTTGTGTAAGCTCTTCTCAGTTTGTTTAGGTTTCTTATCTGATGTAGACTGCTCAGACTTGCATCAGAGCTTAAATTCAATACAATGGAAGTTCAAAACCAACCTTGTGCAGGGAGTTTGCTGTTGGTACTTTATATCAATAGGCCACACAAGAGACTGTTTATGTGTTGTTACTAGAGGTCTGCTAGAACAGAGAAACTGTGGTTGGTGTTGGATATGTAATTTGTAAAATTTTAATATTTATGTTTTGTATGTCATCTTTATATGTGTAATAATTGTACTGCAAAATAATGTCACCACACAAAAAATTAACAGAGCGCAACTACTGTAGTAAGACTGAAAACAAAAGAATGTTCTTTTTGAGTCAAAAACATACAGCATGACCAGAGTAGTCCTAAAATGCTTTTTAGTGAATCAAAAACAGGATGACCAGTTTGTTAACCAGGCTACACACATGCTGTATGGTTTTTACCAAAAAGAACCAACTCCATAAAGTTGTTTGTTTGTGAATCAGTTTACACAAATGACTGGCTGACACAATTATGAGCTGGTTCTTTTTGGTAAATAATTTAAAAAAATAACTAAATAAATTACAAAAAAAACAGCTTGACCCACATAGTCTGATTCACATACAAGTGACTCCTCTGAATTGAATCTTTTTCATGATTCAGAAACATACAGAGTGACATAAAGCAGTGTAACCAGATTCCTGAAACAAATGATTCTTATGAGCTGGTTCCTGAATAGTTTAAAAAAAAAAAAAAATTATATACTAATTTGAATCAGTCTGAAACAATTTGAGTTTAATTTCCTATGTAAGCAAAATAGACATTGTAAGTGAAATATACTGGAATCTGAATTGAATTGGGAAATCTGTATCAAAAACTTGTGAAATCTCTGCCTCCATTCCTATACTGTGGAAGTCACTGGTTGTGACCAGAGTAAATGTGATGACAGAATTTAAATTTTTTGGGTGAACTATCCATTGAAATGTTTAAGAAGTGCTCTCACAGGAAACGGGACAGCAGACATGACACTTTCCACCACTTTACCACCTGCATCACATATCAGCTCTGCATCAGAGAGTTGGTCCTGCTCCAGAACATTCCAACTGGCCATGGAAACAATTCTGATTGTTGATCAGACGTTCTTATATGAAGTAGAAAATAGAGTTAACACAGTAACACAGGGCAGAAATGGGGATGGTAGAAGAGAACGAAGGATAGAAGACTTTATCTAGATTAGTGGTTCCCAAACCTGTCCTGTCAGAATTTTTTTTTTCTTTAAGCTAAATTTAGCATCAAGTCGTCTGGGGGCAGGAAAAAATACATTCCCTCCCAGAGTTTTCCCATCCACAACATTCTGTTTTGTGAATGAAACGTTTTTGTTTTGTTTTTTTAATTTATACTTGTATAATTTTATGTTATTTTTAAAAGAAGTCTCTTGTGCTCACTAGACTGCACATATTGACTGCATGTTATTACAATGTATTATTACAATTTACATTTAAAAACTTTTCTATTGTAATGTTTTTTTTTGTTTGTTTGTTTTTTTAACTGAGTTTTCAGCAGTCATTACTCTAGTGTCCAGTGTCACATGGTGCTTCATAAATCATAATTCATGCTCAAGAAAAAAAAATTCTTAAATTATCAGTTTCTTATTATTTTGTGGAAACTAACAGCATTTATTTATATTGTCTTTACTATCACTTTTGATCAAGTTAATGCATCCTTGTTGAATAAGTGTTAATTTCTTTCAATAATAGTCTTATTGATAATGTCTTTTTTATTTTTAATGTTTTATATTAAATGTTTTGTGTATTTCTGTATATATGTTTGTGTGCATCTGTGTGTGTAATTATCAGTATATTTTTATAATCAATTATAACTGTTTAATATTTTTATAGTTGTATGTACAGTATATTTGTATAGGTTTTTCATTTTATAGAAGTACTGATATTGATTCATTGATATGACTAATGTCTTTAAGTGTACATGATTTTAATCATTTTTCAAGTACAATTCAGTATAACTGAGCATACATTGACTGAATTCAGGATATATGTATGCATTATGGTAGTTTTTAATGTGACAATTAAAAACAAATATTTTAAAAAGGTTATATTTTTGTTGTACTTTATTCATTATTAATTAGTTTTAGTTTTTTTTTTGTTTTTTTTTTATAGGAGTGGATTGCCAGAATGCTGAGATCACCTATTTAGTCCAATAGAATTCACTTTTCTCACACACACACACACACACACACACACACACACACACATACATATATATATATATATATATATATACACAGTATATATGCCTGCTGTCTTCACACTGAGTTGAATACATTAGGTATCAGTTGTCTGAACCAATTCTAATGATTATAACCACTTACAACCCTAAAAAGTTTAAAATGTCAAAATATGAAGGTCCTCATCAAACTATATAGCCTAATTCTCATCTGCTCACTCTGTAGGAACATGGTGGTGTTTTGCGGATCTTTCCAGAGGGAACCGCTCAGTTTGCAGACATTGAGCCCAAGTTTGACAGACTTTTGCTCTTCTGGTCAGACAGACGGAACCCACATGAGGTCCAGCCAGCTTATGCCACAAGGTCAGTGATAGTAACGGTTAATTTTTTATTTTTTATTTTTTAAATGGTCCTGTAAGCTGCTTGTACTTATATACACTAGTGATGTTCGGTTCTTGAACAAATCGTTCTTTTGAGCCGGTTCTCAGCAAGTAACCGGTCGAGCTGGTTCACAGATCGAAATGAATCGAACTTTAGTTCTGGGTTGATGACGCAGGATGCACAGCCGAAGTAGCACGTTCGACTCAAAAAGGACCAAATGAGCCGTGGCGAAGTTTGCCGAGGATTACCGAAGATTCTGATGAGCGAGTTGACGATACTGTGCAAGCCTACTGGAAATATGCTTATGATTGTTATTCATTTACATTTTATTAAAACCTGTAAAAACCTTTCTGTCGAGTGAAGTACATTTTACTATAGTTTATTGTGCATGCATGCATATATTTAAAGTTGCTTAAGCGAAATCAAGGAGTTGATAAGACTGTTTTATTCTTTCTTTATACTTTAGACATGTAGAACATATCCGCGTATGTGCACCATTGTCTGTAATGTGTGCTGTAGGTGCGAAACTTTTAGGAATCCCAAGTTGTAGGCTAGTCAATATTGGTCAGTCAGTCTGACATAAAGGATCAGCGAATGAAACTGTGACCACAAACACCATTAACTTAAGTGAATTATATGGCAATAATCAGCAATATGCGTTCACACAAATAACTTTATTTTTTGAATGTTTCAATGTGTTGACACACATGACTTATTTGAATTTTTCATTGATACAACATGGCACTGAGTTGTTAGAAAAGAAATGCATAGAGACGTACTGCTTGATGACGTCAGGAACCGATGAATCTGCTTTTTGAACCAGTTCAATGAGCCGAACTGTCTGAAAAGAACCGGTTCGTGGAGATTAATCAGACTTTGCATCACTAATATACACAATTATGTGTGTATTTATGTGCAGGTATGCTATAACGGTGTGGTATTTTGACGCTGATGAGCGAGCTCGTGCTAAAGAGAAATATCTAACAGGTGAGATCTGCTCAAACATGACCAGACACTTCCATTGATTTTTTTTTTTTAAACAAGACGTTCCTTCCTAATCAACAGTTGTGTACTGTCTATAGATTTCTGTTCTGTGTCTATGGGAATATGAACAGATTGCTTTGCTGAAATACTATTTAAAGGAAAAGTGCAGGCCAAAATTAACTTTTTGTCATTATTTACTCACCCTCATGGTGTTCCAAAACTGACTTTTTTTTTTTGGTGGAACACAACATGAGACGTTTAGCAGGTTGTTTATGATGCTCTTTTCTATTTGCTAGAAGTAATTGGTTTCTGGGGTTGTTAAGCTCCTGAAACAAGAAGTGCTATATAAAAGTGTTACGTCTTAAGTGTCTAGGGGTTTAAAGATAACGTAACAATATTAAGGGGTTGAGAAGAGCATGTGCCCGAGCCCCTACCACAGCATAACAACGACAACTACAAGAAGATACCTTTAACAGGTTTTATCAACTCTGAGAGTATACATAATTTTCAAACAAAAAGAATGCAAATTAAGAGGGAAGCAACAAAACTTCAGGAGGGGGAACAATGCCAAAATAACAAAAACATTTCTATTCTGGGGGTTAAATTCTTTCTAAACCAGCCAAATAAAAGAAAATCAACAATAAAAATGATACACTCACTCCCTATCTAATCCTCAAACCAGGAGAAAACATGTCAGCAGCCATATCACCCTGTAGCCCAAGACTGGTTGCCCACTGAAGCTAAGCAGGGTTGATCCTGGTCAGTAGATGGATGGAAGACCTCCTGGGAAAACTAGGTTGCTGCTGGAAGAGGTGTTAGTGAGGCCAGTAGGGGGTGCTCACCCTGTGGTCTGTGTCGGTCCTAACGCCCCAGTATAGTGACGGGGACACTATACTGTAAAAAGCACCATCCTTCGGATGAGACGTTAAACCGAGGTCCTGACTCTCTGTGGTCATTAAAAATCCCAGGATGTCCTTCGAAAAAGAGTAGGGGTGTAGCCCCGGCATGCTGGCCAAATTTGCCCATTGGCCTCTGACCATCATGGCCTCCTAATCATCCCCATACTCTGATTGGCTTCATCACTCTGTCTCCTCTCCACCAATAAGTTGGTGTGTGGTGGGCGTTCTAGCGCAGTATGGCTGCCGTTGCATCATCCAGGTGGATGCTGCACACTGGTGGTGGATGAGGAGATTCCCCCCTTCCATGTAAAGCGCTTTGAGTACCCAGAAAAGCGCTATA
Organism: Spinibarbus caldwelli; assembly: GCA_039654775.1. NCBI lineage: Eukaryota > Metazoa > Chordata > Actinopteri > Cypriniformes > Cyprinidae > Spinibarbus > Spinibarbus caldwelli. The sequence goes on from CM077254.1 coordinate 15,422,680, forward strand.
TAAATGTAACAAAGTATTATTATGTACAGTACAAAAGAAAAGGCACCCACCTCCCTACAACTTCCAAAAGGGTAACAATCAATCAACAGAGTAACGGCTTAAGGAGATGGTAGTAGTGATGTTCGGTTCTTGAACGAATCGTTCTTTTGAGCCGGTTCTCAGCAAGTAACTGGTCGAGCCGGGTTAACAAATTGAACTGAATCGAACTTTAGTTCCAGGTTGATGACGCAGGACGCATAGCCGAAGTAGCACGTCCAACTCAAAAACAACCGAATGAGCCGGTTCAACCAACTGTCGAAGTTTGCCGAGGATTACCGAAGATTCTGATGAGGCACGTACTGGAAATATGCTTATGACTTATTAATTTACATTTTATTAAAACCTGCAAAAACCTTTCTGTCGAGTGATGTAAATACATTTTACAATAGTTTATTGTGCATGCATATATTTAAAGTTGCTTAAGCGAAATCAAGGAGTTTATAAGACTGGTTTATTCTTTCTTTATACTTTAGACATGTAGAACATATCCGCGTATGTGCACCATTGTCTGTAATGTGTGCTGTAGGTGCGAAACTTTTAGGAATCTTATCCAAGTTGTAGGCTAGTCAATATTGGTCAGTCAGTCCGACATAAAGGATCAGCGAATGAAACTGTGACCACAAACACCATTAACTTAAGTGAATTATATGGCAATAATCAGCAATATGCTTTCACACAAATAACTTTTTTTAATGTTTCAACATGTTGATACAAATGACTTGTTTAAATTTTTCTTTGATACAAGATGGCACTGAGTTGTTAGAAAAGAAATGCGTAGAGACGTTATTGCTTGATGACGCCAGGAACCGATGAATCAGCTTTTTGAACCGGTTCAATGAGCCGATCTGTCCGAAAAGAACCGGTTCGCGGAAATGAATCAGACTTTGCATCACTAGTTGGTAACAGGGAAATACAAAATAAATGTTAAACAGCTCTTGCAGTATCTTGCTCAACACAGAGCACAAAGGTTACCTAGAGCTTCTGACAACAACAGAGAGTTAGTCAACAGTTCTTTAGATTAATGAAGATAACAACCACACAGAACTCCAAAAGGTTTCAATAAACTGAGCTGGGCAGGGCTGGACACAGGACATGCTCTGGAGAGAAGTTCTTGTCTTCTGAGGGTTCTGCTTGGCTTTTATACTGCTCTCTCAGCTGGTAAGCAGGTGCAGCTGGAAAGGGCAATCAGCTACTTGCCAGAGTGGAAAAAGTGGGAGGAGCCAGAGAAGCTGGGGGCTGTTTCATAAAACTAGTTTACCAAATAAGCCAGGCTTATTTCAGTAATTCTGACTTATTTTCACTTGATTTGATTTCCGAAAGCAAAATTACCATAGCTCAAGCTCAGTCACTGTGGCAACTTATGCTGGGAAACTAACCTGGGGCTGTTTCATAAAACTAGTTTACCAAATAAGCCAGGCTTATTTCAGTAATTCTGACTTATTTTCACTTGATTTGGTTTCTGAAAGCAAAATTACCATAGCTCAAGCTCAGTCACTGTGGCAACTTATTCTGGGAAACTAATCTGGTCAGGAGCAGGCTAACTGTCAGGCTAAGCTGAGCTCCTCTAACACTGACCAATAGGAATGCATTGATATTACCACTGATTCTCTCACATACAGTTAGTTGACTTTATTATTAGTCCAAAGTAAAAGTATACAGAAAATACACCTTAAATAAATAAATAAAAAATAGGCTACAACCAACTGTATTTAATGTATTGTGCCCAAAATGTAATTTTTTTAAGATACATGAAAACATTTTAATATAGTTGCTACTTGCGCATTCAGTTAATCAGCAGTTTCTAGCCTTGCAGCCTTTCTCTCGGGTTTTATGACAGCTGTACCTTTTATGGTTATTAGAACATTAAAACATTACAATCTAAAATTGCTCTTTAAAGCATTAAAAACACTAAATTAAGAGTTAAAATCACTGAATTAAAAATAAAAATAAATAATAGAAATCAGACTACATTTTAACTGATGAGGAACATTTAACTCATTTGAGCTAGCTTTACAGTTACTGCTATCATAAAAATACACACATGTAGGATTAAAATTCTACATGTCACATTTAATTTCCAACAACAAATATTTTAGCAGAATGTTTATTTTATTCAGAATTATTGCGCTATTATTCTATTCTGCTCCGTCTGTGTAGAGCACATGTGCGCAGCAGCGCTCATTCACTTGCGTAAGCCTCGTCCACTCCTGACAGCAAAATGGATATATTTGCATGACTTTCTAACATTTACACATGAAAAATATACCTGTGACGTATCAGTTATGCACTGAGGAAAACACAACGTCTCAAATGCATTAAACAGCACAAATATTCGCTGTTTGTCGTGGTGGATCGATTTGATCCATGATCGACATTAAGGGCTGTTTAAGAATAAGCGTGCACAGCAAACTATCCTGACTCATTGAACCTGGATCGAATTAGTGAGATTGCGTGAACTTAAATTGTCGTTTATGAAACCGCTTTAGTCCCGATTGATTTGTTAGGTTATTTCAAGTCAGGTTTTGGACTTTAATCCCCGCTTTTCTTAGTGTCTTTTATGAAACAGCCCCCAGGAGACACAGAGAGGGAAACAACAACAACAACAACAACAACAAAAGAAAACATACCACAACACACAATGCAGGTTCAAGACAACATTTGTGATGTAATAGAAAATATTTGTAAAATTTACTGTCACTTTTGATCAATTTAACGCATCCTCACTGAATGAAGGTATTAATTTCTTTCAATAATAAAAATTTTGCCGACACCAAACTTTTGAATGGATATGTATAGAGACAGAGTGATGCAATTTTTAAGTGTTTTTATAAAGATAAACAACAAGAAGCCCATTTGACGATCAAACAGTAAAAACCATAAAATTGTAAAACGTTATAATAATTTAAAATAACTGTTTTCCTATTTTAATATATTTAAAATTGTAATTTATTTCTGTGATGGACAAGCTGAATTTTTCACAACCATTAATCTTCAGAAATCTTATTCTGCTGCTTAATATTTTATGGGGTGTGATGCTTTTTCAGGATTCTTTGATGAATGGAAAGTTTAAAAGAACAGTATTTATTTAAAATAGGAAGATATAACATTTAAATGTCTTTACTGTTCCTTTTGATAAATTGAATGTGTCCTTGCTGAATAAACACATTCATTTTGTTAAAAAGATCTTTCTGACTCCAGTTGATTAAACGGTAGTGTAGTAACCAGTAACTCTTCTCTTTCGTTGTATGAACTGTATGACATGAGGGTGAGCAAATGATGACAGTAATTTTATTTTGGGATGAAGCATCACTGAAATAATTACTGAGCCACAGTGAGTGAATTTCTTTCTAATAACAGGTATGGATTATCAGAGAGAGCAAACGGCAGGTTTAGATCAAAATTTGTGTCTTTCTCTGTCTCTTAGGTGCAGGTGAAAGAGGTGTAAAGGTGGAGCTAAACAAGCCGTCTGAGCCCAGCTAGTGAACAAGGGATGAATGAAGAGGAGTGCGGGGTTGGACCTCCAGAGTGCTACTGCCTGCTGCTGAGAGATGATGAGCAGAGAGGAAGTGACTTCTTCTCTCGCTCACCTCTCCATCTGTCAACTATGAGGGGCTTCTCATAGGGACTCTGAATGTGATGGAGCTGTGAAGACAGATCTGCATTAAAATGCTTTGTGTTTTCTTTATGAAGAATGCTGGCTTGAGCATGAGCATAGGACGGACATAATGCTAAACATAAGAGAGTGTGTGTGCACTTGTTCAATACAAGTTTATTTTGAACTATAACCCCTATATTTCCCTTCTGCCAGCTTTGCACATGTTAATAAAGGTACAGTTTTGTTTGGCAATGTGCATACACCGAAAAACCGTTTTCAAGGTTATAAGCTCTGTGCGAAGTCCTGTATGTGTTATTCTGCTCGTAAACCACTGTAATTATTGGATTTATGTTTTTGTATGGCTCATAACACCATTTTCCAGGCTCTCCTAATTGGAGCTACACAGAACGTGCTTCTTTATCATGGCTTGCACCTATTACTTAGTAGCTGGGTGCGTTGCTGGATTGTCCTTGCCAGTTATCAGCGATATGTCTGTTGTTGCAGACGTTATATGTCTCCGTCTTAAGCCAAACTTGACACTTCATGTCTGTCTAGCAGCTCTGAGTTTTAAATAAAAAAGCAGTTTTCTTAAATACAGCTTTTTTTAGCAGTGTGTGCATGTGTTATTGGCACCATCTTATGCCTCCTAATGGTATTACCCTTGCTGGCACTAAAAGTCATGTGATGATCACACACTGTTTCTGTGTGAGTCCTGCAGCGCCCCCTAGCGATTTGTAGCTGCAAATGCAAATCTTGCAAGAGTTTATCAGACGATATATCATCTAGATATGAAGAATTCTACTAGATGGAGAATGAAGACATTTCTTTACAAACAGAATGGTTTCAAATAATGCACAACTGTCAACGTATCACTTAAAGTGAATTTTAAGACATTGATTTTGCAGAACAGCACTGGGTCACTAACACATTGTGTGCATACTTCTTAAAAATTCGATTTTATGACTGGAAAAGCCATACAAACCAAAATTTCCACAAACTATATGAAGCAGCACAATTTTTCCAGCATTACTAAAAATAAATGTTTCTTGAGCACAAAATCAGCATATAAATAAAAAAAATAAAAAATAATAAAAAAAAACATTCAGCTTTGCCATCACAGAAATAGATTGCATTTTTTTAAAGGCTTATTTTTGGCGTTTTCACCTTTATTATCAGAACAGTGTAGAGCTGACAGAAAGCGTATTGGAAAAGGTCCGCGAGCCGGGATTCGAACTCAGGACACCCGTAGCGCCAGCACTCTGCCCACAAGACTATCATCACTTAAGTAAATTTCATTTTAAAATATAAAGAAACTTATTTTAAATTGTAATATTTCACAATGTTATTTTTTACAGCATTTTTGATCAAAGAAATGTAGCCATAAGAGACGGATAAGACACATTTAAACTGTATTGTATAAGATGTGACTTGAATTTAAACTCATATTGCTGTAGTATTACCACAACAACCAGAATTGTCTGAAAAGCCTGGATGTATAGATATAATACAGGCTGCAGCTCTCTTGAAAGACATCAAGCTAAATGAAAACAGGCCTTAAGATCTTTCTGATACTCTCACACGGCTTTGGTAATTGAGGATTTTATCCAAGTGGGAGAGAAGGGATTAGCATTAATGACTACAAGCCTTAATTAGCCACTTGATTAACTGACTTTGAAATAATCCACTTTAATGAGTAACAAAAAGTTCATCGGGTACATTAGATTAGACGTTCTGATGTTCACTAACTACACATTCAGCCAAACCAGTGCCACAGATGATGGAGATAGTCTGAAATATCTGTATCATCCTGGGATGAATGTTTTGTTGACGATTTGAAATGTCTTCACAACCACTCCAGCATTGCTATATAACATTAAGACAAAGAGTGCTGTATATTTAACCTGCAGTCTTTAGCATTCTCATGCTCATGGTATTTACATCTTTCTGAGCCATACTGCCATTGAACTTCGAACTTGACAAGAACATGTGTAAAAGATGTGAGCAGATTCCAGTTAACATTGCTTCAGTACAAAAGAAGAAAAAAGAAACTTAGTGTTTTATTTATTTATTATTATCTAAAGTTGCATATCCCTGCTCATTTTAGAACAAACCAAAATTTTACTTCAAATATTGGTAACACCATAGACATAATTGGTTGTGTCTCCAGTGTTTGATTGAAATTATTTAAAAATCAAAATGTTCTTAAACTTCCATTTTAATGGATATAGCATATTAAACTAATTTTAAATGCATAGAAATACATTTTATTAGAAAAAAAAAACAAACAAGAGTTTTTACAAATTCTACCTCAATTGAAGAATGACCCAAGTATCAGTGAAAATAATATATAATATATATTATGTTATATTTTCACTGACACTTGACAGAAAAGGATAACAAATAATGACAGAGAAGAGAAGTTTGCCTGAAATCATCTTACATATACATTTCAAGGGAATAGCCACAGTTTGTCAATCTTGTGCCACTGTGTTGATTCTGGCTTCACACTCTCACTCTCATTGATCAGAATTTGAGCAGCTGCTTTATGGTGAGTTGAAAAGTTTATCATAACTATTTGACACGAGTTACTTTGACCATAAATCAAGCTCATGTTTACTGGATTATTTTTAAATGCATTTACAACTGGAATCAAATGCTTAGGTTATATGATTTTAAAATTAACTTACATTTCTACACAGTCTGCAACTTTTTACAGCTCTGCAGGTTTTCATTTCGCTTAAATGTGTTATTATATTTTCTTTCTTTTAGTTTTTCGATAATGGCTGCTCTTGAATTCATCAAAGACCTTTGTACTCCAGCGCTGATCATTGACCTGGATAAAGTGAAAAGAAACGCTGAAGGCATGCTGGAGCGCTTCCACAAACTAGGGGTCCAGCTCCGACCTCACATGAAAACACACAAAACACTGTGAGACTCTCATCTCAACAACACCAACCTCTTGAACATTTTGTTTGCAAGATAATTTTATTTATACCCTTATCACGTTAATCTTCTTCATTAGTTATTTTGACTGGCGTCCGCCAAATTTTGGACACTTCTTTGAACAATTTTATTACAAAATATCAAACCTAGTGGCATTTATTTAGGAAAAAATGCCCCCACACACACTTATAAATCAAAACATTTTACTAATTTTATACGTTTACATAACACACAATTTACAGTACTATTAAGAATGAAAACTTAAAATAATGAAAAGTATTTGAAGATTAAAAAAAAAAAACTCTTTCACATTTCACAAAAAGAATAATGATTAAACAACAGATGCACTGTTAAAAATGAAAACATAGTATTTGGACAAAGGGGAAAAAAATCTTCATGTTTGTCTTTTTAACTAGTAATTATGATGGTTTCTGTCAAGTAAGGCCCTTAAGAAATTGAATATATTTCATAACAAAATATCAAACCAAGTGGGTTATATATACATATATATATATATATATGCTTTTTCACTTTTTGAATTTTAGTCAGTGTGTAGTGTGTATGTTTGAGCATAAAAAAGATCTACAAAGTTACAAATCTCAAAGTCCACTCCAAAGGGAGATATTTGTTTTTAAAAAATCCCTTTTCAAGAACTACAACAAACGGCTCGTTTGGACTACAAAGTAGTTTTCCTGTATTTGTGACATCACAAACTGGCCAATTAGAATATCATTAAAATAAATCCCGCCTCCGGAAATTTGAATGCACGTTTCAAAATCGCAACCCGGTGCGGGTGTTTTTATATCACTGTATTTCTGATGAAAAATTTTGGATGTCATTTTCATTTCATCTTGCATGTAATGTCTGATAAAGCAGCGTTTGTGAGCGGAGCTCTGCTTTGTGTACAGCGTTACCGGAGAAACCTCGCTCTCTCTCGCTCCAACAGCGCCTCCCGCTGGCAGAGAATTAATTTGCTTTTAGTCATTCTGCCTAGCTGTTCGCCAATCACAGCGCACTGGGACAGCTAACCAATCACAACACATTTCGTTTTTCGGAAGGCGGGCCTTCATCAAACCCGGAACTAATCAAGCAGTTTGTGCCAGACTGGGGAGAATGGTATTATAGTAATGTAAATTATGTGAAAAATAATGCGTTTTTCGAACCACCAAGCATAAGAGCATGTTCTAGTACACCCCTAAAACAAAATCAAGACTTTGTAAAAGAGCATAATAGGACCCCTTTAAGCAAGACTTTTCATAAGAAGTTTTAAATGATTGAACAATAGATGCAAAATGTTAAAGTATTTAGTCAAAGGAACATTTCCCACAAAATAAAAATTGTGTCATTAACTATTAATGTTTCTAACATTCTCTTTTTTTTAAGTTAGATTTTTTTATTTTTTTTTATTTTTCACTAGTAATTTTGAAAACAAATATTTGGAATATAAGGAACTTTTAGATTTTTTTGATTTTTTATTATTATATAACAAAATTTTCAATTCAATTAAATTCAATTCAAGTTTATTTGTATAACGCTTTTCACAATACAAATCGTTGCAAAGCAGCTTTAGAGGAAATTAAGTTTCTACAATATATTTATATATTGTAGAAACTTAATATATTTAACTTATGGCGAAATTTGGTAGTTCTGTATGTTGTCTGAGGTTAGGTATCATCTGAGGTCCTCTGAGGGGTTGGCATCATCTCTTATCAGGTGTTCTGGATCCAGACTGAAGCTTGTATAAATCCTAGTTACCATGGGATGTTAATCCCGTGGCAGAAACAGAGAAACAAATAGAGAGATAATTAGCATAGTTGCTGTTCCAACCAAGCAAAAATGATTTGTTCAATCCAAGCTAAAGAACAATAATGTGTGTTTGATCAGATATAACTGCAGTACAAGATTATGAGATGCATTATGTGAATGCTTGGCAAAAGAGATGTGTCTTTAATCTAGATTTAAACAGAGAGAGTGTGTCTGAACCACGAACGTTATCAGGAAGACTATTCCAGAGTTTGGGAGCCAAATGTGAAAAGGATCTACCTCCTTTAGTTGACTTTGTTATCCTAGGTACTACCAAAAGTCCAGAGTTTTGCGACCTTAGGGAGCGTGATGGATTGAAGCGTGGTAGAAGACTAGTTAGGTACGCAGGAGCTAAACCATTAAGGGCCTTATAGGTAAGTAATAATATTTTCTAACTGATGCGGAACTTAATAGGTAGCCAGTGCAGAGACTGTAAAATTGGGGTAATATGATCATTTTTTCTTGACCTGGTAAGGACTCTAGCCGCTGCATTTTGGACTACCTGTAGCTTGTTTATTGAAGATGCAGGACAACCAGCTAGCAGTGTATTACAATAGTCCAGTCTAGAGGTCATGAATGCATAAACTAGCTTTTCTGCATCAGAAACAGGTAACATGTATCGTAGCTTGACAATGTTTCTAAGATGGAAGAATGCTGTTTTTATAACATGGGAAATATGATTTTCAAAAGTTGCTGTCTAATATAACACCCAGATTTTTGACTGTAGAGGAAGTAACAGTACATCCGTCTAGTTGCAAATCATAATCCAAGAGATTCTGTGTACTGTTTTTTGGTCCAATAAGTAATATCTCTGTCTTATCTGAATTTAATAGGAGAAAATTATTGGGCATCCAATCTTTTACATTTTTAACACACTCTGTTAGCTTAGATAATTTAGAAGTTTCATCTGGTCTTGTTGAGATATATAGTTGAGTATCATCAGCATAACAATGGAAACAAATCCCGTATTTTCTAATAATATTACCAAGGGGCAACATGACCTAGGACAATATGACCTACGACAGATCCTTGTGGTACTCCATACTTTACTGGTGATAACTGAGATGACTCCCTGTTTAAATAAACAAAGTGGTAGCGATCAGACAGGTAGGATCTAAACCATCTTAAAGCCTGCCCTTGAATACCCGTATAGTTTTGTAATTAATCTATGAGTATGTCATGATCTATAGTGTCGAACGCAGCACTAAGATCAAGTAAAACTAGCAATGAGATGCAGCCTTGGTCTGACGCAAGAAGCAAGTCATTTGTAATTTTAACAAGTGTGGTTTCGGTGCTATGGTGGGGCCTGAAACCTGACTGAAATTCTTCATAGAGATCATTTTTTTTGCAAAAAAGAGCACAACTGAGCAGTCACAACTTTTTCTAAAATTTTAGACATAAATGGAAGATTTGAAATGGGTCTGTAATTTGCTAGTTCATTAAGATCTAGTTGTGGGTTTTTAATAAGATGCTTAATAACCGCCAGCTTGAATGTTTTTGGGACGTGACCTAAAGATTTTGATGAGTTAATAATATTGAGAAGCGGTTCTTCTGCTACAGGTAACAACTCTTTCAGTAATTTAGTGGGTACAGGATCTAATAAGCATGTTGTTGGTTTAGATGCAGTGATAAGTTTATTTAGCTCTTCCTGTCCTATAGTTGTAAAGCACTGCAGTTTTTCTTTGGGTGCGATGAATGGAGCTGAAGTACTAGACGCTGCAGAATCTACATTTGTTATTGTATTTCTGATGTTATCTATCTTATCAGTGAAGAAATTCATAAAGTCATTACTATTAAATTGTGAGGGAATATTTAGATCGGTTGGCGTCTGTTTATTTGTTAATCTAGCCACTGTGCTAAATAAAAACCTTGGATTGTTTTGGTTATTTTCTATGAGTTTGCGGATTTGCTCTGCCCTGGCAGCTTTTAAAGCCTGTCTATAGTTGGACATACTGTTTTTCCATGCAATATAAAAAAAATATCAAACCAAGTGCCATTTATGTACTGTAAAAAGAAAACATTTGGACAAAGGAACATGTAACCCTAAAACAAAAATTGTGTCATGTTATTACCATTGTTTCTTTCCTCATTAATGTTATCTGTGTTCAGGGAATGTGCGGACATCATGACAGGAGGCTCTTGTCGTTGTATTGTTGTGTCTACTCTAGCTGAGGCGTTATTCTATGCTGATAATGGCTATGACGATATACTCTTTGGATACCCTCTGCTATTTGATAAAGTGGAGTGCTGTGCCGAGCTGTCCAAGAGACTTTCTCTTTTCCACGTTGTGGAGGACAACTGCCTCGCCCTGCAGGAACTGAAGAAGAGACCTCTGAAACAGGGAAAAGTCTGGAAGGTGTGGATGAAACTGGATTGTGACAATGGGAGAAGTAACACTTGAAGATGGAGTTCAGCAAATGTATGTCCAAATGTTTGAAGCATGGTTTTATGTGTACTGCAGTAGGATAAATTGTTTTGTTTTTTGTTTTGAAAGCAGGCGTTCCTCATTGTGACCCAGCTGCACTACAGCTTGCCCTGGAGATTTGGGATACTTCAGGGGTGGAGCTGCCTGTCAGGGGGAGGAACAAATCAAAGCTGTTGCTCAGGAAACCATTACAATTGTGCTACAGTCCATGGAGAAGTATGCTGATATCATCTAACACCCAAAGTTAATCTTTAAAAACTTTGTAAAGTATTTGACAACACTAACACATGTAATCTCTTGCAAAAAAAAAAATAAATAAAAAAATAGATTTTTAAAATAATAGATTTTTTGAGTATTTTATTTTTTATTTCTGTGGACAACAAAACTTAATTTTAAGCACAGATCATTTACAACACTAATAAATGCAACGTTTAGCAAAAAAAGAAAAGAAAAAGAAGAAAATAAATGTATTTTGTATTTTATATTGTACATTATAATTTTGTGCCATCTCTATTCACTTATAGCCTTAAAATTAAGAGACCTTATTATTAAATGTTTTATTTTTAATTAGACAACTTAGACAATTTAGTTTTAAATATTAATAATTTAACAACACTAATAAATTTAATCTTTAGTACAAAATAAATTTAAAGGTTTTTTTAGATTGTACTTTATAATATTGTGATGTCTATATTCACTTTTAAAATAATTAAATTTAGTGTTTTCATTTAGTCAACAAAACATTTTAAAAACTGATAGTTCAACAACACTAATAAATGAAGTTTTTAATATTGTACATCATATTGTGATATCGAAATTTCATTTAAAACAATTGAATAACTTTTTAGTATTTTATTTTTAATATGGTTAACAAAGCATATAAATTTAAACACTAATTTAAACACTAATAAATCTGTTTAGCAAAAAATAAATGTACATTATTTTTATATTGTATATTATAAAATGGTCTCTAAATTCACTTGTAGCATTTAAAATAATTGATTTTAGCTTTTAGTGTTTTATTTCTAATTTATTTTGATAATAAACCATATAACTTTAATGAAGGCACTTGGGCATAATATGAACATTATCATTAGCTTATTGTAATTTTCAAAATTTTAATTCAGTGCATTCCTACTTAAAGGGGTGGTTGACTGTTTTTTTGTTTTTTTCTAGGCTTTATTGTGTTTATGGGGTGCAGTCAAACATGTGTTCATGCTTCGTTTTTTAAAAAACGCATTATTTTTCACATAATTTACCTTTATTCTACACCGCTCTGTCCCTTCTCTGATAAACGCCCCGATTATTTCTTGGTTTTATGAAGCCCTTCCCTCAGAAATACGCGATGGGCTCAGATTGGTTAGCTGGTCCTTTGTGTTGTGATTGGCTAAACCGCCTCTAGTGCGCATCTAAACTGGGTGTGCCTCACGCGTCCTTTTTTTTCTTTTCTTTTTTTTTCTTTTGCAAAACTTGTAGAACACATACAGAGACAGGGAACAAAACATGAATATATTCCATCAAAGAGCAATCATAAAAACAAGAACAGAAAACAAACATTCTGGATTTGCGTGCGCAAAATGTACAAAAAGAAAATTACATCCTTTTAGAAAAGTTGTCATAAAAAATAAAAAATTTGGCACTCTTTTTGTTATTTGTAAGTCTAAGAGATGAAACAAGAGAGTCCAATTCAACAAGAAAAAGGGGGGAAGATAAAGGTGATTTAAGCCATTTTTGTTTATGAATGAAGAATTTTGCACTCAGTATAAGAAAATTAAAAACATATTGAGCAGATAATAGCTTTGGATTTTCATAATAACAAACAACATCTTTGAGGACGAAGGTATAGGTTACATTTGTAAGGTTAGAAACATAGGTGCTTAAGTCAACCCATAATTTGCTGAAAAAAAAACAAATGGGCAGCTGTTCCTTCAACAAAACCACAAAAAGAGCAAGACTCAGAATATTTAGAAATAGACAAATTAACAGGATAAATTTTATGAAGGATTTTATAATAAATCTCCTTAGCCTTGTTAGATATGCAAAATTTACTTGGCAAAAGCCAGGCCTTTCTCCAATTTATATTTGTTATAAAGGAACCCCAGTAGAATTTCCTTCTTGGAGTAATCTTTCTCTTTGTCTGAAATATTTTGCGAATATGTCTGTTATTGCATTTCCGATCTAAAATAGCGATACCACCCAAACATAAAGCCGGATAAACACTGTTGCCTTTATTGAATTTAAGGTGACTTTTAATTAACTGGGTTAAGCCTACTGGGATGACTCTCATCAAAGTATTATATTCTTTTGGTAGGACTGGAAAATTATGGAGATTCATAAATTGTTCATATGTTAAAATATTACCAAACTCATCAAACACAGATAGAATACAGTTCAAGTTGTTATTAAACCATCTAGGGAAAAAAAGAGACTTATTTCTAACAGTTATATCAGCATTATTCCAAAGGAGAGCTTTGTGGGGGGAGAAACCATGGACAAAACACAATTTCCATGAAAGAAGACATTGCTGATGGAAGTTAGATAAGGAAATAGGTAACTTGCCAGGCAAGAAATTACACTTTAGTAAGAAAGACAGGCCACCAAGCTGGTCAAATATCTTATTTGGAATAAAAAACCACAGTGGCATTAGATTCTTAAGGCATCTTCTCAGCCAGTTTACTTTAAAGGTATTTAAAGTATCTGCGAAGTCCAAAAAATCAAGGCCACCTTCGCTTCTGGAATTAGCATGCACTTCTCTTTTTAATTTGTAAGGTCTATTTTTCCAAATAAAATCCAAAAATATTTTATTAATTTCCTTTATAGCTTTATCATTGACAAACAAAGAAAGAGCAGAATATACAAAGTGAGAAAACCCTTCAACTTTAGATAAAAGAACTCTACCATATAAAGAAAGATCTCTCTGAAGCCAGATGTTAAAGATCTGTTTTGTTTTTATCATTTTATCAGAAACGTTCAAATGATGTCTACTGATTGAATTTTTAGAGATATGAATTCCTAAATATTTTACACTTTTTTTAAATAAGACACCTCCTAAGAGTATATCATCCATATCATGAATTGACATAATTTCACATTTCGAAGTTTTAAATTTAAGACCTGAAGCACATGAAAATTGTTCAACCAATTCCAGAGCTTTTGCTAACTGATTTTTGTCCTCCAAAAACAGTGTAGTGTCATCTGCTAGCTGCGCCATTTTGATCTTCCTGTCAAATATTGAAATTCCTTTCTAATTTTCATCATGGTTAATTCTTAGACTGAGTAACTCTGTGGCTAAAAGAAATAAAAATGGGGAGATTGGACAGCCCTGTCTGACTCCATGATATATGTTAAACCTCTTAGAAGTTTCAAAATGTACGATCACTGAGCTATTAATACCTGTGACACATAGCAGCCACAACAGCATTTATGTTTTATTTATTTGTTCCTTTTTATTCGAAACATTCCCAAACACATTAACTATATCATGAAATATCTTGATTCTCAACTTTATAGATTATGTTAGTTGATCTATAGTGGGCGATGGTCAAAGCAACCTAATAATGTAATCTATTAGATGTGGGTGTCATGCCATAACAAATTTTAATACGACTGACTTTGTTTTATGTGAATTTAACATGGAAAGTTAATGTGAATAAAACATCGTAAGTTAGGCTACTAATCATAACACTTTCATTGTACAGAAAGAGAGCAAAGAACATATACATAATCAAAGAACATTTTTACTGACAGTCTAGAGTTCAAGCACTCTCAAAAACACCCATTAAAATCACTCACAAAAACACCCATTAAAATCACGAGAGAATTCGTCAGAAAGAGGTATTCAGTCAGGGAGCGAGTGAAGAAAACACCAACATTTCAGAGGTGACTCATCTGAACGCCTCTGATTGGTCATTACATTCATAAGCTCAACAGAATCGTGTGTGATTGGTTATAATGCGCAGTGCTGTAAAAATGCGTCTGTCTCTGGCTCAGCGCCAGCCAGCAAACGCAGAATTGAATTTAGCAGCTGATGATATGACGCACTGAACGATCTAATCACGCCGGTGTGATTGTATTAAATATAGAAAATATTAATCGGCTATTTTTTGTCTTTTGGAAGCTGCATTCAAAATCCACTTGGCTCAAAAATCTGAGGGGGCATGTGCCCCCTCACTTTGAATGGGCATGACGCCTCTGAATACCTCTATAAAACATGGTTACAGTCTCTATAAATGCTTTACCAAATACAAATAATTCTAGAGTACGAAAAAAAGAAATTTGTATTCTGTGGAGTCAAAAGCTTTATAAAAGTCAAGAAAGAGTATGAGACCTTCTGAATAAATTAGATCTGAATAATCCAGCAAGTCCAGTACTAATCTTATGTTGTTAGATATGTGACAGCCTTTCATGAAACCAGATTGAGATTCTGAAATAATATTGCCTAAACCAGGGGTGTCCAAACTCGGTCCTGGAGGGCCGGTGTCCTGCAGAGTTTAGCTCCAACTTGCCTCAACACACCTGCATGGAAGTTTCTAGTATGCCTAGTAAGAGCTTGATTATTGTTCATTATTGTTCTTTAGCTTGGATTGAACAAATAATTGTTGCTTGGTTGGAACAGCAGCTACGCTAATTATGTCTCTATTTGTTTCTCTGTTTCTGCCACGGGATTAACATCCCGTGGTAACTAGGATTTACACAAGCTTCAGTCTGGATCCAGAACACCTGAGAAGAGATGATGCCAACCCCTCAGAGGACCTCAGATGAAGCATACCCTCAGACAACATACAGAACTACCAAATTTCGCCATAAGTTAAATATATTAAGTTTCTACAATATATAAATATATTGTAGAAACTTAATTTCCTGTAAAGCTGCTTTGCAACGATTTGTATTGTGAAAAGCGCTATACAAATAAACTTGAATTGAATTGAATTGAATTGAATTGATTAGCTGCTTCAGGTGTGTTTAATTAGGGTTTGAGATAACTCTGCAGGACACTGGCCCTCCAGGACTGAGTTTGGACACCCCTGGCCTAAACCATAACTTAATCTATTAGCATACACAGAGGCTAATATTTTATAGTCTAATGTTAACAAAGTAATAGGTTGCCTATTATTGATTATTAAAAGATCCTTGTCAGGCTTAGGTATAAGAGAGATGACTCCCTGTTTCATAGTAGCAGTCATATCTCCCTGACTGATGCATTCGTTATACATATGAAATAAAGGTATTTTAATAAACTCCCAAAAATGGAGATAAAATTCTACTGAAAGCCCATCAATCCCAGGGGATTTGCCTTTTTTCATTTTATGAAGAGCTTGCTTGATTTCATCAATCGATAAAGGAGAATCACAAATTTGACTATACTCTAGATCAATAACTTTAATACGGTGTTTAATTAAATCAATACATTTTCCAGAAATATTATAGTTGAAATTAGAGGTATAAAGAGTGCTATAAAACTTGGCAACAAAGTCTGATATTACTTTTTGGTCTTTGGAAATGACTCCGTCAATATTAAGTGCAGAAAGAGCTTTCCTCTGACCATTTCTTTTTTCCAGGGCAAAAAAAAAAAAATAGCTAAAATTTCTTTCCCCCTCCTCCAGCCATTTTGCACGAGACCTTGTATATGCACCTTTAGCTAAATCTAAGGAGGCTTCATCAAGCTCCAAATTTAACCTTTTTATTTCTAAATTTTCCTCTTCTGTAATTTTACTTTTAGTTAATAATACATTAAGTTTATTAACCAACTCTGAATCAGTTTGATGTTTACTCTTTTTAATTTCTTTACTTCTTTTAACTGCTGTATGACTAGCTTTATATTTGAAGAACTCCCATGTTTTTTTTTTATAATCTCCATTTGCCTCACACGTCCTGAAAAGTGAAGCTGCGGGTTCTTTGATCACACCCGGTGGCTGGCTGCAGTACAGGTCATAAACCCCGCCCTCTCCATGTAAACGAATGGGACTTGAGTCAAAATAAAAAAATAAATTACACTTCCAATACAATTTTCCGAAATATGGTTTTGGTCATTTAAGGTAGTTGTTATCACGCTGATATTTGTTCAATTGTTCATTTTTGTGATGAGTTTCATTTTAGCTAGTAATTTGATGCTATAAAAACGGGGCGTGTCATTATGGTTGATTGGGTCTGCGGGAGTTTGGGCGGGAGTTTGATTCCACGGCTCCACCTCACGACACTACTGCTCAGACTCGGGCTCCAAACGAATCTCTACTGCGCAAACTCTGGCTCCAAATGACGTCATTTTCTCAAGATGGCAACGGCCATACTAAGATTCTTTGGCTTGACTTTTCTATAGTGGAAGGAAGTGGAGACACGTCGTCCATCTTTTTTTACAGTCTATGGTCTAAACGTCCCGCCCCTCAGCTCAGCGGCATGTGCTCCGGTTGTATTGTAAACAATGACGTCGTCAGTATTGCTTATCAATTTGAGCCCGATTGAGACCCAGAGAATATTAGTGAAGAGGATCGCGCAGAACCTGTGCAAGCACGGCTCTTAATGGTATGTTTTTGTTGTTGGTTCATACTTTTAGATACACTGTTATTTGTAAATGCTACTGCTTCTATTAGCTTTTAATATACGGTTTTATCCTGATTGAAGCTTTAATACAGCACAGCAACCGCACGTGCATCCATTACAATCGTTAGAATACAGAATTGCGACTCATATATGAATAGATTTTTACATGCACCCCTAGTTTGCTCTTCCTCTTCTCTAAAGCAGTGCAGCATGGCCTCGCCCCCTTCGTTACATGTTCCCGGGGACGGGGTTTATCTGGGTTTGTGACGTAACCGACCCGGGAAGTCACTCGTTGTAGTCCCTACAAGCATTTTTTTAGGCATTAAACTGCCAGAATTTTAAAAGATGATATCTCTGTTTGCATTGAACTTTCAGCGCCGCAACTTTGCAGGTATTGTTTATGCTCAAACAGCAACATTACACACTAACTAACGTTAAAAAAGTGAAATCGCAATCAACCACCCCTTTAATATGCAGTGATGGTATTATTCATACTATCCATAGGTTGAAGGCTGCTGGAATACAAGGTGTCAAATCCAGCATTGGCTCCACCCCTTCCTGTAGCCACCCAGTCCCAGACATGGCCATGTTGAGTGAGGTGCATCCTGGGAACTGCATATTTTATGGTCTGTGTTGCCATGTTCTCCTGTTGTAAGCAGTGATGTTATCAGCTTGTTTTGAATCATAATATTATCCGTTGCATGTCCAGACGTGCAGCAGTCCCTCATCGGGTCCTGTAGACTTGAGGATGTTGCAGTATGCGTGCTGACACGGGTCATAGGTCACTACCTACACAGGAACCAGTTACTTGTAGATTGTGGGTGGTCAGCACTGAGTCATGATGGTGGGGGGTGCTTACCTACAGGATACGCCATCATCGAAGGACACCCAGAACTCAAGTAAGAGATCATATGGATGGATATGAGGATGTTTTTTTTTCTGTTTTTTTTTTTTTTTTTTTTACTGTCAGATTGATTGATTGGTTGGTTGGTTGATGAAACTATTGATTTTATTTATTTTTTGAAAACTGGGAAATTTATTATTATTAATTTCCCTTATTTTTTAATTTGCACTGTTACATTTACATTGTTCAAAGGTTTGGGGTGAGTATGATTATTATTATTATTTTTTTATTTAATACTGTTTTTCAGTAAAAAAAAGTTGATCAAAAGTAACAACAAAGAAATAAAATAAACAATATATACATTTCAATCAAATGCTTTTTAACCTTTTATTTATCCCAAAATCCTGAAAAAATGTATCACATTATACACAAAAACCTGCATTCAGCTGAAAAACTGTTTTCAACATTGCTAATAGTAAGAAATGTTTTTTGATCAACAAATCAGCATATTAGAATGATTTCTGAAGGATCATGTGACACTGAAGACTGTTATAATGATGCTAAAAAATTAGCATTGCATTACAGAAATAAATCACATTTTAAAATATATTACAATAGAAAACAGTTATTTTAAGCTGTAATAATATTGATTGATTTATTATTGTTGAAATAAATGCAGCCTTGGTGAGCATAAACTACTTCAAAAACATTAAAACACTAACATTTTTTAGTGCTTAAGTTTATTTTCAGCATATAAAATGACTGATTGTAGTTTTTTTTTAAATTTTTAATATCAGCCATTTATCAGTTATTAGTCACAACATATATATAAAACTATCAACTTACTGGTCTACATTTTCATATTGAGTCCCTATGTTTCCATTAAGTCATCTGTCCGCATAGCATTTAAGTGATTTGAACTTACAATCAAAACGTGATTCATATGAGAATAAATATTTAAGCATTAAATCCATTCTCAAATATTAAAAACTGAGATTGGATAATTCTTCTCTGTACATGTTTAGATGTTTATTTTACATCACAACAGTGCGAGTAGGAGGTTTTGTGAGTCAGATGATATAAATAGCATGAAGGGTGTTGTCTGTTTTGCAGACTCCTGTCTATGACTCAGGAACACAGCAGGGTGGAGCCCATCTCTGGAAAACTGGACTTCAAGCAGTTCCCACTGGGGTCACTCTTCACACTCATGCCTTACCATGTGAGTTACTAACCATCTCCCTCAAACAAAGCACACAGAAACACACTGTATTCATCTGTATGAAAGGACATTCACCATCTGACTAAGCCATTCCTTGTACATCAGAAGTCTTTGACTGTTTTCCTTCAGGTCACAAATTTGGACATCAACACGGTACTAAAGCTGTTTATTGTACAAGAGTATACAACAAGAATATTAAAGTGCATAGTTCCAATACTACACAAAATTATTAACTTGGGTTGAATAGGAAAAAATATCCCACAATTCGCTGCACAAATTTTTTTTGTATTCAGCACAAACTTTGTTCATTCTCAATGCAATGAGCCCATATTTAATATAGCCTAGAGATGAGGGCTTTTCATATCAACTGCCAATGTTAGCAGTTGCATTTACCTTTTTTCCCCTTCTGTTTTTTAATGATAACTTAACATGACACATTTTAATACAATGAGATGAATTTATTTAAAATTAAGAGCAAGCTTGTATGTTTTGTTGACAGGCTTGTGCTACGGCTATTATGCATCCAGTTTATTTTGTCCATTCTAAAGGGAAGATTATAGAGACCTGGAAACCCACCCGAGGCTGCTAAAAATCTTTATCAGAGGGACTCCGCTGGTACAGTTGGGGACTGTGGATGAAAATGTATAGGACTTGTAACAACTGTGGATTTGCTGTTCTAATAGGCAGGTGACTGTTGGAAACCCACATTAAGAGCATTTTTATCTGGATCCAAGTGGGTTGGAGGCATTGCAGTTCTTTCCTTGAGAAACATTGTTGAAAATGTAATATTTTAGTGATACAGCCTTTATGTAAACTGGAAGGCTCACACTGGACTTAAAGTTTGCAGTCTTCTTTTAAAAAAATCTTTTTTTCTCTGCTTCTTTCATCATTTAAAACACTAACATTCTCTTCACACTTAGGAAGGACTATGAAAAGAATGTGATTTCTTCTTTGTATCTGACTGAACTTGCATGCAGTGCTTGACAACAGTTTTGGACCTGAAGTTCTGAATTTTTTATGAGAAATTAACACAAAACAAACAAACAAACAAACAAAAAAAAAAAACATTTACCACCGTGGCATTGTTTAAAAACCAGAAGCTCTTATTTAATTATTTATTTTATGGATGTTTCAGCTATGGACACTTTTTTGCTATACACAACTGAACACAATTTTTGTGCATAATTTGACCCTAGCTACACTCAAAAAAAAAAACAGTTTGGAAATGATTCATAAGATATTCTGTCAACAATGGCTATTTACCTTAATTAAATTAAAATTTAACTTTAATTAAAAAAATAATAAATTATAGACACATAGATCTAAATTCGACCTAAAGTTAATGATACAAATCCCATGATCTCGTCCACAAAGATTCCCATTCATTATGGAAAATCCAATGCAACAGCACCCAGACTATTTGCTATAGTTACATGACCCTTTTCACCCAAGAGAATTGCAAACATAATCTCTTTGATGGGAACTCGAAGTCCACTGCACTTCCCTGAGTGCATTTTCACTGAGATCGATGACACGTGTCATCTGTCTTGACCCAAGCACGGTTCATCTATTCACCTGACCAATTGAGTCTCTCTGATCGAGCCCACGACGCGGCTGGCCAATAGCGGGGCAGCGCGGTGACCAGCGCTCAGCTCACCACTCAGCGCACTGCGCAGCTATTGGCCAGCCGCGCCGAGCGCTCGATCAGAGAGACTCAATTGGTCAGGTGAATAGCTGCAAGTTGGCAGGAAGAGAGAGAGATACATGATGATGTCAACACGGCAGTGATCCTTTCGGTCTGGTAAACGCAAGGCCTTTTTAACCCATCGATTCCTTGATATAAATAGTAATGGTCCGGTGGGATTGTACGAGTAATGTTCTGCTTGGTCTCAGAAGTGGTCGTTGTGTCGGGTCCGTCCTTTAAGGCGCATTGCAGCGTTGCTCAAGGACTCTAGTGATCATCTGCAGCATCCGGAGGAGTCCAGATCCTGCTGGTATGTAATTCAGAACCATGCCATTGATACAATCTGTATGTATGAGCACAGATGAGCTTGTTTAATGCATTTGAACCACATACGTTGGAAGATGACGCCGATTCTCTTATATTTAGGCCGGATGATTATTAAATTTATTTATTAAATTACATTTATGGTCACTAAAAAGTTAACAACAACGTGTTATATATATTGCAGAGATGATTTGAATAACACGTTTAGACTTGTATTGTAATAGAAGGACACAAAAATATAACCATGCTTTATTTCTCTTTTAAAAACAACCGTAAATTATTATAATCCAATCTCCCGTTTTTAAAAATATTTATTTCAGTATATATTACAATAAACATACAGATAGTTGTACAAATGGGCTTGATATAGGTTATTTCTAGAAAACTTAAAATAAATTAAAGTATTACTGGAAGTTTGTGCTAAATCATCTATGATTAGATTGTTACGTTCTGTTTCATAATATTAAAAGACAATTTTATAATCTTATAAAATATATATATTCTTTTTTTAATATTTTATGAAATAATTTCATAATATTAACAGACAGTGCTTGGAATTCAGTATTTATTTTGAATTGTTAACTAAAGTGTTGTTACACACTTAGATTGTTAAAAACTTTATTGCAAATAATAATAAGCATCACTGGCTATGCATTTACACTTATTGTACACTTACTCCCATTGATTGACTTTTAGTGCTGTATTTTAACCTATAATAGTAAAAATTATGTTATATTTTTCAACCTTGGGTCACGTGCTGCTATGCTTTTTGTCTCAAAGAATTACTATTATTTTGTGTGTGTTGACAAAATTAATAAATTGATTTAGCTGAATACATTCTAATAGTCTTGTGATTTGGCTGCCACTAAATATATATATATATATATATATATATATATATATATATATAATATAAAAAAGTAAAAACAGAAAGTGATGCACACTAGATCTGAATGGGTTAGACCAGGGGTGTCCAAACTCGGTCCTGGAGGGCCGGTGTCCTGCAGAGTTTAGTTCCAACTTGCCTCAACACACCTGCATGGAAGTTTCTAGTATGCCTAGTAAGAGCTTGATTAGCTGCTTCAGGTGTGTTTAATTAGGGTTTGAGCTAAACTCTGCAGGACACTGGCCCTCCAGGACTGAGTTTGGACACCCCTGGGTTAGACAGAACATCATTTTGCATATTATCTGTTTTTATAGATGTTACCATTTTAAAGAAACAAGCGCTCTTTAGTTTTAGCATAATGGTTTGGTCTAGCTCATCTAATTTTTTTTAAGGCATTTTTCAATATGTATTCTCTGGATACCTTTATGCCACACACTCATTGGCATTATTCCAACTTCTGGCCTAACACCAGTTTTAAATCTAATGCTCAAAGTGAAGTGATTTGATGTCAGAAAGGCACACCTATAAACCAGCAGTATGAAGTTTGCATTTCCGCCCCCCTCCCC
The DNA here is from genome assembly GCA_039654775.1 of Spinibarbus caldwelli. Taxonomy (NCBI): domain Eukaryota; kingdom Metazoa; phylum Chordata; class Actinopteri; order Cypriniformes; family Cyprinidae; genus Spinibarbus; species Spinibarbus caldwelli. The sequence goes on from CM077254.1 coordinate 15,445,545, forward strand.
CCCAAACACAGATGCACCAGTGTTGAGAGCAGGAAGCCGGTGTTCACTGAAAAACCACAGTCAAATGACACAGGAAGGATGGCAGCAATCACTGGGGCCTGATTCTTCACTGATGTAACCCTAGAGTAATTCTTTAATCAAACCAAATTGGTCTTTTTGTCTTAGACACGGAGTTGTTTTTATCTCAGAGGAGCTGGATCATGACCCTTGCCAAGGACTTGTATTCTGTGCAGCCTAGAGATTTGCCTGGGCGAGATTAGACACCATCTGGCTAATTTGACAGGATTGAGAGTGATGAGATGTACATTGTCAGAATAAAATAATTCTTGGTGTGTTTGAATGCATGCATCTAGGAAAGCATATGTTTTGTATATGAGTCCATATGTTCCACTTGAATGTTTGTCCTCACTATGATAACAGCGTGAGCTTTGGGTATCTGATGAGATTTTGAGTGTCAGTTTAGGTGAATTGTGTGTCTGTGACAGTTTGGAGTGCGTTTCAGCCAAGTACTTGGAGTATGTTGCTCAACCTATTTAACAATGACCTTTCTGTTGCGTCTCGCTGCTGCTGATCATAGTAAACTCTACTTGTTGAATGCTTAGTACTTTGATCTCTGTTAAGTGAAATCACCTCTCATTTTCCCTCTTCCTGTCTCTTTGCATTAAGCCACAGTGGCTATTTTAGGCCTCGCTCTGCGTCCCTCTTCAGGGGACTGTATACACTTAATTATCTGGCACTGAATCTTGTAAGCTTCTTACCCATTGGCAAGGGTTGGAGAGCAGGCGCGCTAACCGTGTAGCATTCACGCCGCAGAGGAATGTTTTGGTCAAGCAGATTGCCCTGTCTTGAGGTAAGGAATTAATACCGAAGGTCTGCAGCTTCTGGGTAAAGAGGGGGAGTATCTCTTGTGAGGGGAGCGTTGACTGCTATTTTGTTGCAGACACTGCATTTTTCAAATATTTTAGTCAAAGTTTTTCAGAGCCTCAGGATAAACTTTAATTTTTGACTTGGGAGGGACTAGACTGAATGAGTGGTTGGCATAACTTGTTTATGAACTTTTGTTCCAGCATCACGTTTTCAGGTTAAAATTCATGTTTGAGGGAAAAGTGTATTTGTGCATTTTAGAGTATTTTTCCATATTTACCAAATAAATAAAACAAAGAAACGCAATCTATTTGTCTAGACATTTTGTTAAGCATTTAAGCATAATAAATCTTTTGATTTAATATATACAGTAGCCTATATGTGATCATGGACCACAAAACCAGTCATGAGGGTAAATGTTTTTAATTTTTAAGCTTTCCATTAATGTATGGTTTGTTAGAATAGGACAATATTTGGCCGAGATACAACTATTTGAAAATCTGGAATCTGAGGGTGCAAAAAAATCTAAATATTGAGAAAATCGCCTTTAAAGTTGTCCAAATGAAGTTCTTAGCAATGCATATTACTTATCAAAAATTAAGTTTTTATATATGTATGGTAGGAAATGTACAAAATATCTTCATGGAACATGATCTTTACTTAATGTCCTAATGATTTTTGGCATAAAAGAAAAATCAATAATTTTGACCCATACAATGTATTTTTGGCTATTGCTACAAATATACCCCAGCGACTTAAGACTAGTTTTGTGGTCCAGGGTCACATATTTAAAATTACACAGCATGTACAATTACTAAATGTACACCGTGTTCACCAAGGACACATTAATCAAAAGTGACAGCAAAGACATTTATAATGTTACAAAAGATTTGTGCTTCAAATAAAATGCAGTTTTTTTTATTTCTATTTATAAAAATAGCAAAAATAATAAGCAGCACAAGTGTTTTCAACACTGATAATAAGAAATGTTTCTTGAGCAGCAAATCAGCAAACTAGAATGATGTAATAAATGCTGAAAATTCGGGTTTGCCATCACAGGAATAAAATTACAATTTAAAATATATTAAAATAAAACTGTTATTTTAAAGTGTAATAATGTCATAGTATTACTGTTTTACTGATACATTTTGATAAATCAAATAAATGGAGCCTTGGTGAGCATAAGAGACTTCTTTCGGAAGCTTTAAAATTTTTACTCACCACAAATATTTGTACACATGTAAAAATACTAATAATATAATATTATATAATAATATAATAATGCAACGTGCAACACAACGTGCAATACTGGTCATATTCTTAATGGACAAATAATGAAATTATTTAATATGTTAGTAAAACAAGTATTAAAAACTTAAACAAGTCTTCCTGGTAGTCTGTAAAAGTTGATATATTTTAACTGTGAAATGTTAATGTGCAATTCATATGAAATCATAAAAACTGCAGTATTTAGTAAAATTGCTTCTTTTAACAAAACTAAACCGATTGTGGATCTGTCTTTAAATAAATTCATTTATACTTAATTTTCTAAAGGATAAAAAAACTCAGCTAATGCTGTAAAGTATCTATATAAGGAGCCCTGTTACTTGTACATTAATATAATCTTAAAGGTTACAATTAACAACAGAGCAGGGTTTACGTTTACTTCTTAATCTAATTTTAAAATTATGTTTTTACTTCAATTCATTGCTAAAATAGGCCTATAATAATTTACACGGTGGCTGTCACAACTTATTTTCATGACATATTTATTAAATAATTTAGAGTTAACTACAGATTAAGTAAACCATGAATATATAGGCTAATATAGATTTAGCGAAATGTTCATTCATTTTTTTTTTCTAGTGAGTTGTGCATGCTGAATGATTTGGTCAATGACTTTGTGACATTGTTTACAAGCTGTTTATTGACGTCTTTCAACTCAAACACTGAGATATTACATGAGACATGAGATGTTCGTACATGTTTATTTAGTGTTATAACTAGTAGTAAAGAGGAAGAGTTGATGGCGTTCACTCGCGCTCCATGTTGCTGTTTGAACTGAGGCGCCTATACAGTGATCTGTCATGCCGCATCAAAACGGCAATTATTTGAATTTCAGGATAAAATGGACAGAATTTGACAGTGTTTCTTGTCAACAGTAACAAAACATTGGAAGGGAGGTGAGCTTACGTGTGTGTATATTCATGTATAGCTTTAAATGACAGCCTATAACACTAGCTGTAAGTGCAGTTACCTCTGCTTCCTCTAGGCTATCTTAGGACATGTCTCGACAGCACAAGTAGGATTTGGGTTGCTGGCAGATTTTGTTTAGCGTGTAAAGCATCTGTTATGTTCACCTCAGATTCACTCCCAAACCCCCAGTGCAGCGCTGCTGTCTAATCAGAGCACAGCACTCTCCCCCTCACAACACACTGCCATATGCAGAGCCTGCCATATTAAGATGCACACAAACATGCATAAACACAGACGTCCTGTATTAGGACTGAATGGGGCAACACCTGTGTGTGTTTGCAATATTAAACGCTCAGTTTGGAACATGAGCCAACAGTCGCTGTAGTAACCGTGATGCTTATGTGTCAGGCAGGTGTGTAAGCTTTAATGGAGTTTTCTTATGAGCGGGATGTGTGTCTTCTTTTAATCTGCAGGCTGTTTGACCAGAGATCAAGAGACATGGCGAATCTGAGCCACATCTCTCCTTATCTACACTTCTGAGCTGGGTTTGAGGCAGGTGAGCCAAAATGAACACTAAAACAGTCTGGCCAATTTGCTCATATTAAAACAATAATAAATCTAAATCAATAACACAACTGAAGGAGTAAGAATTAAGTACAGTATTGACCCAAAAATGGTAAGCAAAATGGTATTTGAAGAAGTTCAAGCTTGCTAAAGAAACTCATCTGGACTTAGATGGTTTATGCTGGTCTGTTTGCTTATTCTAAATAAATTTTGTTCTTTTGAACTTTCTATTCATCAAGAAATCCTGTAAAAAAAAACTGTATCATGGTTTCCACAAAAATATTATGCAGCACAACGGTTAACATTGATAATAATAAGAAATTACATTGCAACCATTACTCCAGTCTTCAGTGTCACATGATCCTTCAGAAATCATACTAATAAATAATTTATTTTTATTGTCAGTGTTCTGCATAATATTTTTGTGGAAACCATGATACAGTTTTTTTCAGGATGTTTTTTTTTTTATATATAGAAAATTCAAAAGAACAGCAATTATTTGGAATTTGAAATCTTTTGTAACATTATTAATGGTCACTTTTAATCAATTTAATGTATCATTAATGAATAAAACCATTAATTTCTTTAAAATTCTTACTGACTTCAAACATTTGACTGATGGAATGCTGTAGATATACTTTATATTTGTCTATAAAACTATTTTAAGTATTTAAGCATAAACTTTTAGATCAAAAATTTAATTTAATTTTTTAGATCAAATTAAGTATGAATTAAGTCCAAGTGTGTCTAAACTTATAATAAAACCTGTGTCAGAGAAAATGACATTAAAACTAGCCATAAAACTGATTTGCATCACTTAATAGAATAATGCAGAATACTGTATATTTTCATGGTTGATGAGAAAAGAAATTTGCCTGGGAAATTTTCTAAATTCAATGAGGTAATAATCTTCATTTATTACATTGTTTTTTTTGTTTTTTTCTGTACATATTTCATACTCCCTTCACATTTTCCTTATTTTCTCTCTCAGGAGGACCATGCTCTGCTCAGAGCGTGGCGTGGTGGAGGAATGGCTCTCAGAGTTTAAGGTGAGAGGTTTGACATCCTTGCAGGATTTAATATGACATTTTTATTATAGCTCACTCAAATTAAGTCCTCCCTTCCCAAGTGATCTGAGCGCAGTGTCCCATTAACCACATTTGGTTTCGGAATCTCAGAACTTAATGGAGGAATATTTTCAGCCTCCAAGTTAATTCAATTCCAGGCTGATTCAGGTTGAGGCTACTTAGTCATGACAACCATGGTTTCTCCTCCTTAGACGTTACCTGACGATCAAATCCGCAGCTATTCTGGCAGCCTGCGTCTGAAAAAAGCTCTTGTACCTGCTCTCTATGCTGTTATTCAGGAGCAGCCCAGCAGTGAGGTATGATGAAGCGTTTGAAACACTTCAGGCCAGATTTATGTTTAATTTAAGAATGTTACGGGTATTTTCTTGTCAAAAGGGTCTTTTGTTGTGTAAAGGGTTCTTCTGAAAGTACGTGGTGATATGCGCATTCAGAGGTGGTTTGAAAAGGCACAATTTGAGTTAGGGCTTGATTTATTTATTCAGAGTATTCAGTGTTGTTATCATTAACTAAAAAATTAAAACTATTAAAAATCTTTTTCATAAATTGAAATTAAGCTGAAATGAAACTACAGATATTAGATGAAACACTTAAGCTTAAAAACTTAAAATTAGAAATGTTGCATTTGCAACTAACTGGAATAAAATAAGTTGAAGTACTAAAATTACTAAAACTGGAATAAAAAAAAATTATGAAAACTAAATAGAAATATTAAATATATATATTTATTTTTATATATATATATATATATATATATATATATATATATATATATATATGACAAAAGCATATAAAAAATGACCAAAACTTAACCTGAAATTAAAATGAAAACCAAAAATGTTAAAATAAAAGCAAATGCAAAATAATAATATTTTCCAGGCCTCCATGATCTTATGTCAGCATTTTCAAGTTGTTTAAAATGTATTAGTTTAATAAATTTAATGTATATTTTTTAAAATTATGAAAACATTTTGTCCCTTAAAAAGAGCAATGTGACAGCAAGATTTGCAAGGAAAGAAATATGATTTTATTTCGATTGATACCATTTCATATTTAATATTATATCATATAACTTCGTATAATATTACAATATATCAGTTTAATTTTCATAGTTTTTTCTTAAATATGCTGCTTCCTTATGTGTGTTTTGTTTATTCATGTTGTAAAGGAGTGTTCCTCTCAGTTCCTGTGTCCCGTCCTGTCTCTTTTACTTTGTCATTGTCTTCTTTGTGTCTCTTCCTCTCTAGCTGCTGGCTCCGGTGTGTCATCAGTTGTTTGAGTTGTACCGGAGCTCAGAGGAGGGTTTGCGTCAGTTTACTCTGCAGTTCCTGCCTGAGCTCATCTTGGTGTACTTGTGGCATTCTGCCAGTAGAGATCGCTACCGCAATGGCTGTGTGGAAGCCCTGCTACTGGGGATCTATAACCTGGTGAGAGATTGGTGATTGTGCATTACCTGCAATTTCCTGAAATTCAGTATCCAGAGTTGACATACATACACTATATGTATGTCTTATGTTACAGGAAATTGTGGACAGTAAAGGAAATGGAAAGCTGCTGTCATTCACCATACCATCTCTCTCCAAGCCTTCAATATACCATGAGGTAAGAGGTGAAGTAAAATACAAACACTTTTTAATCTGACCTGTATTGGATGTCTGAGCTACAGGAGGTATCAGTGTCAGATCAGTGAAGATGATATCTCTTGTTATTACGCACACAAAACGCAGATCTGGTTTCATTCCACATTGGTACAGGAAACTAGAAAGTAATGCACAACACCTAGAAAGCTAGAAAACCTAGATTTTTACAAAACCTACTAAGGTTTCTTTGATGGTTTCTGGGGTGTTCTGGGAGCTGCAATACTTTTGGCCGGTTGCATAAAAGGTTTAGAGTAGTCTTACAAGTTAGTCATCTAATTTTTTTTTTTCTTTAAGACTGGTCATATTTTTAAAAATTCAGTTACTTAAAAGCGTAGATTAGTCTAAGTTGAATCTAAAAATAAGACTGATTACCCTTTGGCTAATTGCTAGTTGGTCAAACTCATACTTAAGACACTGTCTTAACACACGTTTATGCAACTGGCCTCTGAGTAAATCATTGGGTTTGAGCCCTTAGGTCAAGTAGGTTAAATAGTACAGTTGTTATGGTCAGGTCTAATTGACCTTAATTGGATTCAGAACAATTAACAAAAAATAATATTATGAAACACACACACACACAAAATAATAATTAAAATATAAACTTTTAACATCAATTCTTCAATTTTCAGCTAATTGAACATGCATAAACTGATAAAATGTATGCCTTCAATGCTGTGTAAGTTTACTTAAAAATGGCATCTGCCAAATCCATAAATGGAAATACTCTCAGCAGGTAGTTAAGAAACTGACATAAAAAAAATTTTTGTTTGTGCAGCTGCATTTAACCATAGAATATGCAGGTCAAATTGACCTGAAACATCATAATCGAAATATAAATTTTGAACACGCTTTGCATGCATGCTTATGTCACAAAATTTCAAGAAAAACATTTGACCCAAATTGACCACAATTGATCAAAAACATAATATAAGGGCTAGTCTTAGCTAGTTTAAGATAGTTTCCCAGTCTTGCCAAGCTGATATTTATCTGGTTTAGCTGGGAGGCCAGTCTGTTCTTCTAAAACTAAAACCTCTCCAAAACTAACCAACAGACCAAGCAAACCAGCTTAGACTGGTTTAAGGTGTTTTTGTCAGCAGGATAAACTTCATCTGACACTTATTTACATGCTCTGCTAATGAAAATAAAACCCATTACTCAAGAAATCTAATTTAAAATGGTTTCTATTGAATTTAATAAGGCTGTAAAAGCATTTGACATAAATATCCAAAAACCATTTATTTGTAAGCATTACATGAGTTACTAAGTTATTTATTGCTAAAGCCAAATGCTCTTATGTGTGCCGCAGCCATCCAGCCTGGGGTCCATGGCGTTAACCGAGGGAGCCCTGAACCAGCACGACCTCATCCGGGTGGTGTACAGCGGTCTGCTATCTCAGAGAGAGACATTTACCTCACAGAACAAGTGATTCTTTTTTTTTCTTTTTTGGCAAACTGAGGTTTTGTACTTATTCCTTCTTATGGAGGGAATAGGTTTGATGTGTGGAATATTTTTGGGCATTTGATTAATTTCACTATCGCCCGCTGGGCCGTTTTATTGCCATCACTCAGCTGTTACTTTTCTCCTGCAGGTTAAAAAATGTGCTGTAATGATTTTTCAGAATTTAAATTTCATTAAACCTCTGCTGGAGCATCTCGACAGCGATATCCGTGCAGATGTAGTGTAATTTGTTATTACCCGTTCCACCGGCTAGATGCACAGTGATAGTCGCTGACTCATAATGTGCCGCTGTCTGATTTGTCGTTGTAAAATTATGCTGATGTCAGAGGGGGGTTATGTAACAGCAGCATGTGTGTCTCCTGCAGGTTTGAGGTGCTGTCTTTTCTGATGCTCTGCTATAACTCAGCCGTGGTCTTTATGCCTGCGTCCTCCCACCAATCGGTTTGCAGAATGTGCACACGGTAAGGGGGCGCCGGAGTTGTCTTTTCCGCTAACGATCCGGGAACGTCTTGGCCTGTCTTTCTCACTCTCTCTCTCTTAAAGTTCTTGCTGGAACAGGCAGAGATGGAATGATTAAATGGAATATTGATTTAGAGAGAGAGAGAGAGCGAGAGAGAGAGAGAGCAAAGGATTTCTGTGGTGGGTCACAGCATTAGCATAAAGGCCTCCAAATAAACATGTCATTAAAGATTTTCTCTGAATCTCTGTCATTATGCAGACTGTGTGTGAGCGGTTACCCGCGGCAGCAGCAGAAGTCGTGGAAGGAGCCGTGTAACCGTGTACGACTGGAGCCAGAGTTTATGGTGCAGATGCTGACTGCTGTTTACCACGCCATGTAAGTTTAATAGCTGACTTGAAATAACGGCTTTTTTGTACCATGAAACTAGTTTTCTTTAATAAAAGGGGAATTTGATATAGAGAGATTAACTGCTAAATAATTAACATTTAGTGTGCAATTCAAGAAGAGGTGCTATTACTTTTCCTAATATTTATTTTCTCTTATTAAAGCAAATGCATAAATAGCTTTGTTTGTTTCTTAGAAATATGGCATATCAAAACTAAAGTTAAATAGTTTAAATAAGTCATACATAAATGTTTAAAAGTTTGCGCTCGGTAAGACTTTTTTTTTTTGTCATAAATGATTCAGCAGGGATGCATTATATTTATCAAAAATTACAATAAACACATTTGTTACAAAAGATTTCTGTTTTAAATAAATGTGTTCTATTAATCGGAGAATCCTGAGAACAATATATCATGTTTTCCACAAAAAAATTAAGCAGCACAACTGTTTTCAACATTTCTAATAATAAGAATAAGAAATGTTGAGCAGCAAATCAGCATATTAGAATGATTTCTGAAGGATCGTGTGACACTGAAGACTGAAGTAATGATGCTGAAAATTCCTCTTCGCCATCACAGGAATACATGACATTTTAAAGTATATTAAAATAGAAAACGCATATGATAATATTTCGGTATTGCTGTGTTTTTGATCGAATAAATACAGCTTTGGTGAGCATAAGAGACTTATTTCAAAAACATGAAAAAAATCAAAATCGACCCCAACAACATTAAAAGCTATTTTCTTTTTTAATTAATAAGAGAAGGAAATGTGTTATATATTTAATCCCTGTTAATTTTCAATTAACGGTTTGAGTGGTGTGCTAATGATCTCATCTGCATGATGATACTCTCTCCCATCGACAGTTATAATGGGCAGTGGGATCTGGGGAGGGAAGCTTTGGATGACATCCTCTACCGAGCACAGCTAGACCTCCATGCCCAGCCATTGCTGGTAAAAGTCATTTGTTACAGTACACTTGGGGAAAATACAATGGGGTTTAAATGTCTGAGATACGTTTCCTTTAAACATAGAAAAATCTATGTTTTTGAAAAGTTAAAGCAAAGAAATACTACAACATAAAATGAAGAAGAAATATTAAAGGGGTCATATGACGTTACTAAAAAGAACATTATTTTGTGTATTTGGTGTAATGCATTGTTTATGCAGATTAAGGTTCAAAAAACACATTATTTTCCACATACTGTACATTATTGTTGCTCCTCTATGCCCCGCCTTTCTGAAACGCGCCGATTTTTACAAAGCTCATCGTTCTGAGAAGCGAGGCGTGCTCTGATTGGCCAGCTATCCAGTGCGTTGTGATTGGCCGAATACCTCAAGCATGAGACGGAAATGTTATGCCCCTTACCTTATTGTGATGGCGTGTCCCGGCGTGACGACACAAAAACAATAAAACCCATTACAAACGAGGCATTTGTTGCATCCAGTGGGGACATAATTACTGATTACAATGACTTATACTGTCTTTTTACGCCTCGCGTTGCATCGCGCCGCGTAAACATTACCATGTCTGCATTTGTGATCGGAGAAACGACAAACAGCAAGCACTACTCTACACTGCTCAAAACTCGCATTTGAATAGTCAGTGGCAAATTCTTTAAATATGAAAACATACTTACAGGCTGTGAGTCAGAAGCGACAGACTGTCCTTGCAAAGTTGGAATTGCCCCACTTTATAGAAACAGTCTTTGAGCACAGCTGGCAGGCTACTCCCAGGTTCAGGACATAGTCCTCCGTTAAAATACACTGCACACACTCGAATATTTGGGTTGAACTGTTCTGGAACAGTGTTGTAAATACAACTTAATCACTGATTTCTAGTTGTGTCCTCTTTTGGAAGCCCAAACAAAGTAGTTTCGCTTTCACAACGAAACACAGTGTCTGCAGGACATGGCGCCGGCGGCAGCAACAACACTACAGCGAGAATAAAAGTTCCGCCTTCTTTCTTTGTGTATACATTTGGGCGGTGATTTGCAAATCTCCCCACACCGTGACGTAGATGTGGGGGCGTGTTTGAATGAGCCATTTTAGGGGGGCATGGTTGAGTCTTAACTTTTTATAAAGAATATTTCAGTAACACTTTACAATAAGGTGTCATTTGTTAACATTAGTTAATGTATTAACTAACCTGAACAAACAATGAAAAATGCATTTATTACACTCTTTATTTATCTTTGTTAATGTTAGTTAATGAAAATACAGTTGTTCATTGTTTATTCATGTTAGTTCACAGTGCATTAACTAATGTTAACAAGCACAACTTGTGATTTTAATAAGGCATTAGCAAATGCTGAAATTAACATTAACTAAGATTAATAAATGCTGTAAAAGTATTGTTCATTCTTAGTTCATGTTTACTAATGTTAACTAATCAACCTTATTGTAAAGTGTTACCAATATTTCTTTGGTTTTGAGACTTTAGTCTTTGCAACTTCAGGGATCTTATCTATGCACAAACAGCTTGTAACACTCCAAAGAGAAAGGAAAACTTGAAATCGCATCATATGACCCCTTTAAAGAATCTGCACTATTTCTTAATCAGCAATCACAGAAGTAAATTTTAGTTCTATATCAAACAAGCATGGACCGACTGATGTGAGTTACTTTGCACAGAGGGTCAGATGTTTTTGTTTTTGCTGTAAAATGCTAAATGGAACCATTTTCACTGGTGGTCTCAGACTTTTGGATTCAAATGTACTGTACTAGTGAAGTTAGAGTTGTAGTTTTTGCTACATGAACATGCCCTCCATGTTTCATGAAGCAACATTTAAATATCAGTTCTTAATGGAAATGTGATATTGACCTCTGATCCTCAGGTGGCAAATGCAATTAGTCGCTCACTTCCGTCCCGTCCTCCAGAGGGTTCACGGAGCCTTTTGGAGGTGGAAGTAACGCCTGCTGGGAGATGCGTCTCACAGGCAGCTGTCACTACTGCCTCCATTCGTCGTCTCCGCTGGAAACGAGAGGGTATGCAAAATATGCACGCACGCACGCACGCGCATGCACACACACACACACAGACAGACAGACAAAAATTTCGGTAATACTTTAGGGACCAAATTCTCACTATTAACTAGTTGCTTATTACCATTCATATTACTAGCATATTGGCTATTTATTAGTACTTATAAAGTACATATTAATGGCTTATTCTGCATGAACATATTTTAAATCTTTTAATCCTACCTCATATGCAAACCTAATAACTACCTTACTGATTAATAAGCAGCAAAATAGGAGTTTATGGAGGCAAAAGTCGTAGTTAATTGTTAATAGCGAGAATTGGTCCCCAAAAGTGTGACCAAAACATCTTTTTATTTTGGTTGTTTTTTTGGTTATTTTCTGTCATGATCACTAAAATCATAATGAGAACATTAAACATCCTCATCTGTCCCTCCAATCAAGCATCAGGAAAAGGTGGCCATTTTTGTGTGTGAAATTTTCTCTCTGTCAGCATCATGTTCAGTACACTCACTGTCTTCACCTCAGATTGTTTTGATTTCTCAACCACGGCTGAATTCTACGCCTCCATCACCCCCAGCCGATACACCCCCTCGGAGAGACCAGACAATCCTGTGGCACACGGGCGGATAAAGTGCACCATTCACCTAACTTTGCAAGGGGGTAGGCAGGGCACAGGAACATCTCACCATTAGACAGTCCATGCACAAGCCCTGCCCTTTTTGGTCATAGAAAGTGTTCATTGGCCTACAGATTAAACTGACCCCATTGCATGGAAAACTTCCTTCTGTTGCTAGTGTCTCCACATACCTTTGTGTTGTATTGTGATTATTTGTGTTTAACCTTTTTATTTGCGTTCAGTTTTGTTTTAGGATCCTTATACAGTGCTTGCAAGGCAAGGTAGAATGACATTCCTCTTCTTTTTCCTTCTTTACAAATTTCTGCAGTTCGTGTAGCTCAAACCACTTAATGTATAGGTTCATTCAAATATTATTTAATATTTGCATACAGAATTGTGATTGGTCTTGTTTTGGTGTATTCAGGTCATGTTGGAATGATCGTACAGTGTTTGCAAATTGACTGCACATGAATACCACCATGTCACAATTACCAATAACAAATATCAAGTTAAAGCTTTATTATTATTATTGATCATAATAATTGGATCAAAATTGTATTTTGTGTAATATTAATGAAAAATGGTGTTAAAGATTGACAAAAATGACTACTTAACGAACATGTGCATCAATTACACATCTAATGTGCATCCTTTGCTCTTGCATTAATTCTAGAAAGCTTTCTGTCTTTGTGAGAAGTGAAAAAGAGAGGGAAAATTATATTTGTCGTGCACATCCATTTTATTCCAACCAAAAACATACTTGTATTTCCAAACTTGAAAGTAGGAACTTCTGAGGTGAACGCAGCATTTCTTACATCTACACTACTGTGCAAAAGTTTGTGGTCAGTAAGACTTTTTTCTTTTTTAATGTTTTTGAGAGAAGTTTCTTATGCTCAGCAAGGATGCATTTATTTTTTCAGAAAGGCAAAAGGCAGTAATATAAAGTACCTTTACAGTTTAAAGTTGTTATTATTATTAAAAAATATTATCAATTTTAATAAACAGCTTCTAATTGTATAGATTTTAAAATGTAATTTATTCCTATGATGGCAAAGCTAAATTTTCAGCAGCCATTAATTCAGTCATCTGGATCATTCTATTATGCTACTTTGCTCAAGAAACATTTCTTATTATTGTCAAAGTTGAAAACAGTTGTACTGCCTAATAATATTTCTGGAAATGATGATACTTTTTTTTCAGGGTTCTTTAATGAATGTTCAAAAGATTAGCATTTATGTGAGTATTTACTGTATAATTACTGTGTAACTAATAAAAATATTTAGAACAAAATAAACTCACCTAAACCTGTTGAACTGTAGTGTATTTACATTTGTGAATCATCTCATCAGTTCACCAACAAAACTGTCCCCCTGAGCTTGAGTTTCTCCCATGTTCTCATGTGTATGAATGGAAGTGAAAGGAGCGTATGGAGTCTAGTGCAACCGCAGCTTTACACTTCAAAGAGGGTGTCATGTTGTTTTCTATCAGCTGCGCAGGAGAATCAACACAAGACGCGTGCTGAGTGTCAAAGCATTTCACTGAGACACATCCAAAAGCCTGAGCTTATTTCTAAGCTCACCTAACACTATTCTTTTGCTGCCTTGCAAGCGCTGATACTTCCTCTAGGAAATGCAAATCTAGTTAATCCAGATTTCTGTTTTCTCTGCCTCATTGTTCCCTTGCTGTGTTTTAGATGCCGATGGTGTGAGCTGTGGAGAGGACTCTTTTGACCCAGATGAAGGGTTTTCCTCTGGGGCTTCCAGCAGCAGTCAGCCCAGCAGCGTGAAACGTGATTGGGTCATAACGGGCGTTCGACCTTTCCGAGATCCGGGAGCCAGGCAGAGGGAGAGCACGTCGGCTGACACCAGAGCCGCCCTCCGAAGCCTCCACCAACGGCACCAGTCCCCTCCTCCTGCCATCAGCCTCCGTACCGCAGAAAGTAGTCGCAGCCCAAGTCCCAGTGCTCCCAGACGCTTTCTGGACCCGCATTACATCCCTCCCTTCACTGGTGCGCCTCCTAAAACCAGCAGCACGTCTTCTAGCAAGTCCCTTGACTGTACCGGCCTAAACGGCTCATCAGGACCTACAGATAGCCTATCGCTGGGAAGCCTCAGTGCAGACAGGGCACATTATCTGTCAGCCATCAGCTTGCAGGATGAACGACTTGGGCGAGCGACGCGGAGCCAGGATCTCCTGTCCCCCGGGAGTCCGTTCTCCTCTGGAAGCCCGCTGTCCAAACAGTCTCGATCACCCAGTTTTAATATGCAGATTATATCACAGGTGTAAAATGATTTTGCTGGGCTGTGTGTGTGCATGAGAATATAAGTTTATTTCTGCCGTGGAATCAAATAAATAAATAAATAAAGGTAATTACGACTTTTTATCTCATAATTCTGACATTGTTTCTCAAAATTCTGATGCAATATCTGACTATTCAGATTTTTTCTCATAGTTTTGTTTATACCTCACAATTCAGAATTTTTTTCTGTATATATAAACTCAGAAATAAGATATAAATTCACAGTTCTGAGAAAAAAAATTGCGAGATAACGAGTGATTGCAAGATATATTGTGAGATATACACTCGTAATTGCGAGAAAAAGGTCAGAATTGTGAGATCAAGTCACTTTTATTTTTATTTCCTGATGTAAAAAAAAAAAAAAACAGAATTGCAAGATGTAAACTCAGAATTCTGAAAAAAAAAGACAGAATTACGAGATATGAACTCAGAATTTTGAGGAAAAATTTAGACATAAACTTGCAATTCTGAGAAGAAAAGTCAAAATTGTGAGATAAATGCTTGAAAAAAAAGTTGCAATTGTGAGTTGCAATTAACTTTTTTTTTTTTTTAGTTTTTATTCCGTTGCCCAAAAAAGAGAATTGCGAGAAAGTCAGAATTGTGAAATATAAACTTGCAATTCTAAGAAAGTCTCAATTATCTTTTTTATTTCGTAATAAAAGAATTGAGATGTAAACTCAGAATTAAAAGAAAAAGTCAGAACTGTGTGATATAAACTACCAATTGCAAGAAAAAAAACTGCATTTGAGATAAAAAGTCACTATTTATTTATTTATTTACTTTTGTGGTGGAAACAAGCTTCCATATGAGTGAGTGAAAGTGAGAGAGAGAAGCAGAAATGTTAACATGCATGCGTACAAGCATGTTGTCTTACAGTGCGCGTGTGAATGTGTTCGAATGAGAGTGCACTCGTACACTTTTATTTGATCACTACATTATGCACTTGGGTTCAGTGTGGAGGAAATATTTGTTTTGCACAATGGACACATTCAAGTGCACATGATCTGAGACTGTTTTAAATGTGCCATACAAACATACAATAACAACATGGTGTTACTTTAAGAGGAACTAACATTACCGTATCAGAGCAATGAACTTCAACAACCGACAATCACGGTCAGTGCGTAGAGAAAGGCCTGATAGTGCATGATCCAAAGAGTTTTATCCAGCCCAGCTGTACTGTAGGTCATCCTCAAGGAATCCTCTTCCATGTCTTTGTTTTGGTTTGTGCTGATTGAGCCCGCTTAACTGTTGCCTGTGCTCTTCACCCACCATAGAAAATAAATTGTGTGGACTGCCTCAATAAAACGCTACGTCGTGAAAAAGAATAAAAATAAAAAACAGTATATGTTGTACTTTGGAACAAGTTTATATTTTAAATTGTGTATATTTGTGTAAATGATTATTGTACTATAGAAAGAGTATATGCTAACAGAATCTATAAATTGCTTGTACAGAGATAGAAAGCTATCTGCTGAATGGTGAATAAATGTGCTGTTCATGGGAATGCTCTCTTGTTTTTTTTTTTTTTCTTTAGGTATCTTGACCTAAAGGATATTTTATATTGGGATCAATGCAATAGACTGCATTTTACATTTATTATGTACAGTCATGGCCAAAAATATCGGCACCTTGGTAAATATGATCAAAGAAGGCTGTGAAAATTAATCTCCATTGTTAATCCTTTTGATCTTTTATTTAAAAAATTCACAAAAATCTAACCTTTCATTGGATAATAAGAATTTAAAATGGGGAGAAATATCATTATGAAATAAATGTTTTTCTCTAATACACATTGGCCACAATTAACGGCACCCTTTTATTCAATACTTTTTGAAACCTCCATTTACCAGTTTAACAGCTCTGAGTTTTCTCCTATAATGCCTGAAGAGGTTAGAGAACACCTGACAAGAGATCAGAGACCATTCCTTCATCCAGAATCACTCCAGACCCTTTAGATTCCCAGCTCCATGTTGGTGCTTCTTCTCTTCAGTTCACCCCACTCAGGACTGGAATGGCCATAGCAGAAGCTTGGTTTTGTGCTCAGTGACCCATTTTTGTGTTGTTTTTGAGGTTTGTGTTTGGATTATTGTACGGTTGGAAGATCCAAACATGGCCCATTATAAGATTTCTAACAGAGTCAATCACTTATTGATTTTTTATCTGTTGGTATTTGATAGAATCCATGATGCCATGTTTCTGAACAAGATGTCCAGGACCTCCAGCAGAAATATAGGCCCACAACATCAAAAATACAGCAGTGTATTTCATTGTACACATGGGGTACTTTTTATCCCTGTGTTCACCAACCCCATCTTGAGTGTTTGCTGCTAAAAAGCTAATTTTTTTTAGTTTCATCTGACCATAGAAGCCAGTCCCATTTGAAGTTCCAGTCGTGTCTGAAAACTGAATATGCTGGAGATTGTTTTTGGATGAGCTAGGAGAATTTTTCTTGAAACCCTCCCAAACAACATGTGATGTAGGTGCTGTTTGACAATTTTTTTTTTAAGGTTTCCTGCCCCCGAGACTATTTTCTGCAATTCTCCAGCTGTGGTCCTTGGAGAGTCTTTAGCCACTCAAACTCTCCTTCTCACTGTGCATTAGGACGATATAGACACACGTCCTCTTCCAGGCAGTTTCGTAACATTTTATGTTGATTGGAAATTCTTAATTATTGCCCTGATGGTGGAAATGGGAATTTTCACTGCTCTAGCTCTTTTCTTAAAGCCACTTCACTAATTTGTGAAGCTCAATTATCTTTTGCTGCACATCAGAAATATATTCTTTGGTTTTTCTCATTGTGATGGATGATTAAGGGAATTTGGGCTTTGTTTCCCCTCCTATTTATATTTCTGTGAAACAGGAAGCCATGGCTGGATAATTTCATGATCACCCTGGAGTGCTTAAAAATTGTGAATATGAATGGAAATATACTTCAGAGATATTTTACTCATAAGAATTTCCAGGAGTACCAATAATTGTGTCCAACGTGTATTAGAGAAAAACATTTCATAATGATATTTCCCCCCCATTTTAAATTCTTATTATCCAATGAAAGGTTAGATTTTTGTGATTTTTTTAAAATAAAAGATCAAAAGGTTTAACAATGCAAATTAATTATCACAGCCTTCTTTGATCATATTTACCAAGGGTGCCGTTTTTTGGCCATGACTGTATATCATATGGTGAACATACAGTTGAGGTCAGAATTATTAGCCCCTTTGGTAAATATGAGCAAAGAAGACTGTGAAAATAAATTTGCATTGTTTATTCTTTTGATCCGTCATTCAAAAACTTCACAAAAATCTAACCTTTAAGTAAAACAACTGAAAGTGGAGGAAAATTACATTATGAAATAAATTTTTTTCTCCAATACATGTTAGTCAATGAGTAAAACCAAAGAATTTAGTTCTGATGTGCAGCAAAAGGTTGTTGAGCTTCAAGTGACTGCAAGAAAATAGCTAAAGCATTGAAAATTGCCATATCGACCATTATGGTAATAATTAAGAAGTTTCAATCAAATGTAGATGTTACGAATTTGCCTGAAGAGTATGTGTATGCAGCAGTGTCTTTGAGTGGCCAAAGACTCTCCAAGAACCACAGCTGCAGAAACTTAGTTGAGACATGGGGAGAGAAAGCCTCAAGAATAAAAATAAATTCTATATATTATATACAGTATATATATATATACAGTGGGTACGGAAAGTATTCAGACCCCCTTAAATTTTTCACTCTTTGTTATATTGCAGCCATTTGCTAAAATCATTTAAGTTCATTTTTTTCCTCATTAATGTACACACAGCAGCCCATATTGACAGAAAAACACAGAATTGTTGACATTTTTGCAAATTTATTAAAAAAGAAAAACTGAAATATCACATGGTCCTAAGTATTCAGACCCTTTGCTCAGTATTTAGTAGAAGCACCCTTTTGATCTAATACAGCCATGAGTCTTTTTGGGAAAGATGCAACAAGTTTTTCACACCTGGATTTGGGGATCCTCTGCCATTCCTCCTTGCAGATCCTCTCCAGTTCTGTCAGGTTGGATGGTAAACGTTGGTGGACAGCCATTTTTAGGTCTCTCCAGAGATGCTCAATTGGGTTTAAGTCAGGGCTCTGGCTGGGCCATTCAAGAACAGTCACGGAGTTGTTGTGAAGCCACTCCTTCGTTATTTCAGCTGTGTGCTTAGGGTCATTGTCTTGTTGGAAGGTAAACCTTCGGCCCAGTCTGAGGTCCTGAGCACTCTGGAGAAGGTTTTCGTCCAGGATATCCCTGTACTTGGCCGCATTCATCTTTCCCTCGATTGCAACCAGTTGTCCTGTCCCTGCAGCTGAAAAACACCCCCACAGCATGATGCTGCCACCACCATGCTTCACTGTTGGGACTGTATTGGACAGGTGATGAGCAGTGCCTGGTTTTCTCCACACATACCGCTTAGAATTAAGGCCAAAAAGTTCTATCTTGGTCTCATCAGACCAGAGAATCTTATTTCTCACCATCTTGGAGTCCTTCATGCGGGCTTTCATGTGTCTTGCACTGAGGAGAGGCTTCCGTCGGGCCACTCTGCCATAAAGCCCCGACTGGTGGAGGGCTGCAGTGATGGTTGACTTTCTACAACTTTCTCCCATCTCCCGACTGCATCTCTGGAGCTCAGCCACAGTGATCTTTGGGTTCTTCTTTACCTCTCTCAACAAGGCTCTTCTCCCCCGATAGCTCAGTTTGGCCGGACAGCCAGCTCTAGGAAGGGTTCTGGTCGTCCCAAACGTCTTCCATTTAAGGATTATGGAGGCCACTGTGCTCTTAGGAACCTTAAGTGCAGCAGAAATTTTTTTGTAACCTTGGCCAGATCTGTGCCTTGCCACAATTCTGTCTCTGAGCTCTTCAGGCAGTTCCTTTGACCTCATGATTCTCATTTGCTCTGACATGCACTGTGAGCTTTAAGGTCTTATATAGACACGTGTGTGGCTTTCCTAATCAAGTCCAATCAGTATAATCAAACACAGCTGGACTCAAATGAAGGTGTAGAACCATCTCAAGGATGATCAGAAGAAATGGACAGCACCTGAGTTAAATATATGAGTGTCACAGCAAAGGGTCTGAATACTTAGGACCATGTGATATTTCAGTTTTTCTTTTTTAATAAATCTGCAAAAATGTCAACAATTCTGTGTTTTTCTGTCAATATGGGGTGCTGTGTGTACATTAATGAGGAAAGAAAATGAACTTAAATGATTTTAGCAAATGGCTGCAATATAACAAAGAGTGAAAAATTTAAGGGGGTCTGAATACTTTCTGTCCCCACTGTATATATATATTATGATTATGCCAAATTAATTATTTCTAATTATCTAAATATATCACCACTCCTAGTTTATGTACATAAACAATTCTTTGAAAGTGAGGGGATTTGAAGTGAAAAAGATTGGTAACCACTTGTGTAATAGGAACTGGGCAGAAAGTGTCTTTTTTAATATACAGCTTAGTTTGAAATTTTTAAGAGATGTGGTTGATTACGAAGCTTAAAGAATAGCATTTTTTTTCTTTCTACTTTAGTAAGTGCTACCAAATACATTTCAAGAATGCAGTGAATGCTGCTTTATGTTAGCTAACAGCTAGACAGTCCACTCTTCACTGACACCTACTGTAACATCACAGTCACACCATGAGCGGGGAAATTTTTTAACATATTGATACACTGCTCTTACATTTTTGACATGCAAAGATATTTTAGTGTTCATTTAGGTGTGTGGCATACCCACCAATTCACTATCTCGACAAATTAGAATACTTCATAAGACCAATAAAAAAAAAAAAAAAAAACATTTTTAGTGAATTGTTGGCCTTCTGGAAAGTATGTTCATTTACTGTATATCTACTCAATACTTGGTAGGGGCTCCTTTTGCTTTAATTACTGCCTCAATCGGCGTGACATGGAGGTGATCAGTTTGTGGCACTGCTGAGGTGGGATGGAAGCCCAGGTTTCTTTGACAGTGGCCTTCAGCTCATCTGCATTTTTTGGTCTCTTGTTTCTCATTTTCCTCTTGACAATACCCCATAGATTCTCTATGGGGTTCAGGTCTGGTGAGTTTGCTGGCCAGTCAAGCACACCAACACCATGGTCATTTAACCAACTTTTGGTGCTTTTGGCAGTGTGGGCAGGTGCCAAATCCTGCTGGAAAATGAAATCAGCATCTTTAAAAAGCTGGTCAGCAGAAGGAAGCATGAAGTGCTCCAAAATTTCTTGGTAAACGGTTGCAGTGACTTTGGTTTTCAAAAAACACAATGGACCAACACCAGCAGATGACATTGCACCCCAAATCATCACAGACTGTGGAAACTTAACACTGGACTTCAAGCGACTTGGGCTATGAGCTTCTCCACCCTTCCTCCAGACTCTAGGACCTTGGTTTCCAAATGAAATACAAAACTTGCTCTCATCTGAAAAGAGGACTTTGGACCACTGGGCAACAGTCCAGTTCTTCTTCTCCTTAGCCCAGGTAAGACACCTCTGACGTTGTCTGTGGTTCAGGAGTGGCTTAACAAGAGGAATACGACAACTGTAGCCAAATTCCTTGACACGTCTGTGTGTGGTGGCTCTTGATGCCTTGACCCCAGCCTCAGTCCATTCCTTGAAGTTCACCCAAATTCTTGAATCGATTTTGCTTGACAATCCTCATAAGGCTGCGGTTCTCTCGGTTGGTTGTGCATCTTTTTCTTCCACACTTTTTCCTTCCACTCAACTTTCTGTTAACATGCTTGGATACAGCACTCTGTGAACAGCCAGCTTCTTTGGCAATGAATGTTTGTGGCTTACCCTCCTTGTGAAGGGTGTCAATGATTGTCTTCTGGACAACTGTCAGATCAGCAGTCTTCCCCATGATTGTGTAGCCTAGTGAACCAAACTGAGAGACCATTTTGAAGGCACCTTTGCAGGTGTTTTGAGTTGATTAGCTGATTGGCATGTCACCATATTCTAATTTGTTGAGATAGTGAATTGGTGGGTTTTTGTTAAATGTGAGCCAAAATCATTACAATTAAAAGAACCAAAGACTTAAACTACTTCAGAGAATGTAGAGACACAGCTTTAAATTATAAAAGAGATATAGTTTTCTGTTAAGGCTTTTTATATATATATATATATATATATATATATATATATATACAGTGGGTACGGAAAGTATTCAGACCCCCTTCACTTTTTTCAATTTTGTTATGTTGCAGCCTGATACTACAATTGTTTAAATTCATTTTTTTTCTCATTAAATCTACACTCTGTACCTCGTAATGATGAAGTGAAAACAGAATTTTAGAAATGTCTGTAAATTTATTAAAAAGAAAAAACTGAAATATCACATTTACATAAGTATTAAGACCCTTTGCAACAACACTTGAAATTTCGCTCAGGTGCCTTCCATGTCTCTTGATCATTGCAGAGATGTTTCTACACCTTGATTGGAGTCCGCCTGTGGTAAATTAAATTGATTGGACATGATTTGGAAAGGCACACACCTCTCTGTAAAAGGCCTCACAGCTGATAATGCATATCAGAGCGAAAACCAAGCCACGAGGTCAAAGGAACTGCCTGCAGAGCTCAGACACAGGATTGTATTGAGGCACAGATCTGGGGAAGGCTACAAAAAAAATTCTGCTCCACTGAAGGTTCCCAAGAGCACAGTGGCTTCCATAATTCTCAAATGGAAGAAGGTTGGCACAACCAGGACTCTTCCAAGAGCTGGTCCCCAGCCAAACTGAGCAATTGATGGAGAAGGGGCTTGTCTAGACTGGTGACCAAGAACCTGGTGGTCACTCTAGTTGAGCTCCATGATCATATATGCAGATGGGAGAAACCTACAGAAGGACAAACATCACTGCAACACTCCACCGATCTGGGCTTTGTGGCAGTGTGGCCAAACTCAATCCTCTCCTCAGTGAAGACACATGAAAACACACTTGGAATTTGCAATAAAGCACCTAAAGGACCCTCAGACTCTGAGAAACAAGATTACCTGGTCTGATGAACCTCAATTCTAAGCATCATGTTTGAAGGAAACCGGCTCTTCTCATCACCTGCAGAGTACCATCCCAAAAGTAAAGTGTGGTGGTAGCAGCCTCATGCTGTTGGGCTGTTTTTCAGCGGCAGGGACTGAGGAACTCATCAGAGTAGAAGAAAAGCTCAATGCACCAAAATATTGAGATAGCCTTAATGAAAACCCAGTCCAGGGCATTCAAAACCTCAGACTGGGCCGAAGGTTCACCTTCTTACATGACAATGACCCTAAGCACACAGCCAAGGCAACACAGGAGTGGCTTAGGGACAACTCTGTGAATGTCCTAGAGTGACCCAGCCAGAGCCCTGACTTGAACCCTATCCAACATCTCTGGAGAGACCTGAAAAAGGCTGTCAACAGACGGTCCCCATCCAACCTGACCGAGCTTGAGAGGATTTGCAAAGAAGAATGGCAGAAATTCCCCCAATCCAGTTGTGCAAAGCTTGTTGTGTCATACCCAAAAAGACTCGAGGCTGTAATTGCTGCCAAAGGTGTTTCAATTAAGTACTGAGTAAAGGGTCTGAATACTTATGTAAATGTGATATTTCAGTTTTTTCTTTTTAATAAATTTACAAACAATTCTAAAATTCTGTTTTCACTTTGTCATTATAAAGGACAGAGTGTAGAGTAATGAGAAAAAAAATGAATTTAAACAATTGTAGTATCAGACTGCAACATAACAAAATTGAAAAAAGTGAAGGGGGTCTGAATACTTTCCGTACCCACTGTATATGTGTGTGTGTATTCACTCACACACACACACACAGTGGTGTGAAAAATTGTTGGCCCCCTTCCTGATTTTTTAAATTTTTTTTGCATGTTTGTCACACTTTAATAGCTATGTTTCCATCCACCTATTTTAATGCGCATTTTGGACTATCGCATAAAAAATTCGCTGGATGGAAACGCCAAGATGCGCATAAATTCAGAAAATGTGCATAAAAAAATTATGCGCACAACTGAGTAGGATAAACTTTTTATCCGATAAGAAAAAATGCGCATAAACTTCGATGGAAACACATTTACCGAATAAATTCCTCCATGCGCATCAAAAAAGTCATGACTTTGCGCTATGAGACGGGATAACTTGACTAACCAGCTGCCCGATCTCGTTCACAGCATCTATAAGTTGTTGTAGTCACTCTGAAAAGCCTGAGCAAAGTCTGTCATCAAAGTATTTCTGTATAATTGTCTTACACGACTGTGTTCCCAAACAGCTGGCATCCTCCTCAGAACGCAGTGACAGCATTTATTGTGTATCGTCTGCTCTCTCTGAGGCGCAAGTAATTTATATCATATATGAAAATTATTATATTCAGTGGCTTCTCCTATATTCTTAGTAATATTTAGTGCCACAGTTTACCAGGAAGTGACGAATTTGTTCTCTTTGACTCATTGGATGGAAAGGGTGCTTTATTCGCATATGTTTTATGCGATATTCCAGTTTTGCGCATAAGTTTAATTCGAATCTTTGGATGGAAACATAGCTAATGTTTCAGATCATCAAACAAATTTAAATATTAATCAAAGATAACACAAGTAAACACAACATGAAGTTTTTAAATGAAGGTTTCACTTTTTCACACAGAGCCATGTGGGTTTGGATTTTGTTTCCCTTCACCAAAAAAAAAAAAAAAAAAAAAACCCTTCATTTAAAAACTGCATGTTGTGTTTACTTGTGTTATATTTGATTAATATTTAATATTTATTTATTTGATGATCTGAAACATTAAAGTGTGACAAACATGCAAAAAAATTAAAAAAAAATCAGGAAGGGGGCCAACAATTTTATTGTATAAATTGACACATCGGGGCTAAATTAATCATCTTCATTTATTTATGTCTACAGATTTTAATGTATGGTGGTTTTCAAAACAGCTTAACAAAATTTGTCATGCTCTCCTCCAAATTGACATTAAGAACTGTATTAAAACTATTTAGAAATGCCTTTCAGAATCAGTGTATTTCATATATTCCAGTTTCAGTTCAATTTCTTTTTGTATTTTGTAATTAAAAAAAAAATATTTTCATGGTGTATTTTGTATAAAAAAACTAAACTTTATACAAAATACACCATGATTTCCTTCAAATTGACATTAAGAACTCTGTTTAAACTAATATGTCTATGTAATATGTCACTTAATGTTTCATTGAGGTTTGAGTTGCTTTCAGTTTTATGCGTTCTGAATGAAGGAATGTCTCCGCTTTCTAAGATATAGCCTAATTATTTTTTTCTAATGTTTAATTTAATAAAATTTGATAAAAAATTAGCCTTCCCATTACAAGGTGATATTTGACTCCTTAAAGTGATTTACAGGAGAATTTTATTTTTACCTTTGTAATGGCATTTTTTCTAACTTTATTAAAAGTATGTCATCTTTTGTCAAATTTAAAAAATACATTTATAAGCTTTTTAAAATTTCTAATTAAAACAATAGAATAAGAACAAGTAGAATAAGATACCAATCAAATTAAATCAGTATTAACAAAATTATTATTTTCCATTGAAGTGGAACAGAAGAACACAAAAGTGGCTTGTAGGTGTATTTTCAGACGTTTAATGTGTTTCAGAGTTGGCATGAGTGCAATTAAATTTATTAATTCATGCTGAGATTAATATTTTAAATATAAAATTTGAATAGGTTATAGAAATATTAAATGATTTAAATAACTGAAAGATACCTTAAACAATGAAACTAAAACTGCCAGCAGGTGGCGATAAGGCACTGATTTGATCACTGAATCATTCATTAAATTTATTCGTTCGAACGGCTGATTCATTCAGGAATAAAGCAAGTGACTGCCTGCGTCCCAATGTGCATACTATCCATCCTAAATTCTATGTGATATTAGTAAATTTCAATACTATTTAGGGCAGATAGGGTGGGTAGTATGCACATTGGGACGCAGGGACTGTCTTTATGAATCTGCAATTGAATCATTGACTCACTAGATTCGTTTAAAAAACGCATGTTCATTCATGAACGAGACGCTGTGTTTGAATGGAGATGCGCAGCGGCTCAGCTGTGTCTTTGATTCAAATTATTTTCGTCGACGAAATAGAGCAAAATCAGGCAACAGTGTTATAGTAAGACAATGTAAGTTTGTAATGTAGTAATGTAAGAATGGTTTAAATTATGCGCAATCCCGTGCCGAAATTCAAGCCCTGATACACACATATATTATGTAAACAAAAACTTGTATTTTTGATGCGATTAATCGTTTGACAGCACTTAAAATAAATAAATAAATAATATATATATATATATATATATATATATATATATATATATATATATATATATATATATATATATTATTAGTTGCTATGTCATAATTTTGATACAATAAGAAAATGAGATGGATTAATGTCAGAGTAGATATGTTGCAGTTGTAAAAAGTAATGGCAAGTAAAGTTGTGGCACATTTTATGTTGGATGTTTTTAAGAGTCACTGGAATGTAGATGACTGTTTTGTGAGACTTCATGGTGTAATTTTATTCCTTTAGAAGGACAAAACTGGTCCATTATTCGTGGACGTTAAATGCCAATGAAATGCAAGGTATCCACACAAAGGATTTATGTGCAGTATATGCACTTTGTCAAGTTAGTCTGTATCTGCTCTGTCAGTGCTCTTTGTTTCATCAGTAATCAAATATGTCTAATTTTATGCAAATTGTAGATATTTCTTAAAATTGACAGCATGGTGGTTGTTTTTTAGATGGATTTAAGAAACCGCAACAATGATTTTTTGTTATGTTTAAACAGACAGCACAGAGACAGATGGAAAAAAAAAAACACACCCACACACATTGAACCCCTCTCTCAATGCCATTAACTTGTTGTTGACTGCCAGTGCTAAATCATAGGATAAAATCAGCTCAGGGATAAGACAGAATTATCCAGTCTTGCTTTAGTGCTGTGCTGGTGGAGGTACAGTATTGTTTCTGAATGCCAACCCAACATGATGAGTGACACTGTGCCAATATCAGATGGTGGGCTTGAGTTTTGTAAATAACACCATGTGGTTTAGGAGAGGGGTTGTAAAACATTTGATGCCAAGAAGTACCCCTAAAAACCTTCCTAAAATATCAAGGCAGCTACATACCTCTTTAAAGGTTTGGGGTTGGTAAGATTTTTTTAAAAAAATGTTTTATGAAGAAGTCTCTTATGCTCACCAAGGCTGAAATTATTTGATGATAAAACTGTAATATTGTGAAATATTATTACAATGTAAAATAACCATTTTCTTTTGACTATTTAAAATGCAATTTATTCCTGCAATGGCAAATCTGAATTTTCAGTAGCTATTACTCCAATCTTCAGTGTCACATGATCCTTCAGAGCTCATTCTGTTATGATTTGGTGCTCATGAAACATTATTAATATTATAAATGTTGAAAACAGTTGTGGTTTTTTAATAGATTTACATAAGCTGTTTTACTTTAGGTAATCACCGATTATTTCACTGATTAATCAATAGAATTTGACTCCAAGCTTTTGAATGGTATATTGTATAATGTTAAAAAAGCTTTTTATTTCAGATAAATGCTGATCTCTGGATCTTTCTATTCATCAAATAATCCTGAAAAAAAATACTCAGCTGTTTTAAATAATAATAATAATAATAATAATAGTAATAAATGTTTCTTGAGCAGCAAATCAACATATTAGAATGATTTCTGAAGGATGATGTGACTGAAGACTGGAGTAATGATGCTGAAAATTTAGCTTTGATCACAAGAATAAATTACATTTTAAAATATATTCAAATAGAAAGCAGTTATTTTAAATTGTAAAAATATTTCACAATATTACTGTTTTTGCTGTATTTTGGGTCAAATAAATGCAGGCTTGGTGAACAGAAGAGACTTCTTAAAAAAAAACAAAAAAAAAAAAAACAAAATTTTAACGTTATCGTTCAAAAACTTTTGACTGGTAGAGTAATCTCTCTTATAATACCTTACTGGGTTATGATAATCAAAACAGTCCTGAGCTAGATTAAGCTGTGATTTTTTTTATTTATGAATATTTTTTTTGTGTTTATTTCGTTATTGAGAGGAAAGCGCGCATCATTTACATATCGAAACGCCGCTCGACTCGAGTGCGTTTGCTCTGAAGCAGCGTTGTGTCTTTTCTTCTCTTGAATTGCATCCAGGAGAGCTGAATTACTCTTGCGCTACAGCGCCACACTGGTCAAACCTCAGTATTGCAGGCTCTTACATTAGGTCATATGAGATCAAACGACTACTTGACGACAATTTTTTAGTGTCGACGTTGTCGATAATGTCGACTAATCGTTTCAGCCCTATTTTACTTTTTCTTAAATCTTGGATGAATAGAAAGCTCAGATTGTTTTTAAATTTAATTTAATAATTTTCTTTAAAACCTAATGCCTTTTGTTGTATCACACTGTTTATGTATGTTTTTTTTTTTTTTTTTAATTAAAAATGGCTTTATTGCACAGAAGCCAAAAAAAACAAAAAAACAAACAACAACACAAAACACTTTTTGGATGCTGTCTTGATTTTTATTTATTTATTTATTTATTTATTTATTTTAACAGTGATAGAGAGACTGTTGAAGCAGATAAAACATAAAATGTGTGTTAAATCCCTTATTTTTGAGCCAAATAAATGGCTCAAAAATAAGGGATTTGTTTTACTCGAAACAGATGTGAGGTATTTGTTTAGCAGTCCTGAGATGTTTTCATCAACACACCCTTTCTGAGTCACAGAGTGTTTTATCAGAATGATGTCTCCTTTCAGAATGTGTGGAATGCAGTGACTGTTAAGAGGCCAATCTTTATTTCCCCCTCCTGTAGGTTGTTACAGCTGAACTTGTAATGAACAGTTCAGACTACAGGTGGTCCACAGATCGAGTTTTAGCTCCAGTAGTGGATTATCTTGAAACTCAATTGGTCTTTGACTGGTCACAGGCTGTGCTCGATCTGCTCCTGTCGTCTCGTGTTTCCTGCATTCCCAGAAGAGACTATACTGTCCTCCTCCTCTGGTTTCTGACCCTTTTAATGTAATTAGTGGGGTTACGGATGAACTCCAGTTTTAGAGTGACCATTGACACAACTGACCATTGTGCACAATGGAAATTTGACTTCTACAGCATATACTACTTGTATTTTCATGCATAGATTAGACTTCAAATCAAACATTTTTTTTCCTTTTTTTTTTTTGTAAAGAGTTCATAATTGCTTCCTCTTCACTGTCATGAGAGCATCTTTTGTGTAGTGCTCATTTCTTTGCAATTACAGTTCATACAAGTGCTTTGTTAAAGAGCTTCATCATTAGAGTTCTTGCCAAAATTTTTGTAAGCTCAGTTGGGTTTATTCAGTTGGTGCTTTATACAAAATCACTATTTCTTTATCTTCTCACCAGTTACTTGGCAGGTATTATGTTTTTGGAAAAGAAATAATAACTTACAATTAAGCTAGTAATTTGTTTTTGACAACATTCATCTATGTAGGAAAAATTACCGTGTACAGTATCTGTATTAACCAGTAGGTGTCACAATAACACTACGAAAAGAAGGCATTGAGGCAAGAACCATTTTCAAGAACTTTTAAATGTATGCTTTCATAACCAGCTCATTTTTGTGCCATCTTTAATTTTAAGATGAGCTGCATATAACTGATAAAGAAAGCTGAGGTGATAAGAAGAAAGGAAGTGAAGGTTATACTTTTAAATCCAACAATGACTTTACCTTTCTTGATTATTTATTTATTTATGTATTTATTTTTTTAATTTTTACTTCTACTTCCCAGTTTCCCTATAATTAAACAGAAACTATTACATTGCTTTGGTCATTTCATTAACAGATGGAAAATAAACAATGCTCGTTTTAGTCTTACTTTCTCTGAATGCTTTTTTAAAACAACCTATTATTAAATATTGCAATGTTTTAAGTTGTCAAGATGATGGTGATTAGAATTTTTTTTTTTTTTTTGAAGACAAAATAGTTAACCTTTACCATGTCATTATGTACATGAAAAGAGTGGAGATGTTAAACCTGTGTGTGTGCATATATGTCTGTGTGTGTGTACATACACGTAGTTGTTTTTGGTGTTTGGCTTAGTTTTATGTTAAAATCATTATTACACTCTTATACTTTTTGTTCTCTTAATATTTTGAATTGTTTGTAGCTTTATTTTGTTTTCATTTAAATGTTAAGTTTAGAAATTGTCTCATGCATTTCTCATTTTTATTTAATTTTTTTAATGTGTGTGTATATGTACTATTTATAAAGTTTTAGCTTTTAGGTTTGGATCAGTTTTAGTTGTTTTAATACTACAATTGATTGTTTCTGTTGTCCTCATTTGTAAGTCGCTTTGGATAAAAGCATCTGCTAAATGACTAAAAGTAAAGTAAAAAGTAAAATAAAAGTAAACCTCAGTTAGTTTTTGCAGACCCTCTAGATGTTATTAATATAAAGGTTAATAGGGCGACTAAGGAAAGTGACCATTTAACATTGCTGAGTAAGTGGCTTGATGTTAGAGTTAAACTCATGAAAGAAACCTGCAACTCCTATGAGAGAGAAATATTACATTTCAACCTTTTATGTTCACTCTTAAATTAGTTTTTTGGGGTTAGTTTTTTGCCAAAAAACCTTTTCTTTTTTGGGTTCCCAAAAGAACCTTTCAGTGAGCAGTTATGATTATGAAGAACATTTTAATAATCTAAACAATCCTCTTCCACCATAAAGAAACTTATGTTCAATGGAAAGGTTCCATGGATGTTAAAGGCTCTTTATGGAACCATCAGTGCTAATAAAGAACATTTTATTAAGAGTTTTTCTTTTTCTTTTCTTTTTTTTTTTGGGGGGGGGGTGCCATAAATGTGAATCATAAAGTTAATGTCACATTCTTGGAAGTTGCTCTGCAGTGTTCCTTAGACCAGATTAATTTGTTTGAATGCGCAGTATTCTTGGAGGGACAAATGAATCATTGCATGTTTAGTGTGTCATGCAGGGATCAACGCTAAGGATTATTTCTACTGGCCCAGTCGGGCCAGTGGTACAAATTTTTACTTGCCCTGCCAACATTTTCACTGGCCCTGCCACAAAAAAATAAAATAGTTGCTGTTATCATTGTTTTTGATCTGTTATCTTGTATTCTAATAAATAAGCTTATATGACACCAATATTTTAGAAATCAATTAAATTTTATAATTCTCTATTCCTATTTCAATACCACAGCAAAAATCACTAGCCGAAAATAAGCATAGATATAAAGTTTAAACATTATTAAAGACAAGTGACAGCCAGTAAATAAGAACAAATGAGCAAATTACAGGTAATAGCACAAAGAAACATAGGCCTATAGCACAAAGATAGAAATGAAATGATGCTTTAGGTTTTTATGTTTGTAGATGTTCAGGTACAGAAATTGAAAAATCGCATATAAAATAACATTTGAATATTCTTCACTCTGTGTTGCACCTTGATTTTTCATAGCAATTTGAAATTAGAGGCAGCCACTGCATTTTAATCATGGATTAATCCACAAAAAAAACAAAAAACAAACATGTGCAATGTTTTATTTATAGTAGACTGTATAAGTTCAAATCTGAAGCAAAAAAACAGAACGACCCGTCTTTAGCTTTGTGAAATTATACTAACGTTACATAAAACATCGGCACGAAACAGAAACAGCAGACGGGCTGAATGAGATGCAGTTTCACTCTCTGACTGCAGGCGGCGCTCATGGAACAGTGATACAGCGTTTCCTTGGTTACCACTGTAAAGACAGCAGCGCTGCGTGTATCAACACCAATTTAATATGCATTTTACGGAGATGAGATGAAAAGAAAACACCATTTCTGAAAACAGTCAGTTCCCCTCAGAAACATATTCATATAAAATTCAATATTTGGATTTTCTTCCTATATTTCACACGTTGTGAACAGTTCT
Source organism: Spinibarbus caldwelli (assembly GCA_039654775.1). Classification (NCBI taxonomy): domain Eukaryota; kingdom Metazoa; phylum Chordata; class Actinopteri; order Cypriniformes; family Cyprinidae; genus Spinibarbus; species Spinibarbus caldwelli. The sequence goes on from CM077254.1 coordinate 15,477,066, forward strand.
GCCTACTAGTGCTACAGTATTTTCTCCTTTTTGTGTCCGTCTTCATCGTCTCTGGCCTTTGTTAACAGCCGTTTACAGACTAATTATAATAATAACGTAATATTTCCACATAAATGACATTTGGGAAAATGATTGCAGAGCAGTTTGTGTGCAAGCATGGAACAGAAGATGCTCTCAAATGAAACAAAAAATGTCGGGTCGATCGGTGCATCTGTACTCCAGTGTATAAATTCAATATAGATTAATCATTGTTAAAATTACTTGCCAAGAGGGGTATTTTGACACACTTTTGTATGTATTTGCGCGTTCAGGTGGCTCGTGCGTGTCAGAGACGCAGCTGTCTGTGTGTGCACTGTTCACACAGAACAGAACACAGCACGCAAGTACTGAAAGGAGTTGTCTTTTGCGCCCAAATGCTTTTTAATCGCTTGAATTTTAAAATTAACAAGGCTTAAAAATGCATGCAAATGATAAAATTTCGTGACGACGTTGCAGTGACCCGATCGGGCAAGTGACAAATCAGTCTACTGTTCCGTGCGTCTTTCATCGGGCAGTCCTTATTGTCGAGACCTGTCATGTGTAAGTGCATGGCAAGCCCAAAATCTCAAATGTTACTGATTTTATTTATTTATTTATTCATTTATTTTAAATGCAGCTTATGCAAGTTGCTCTGGTTGAGTCATAAGCTCTTCAGTTTAGCAGAGTAGGTGCAGTTGCCAGTGCAGGTTTTCAAATTTGTCAGGTGACATTCCGGGCTACCCTTCAGAAGGCATTGTCCTGGTCTAAATGTTCAGCTCCCCCATCTGTCTCCAGTAAGGGAGGGAGACAGAGCAACAGAGCATGCGAGTGGGAGAGAAAAGGATTTTGGTGCAGCTCATAATGCAGCAACAACAACAACAAGGGAACATAACATGGTGAGGGTCAACCAAACAACTCTCATTACCGCTAATTATGATGCCAGATTGATTTCTCTGTTATGGACTTGCAAGAATGCACTTGAGGATGAAAAATTAAGATTTGAGTTGGAAAGAGGGGAGTATAAGCCCAAACAAGCCCAAATAAATTCAGCTTTTGTAGTTGCCGTTATACATCCAGAGCCAAAACAACTTGATGGATTTTACAGGGAGCTTTCATTCTCATGCTGTTCTGACAGCCCCTGCCTTCTCTTCACCTCCCTACATTTGGACTAGAGGAGTCTGAGCAGCTTAATGTAAAATGTTCCCACAGTGATGGGTAGACATCTGCTGTAGTACTGCAGGACTTGTTGATTGAGATTTGGAAAATTTAGTTGGAATCCTGTCTGAATGTCACAGGATGACTTCTTCTGTTGGCAAGACATCCTCACATACAGTAAGTGTCTCTAAAATTAGCAATGTAGGAAAGGAACAAGGACAAAAGTTAGAGTACGAGGTTGTATGGTGTGAGAGCAGGATGCTCTTGCCTCATTAAAAGGCCAAATGGCAGTATTGGGCTTGCTGAATAGAACAATGAAAGAAGCAATTACAGAAGCTGCCAGTGATACTTTTCTTTATCGCAATATGTTCTGCTGCCTTAATGGTGCATTTAACTTCAGACTGACCTAAATGAAAAGGATGAGACTTTTCAAATGCTGAAAACAACAATGCCAGGAAAAATAAGTGCAACTATCAAGGCCAGCGCAATTATATCCAATTTTTCTCATCCTATTGCCTCTGTTGTCACTGATTTTTTTATTTTTTTTTTTAAATATTTTTATTTATTTATTTATTTATTTTTTTTGTGTTAATTTGTAATGAAAGGTAATTTTCTTATTCAGGTTCTGTCACTCAGGTTTCAAATACTACACCTAGAGTTTTCTAAGTAAGTCACGATAACTTGCTCCCCTTGGTGGCTGCACTTATTACCTGGTGTGATGAAAAGCTCACTGGAAACTAAGCTGTTGTCAAGGCCAGCAGGACGTTGTCTCTTCCAACTGTAGCATGAAATGTAGGTTGTATGCATTTCCTTGCATTCTACAAAAGATACTTCGATATGTTTTTTAACAATTTGTTCTAATGCACACTGTGACTTTAAAAGGGGACGATATGAGTCAAACATGATCGTTGACTTTTTTTTTTTTTTTTGAATGCATTGGAGATTGGAAAACTTAAAATATGACTGATAATTTCAAATTCTATACAGGTATGTCATTTTGACAGAGAAAGACATTTAAAACCCATTTAAACCTAGTGTAAAATGATCCCTGTAAAGGCAGGTTAGGTGATTTGATTCAAAACCATTTTTCTGGTTTAAAGTCTCTTCACATCTTAAAGCCTATGATGCTGACATGGCATTAAATATATATATATACACTACTTCACATCTCTGTGTGGTGGTCTGAGGGCAATGATAGGCTGTACTACCTGCCTGTCAATATATGTATTTGCATATCTCCACGCACCCTGCTTGCGCAGACGTCATCAGCACGTTCCATTGTACTATTGCAGACCGAGCGAGAATGGAAGGCATTATTATTGTAATATTGTGCACTTTGTACTGTAATGTTTTCTCACCGATGAATGAGACATGAGGTAATCTGACAGCTTTGCATTCAACCCTCCACCATACCAGCTCTCATTGTGTTCTTGGTTGGCCTCTGGTCTGCCTGTGCACGTTTGTGTGTTTTGGAGGAGGCGTGGCTTTGGAGAGTGATTTGCAGGGTGGGAGGAATCTTACTGACAAAGCTATCTTGCTATTGCTAGTCTCCCCGAAATCACCTACCTTACCTTTAAATTTATGGTAAAAAGCTGTCAGTTGTAGTTGTCAAAGTCACTGCAACAATACAGTTTCTGGTATTACAATGTTGGTGAATATATTGTACAGCTTATTGTATATTTCATTACATCATGTAATGTTAATATACCATCTAAGCTGCTACTAAAATTTGATAATCAGAGTTCATTGGCCTGTCCATAAAACATTGGCAGTGCTCATATTTAGAGGGTGCACAGGATCATGCACATACAACACAAAAATAATGCAATAAACGTGAACTAAGCAAGAGAAAATATAACACAAAACACCCTAATGTACACTACTACTAACAAACATAATAAGAAAAAAATATTTATATAAAATCATTATTTAATCATGTCACACACATCCTGGAAACATCCTTTTACTGTTTTTGCAATTACATTATTTTTAGTTTTTACTTCCAAAAACCACAAATTTAGATTTTACAGTAGAGTTTACCATTTAATAAACCATTTAAATTCTTGTGTATGTGGTAAGGAAACTTAAACCAATTAACAGGTTTTTATTGTTGCATTTGTTTTGTTAGAATTATTATTTTTTTAACTGTGTAGCCTGTTTTTATTTAAATAATTGAAATTTAATTCATTTATTAACGGTAATTTGTTGTGCAACCTCTGTCTGTATCCAGATGTTTCACATTGTAAAATTTAAATTGGTTCGTGTATCACTTGTAAAATTGGATCCTTTCTGTACTTGCATTGGGGAAATTGCTTATCTTGCTGCAAACCCCAAATTATTTATTTCAGCTGGCTCTTTGAAGCCATTTCAGTAATGAATGTTGGAGATGTGAACTTTGCACACTTGGCACCATGCTTGTTTCACTGTGTAGCATGAAAGGCAATGTTTTGAATTTGATATTAGAAAAATAGGGAAGGTTATTGAATTTACATCATTGTGAAAATAAGGACCCTTATTGGAAAGTAGAATACCATTTATTCCAGTAAGCAAGAAGCAGAGTATTGCAAGAAGAGTTTGAATTCTTTTAGGATATGGTGTAGGACAGAAAGTCCATTAATACTGGAAGATGAAAATGGCCCCTGTAGATCTAGACAGTGGTATTCTGTAGGGTGACTGCTCAGTGTCTGAGAACACTCTAAGCCACTGCAGTAGGAGTGTCTGTATTGAACAGGGAGAGAGCATAGACTCCAGCAGCTACCGCATGAGCGTTCATGACTGGCATGATGAAAACCACTCACTCTCACACTCACACACACATACACACACTCACTCACTCAGAGATTGTTTCTTGTATCCATGGCAACAGTGTGTGCCATAGAAGCAGAACCAGAGTGGTGCAGTTGAACCTGAACCTACTGAGATATTTGTGGTTATGGTGGTGGGACACTGACGCTTGTGATACTCTTTGGTGAGGCCTTCAAGTTGGGCTAGTTGACAGCGCTTCTGTTACGCGCCGCAACCCGAAGTGAATGTTGCATCCAAATGATGTGACTGCAAGATTACCATCCTGATGTCTCTGAAGCTGTTTAGGGACGAGGTCTGAAGAAAGTGTGATATGGTTTTGGGATGGTGTCTTTCTCCCTCGTTCCTAACCTCTCGTCCCTGTCTGTCACTCCCCTGATGCGCTGATTGCTATGCAGCTCTGAACTTGCCTTTGGCTCTTTATCCCGACCCCAGCTGTATCCGTGGAGACCAGCTGTCAGCCCAGTCAATTCCCCTCTTCCTCCTGACAGACTGCATCGCCCTTCGGACACAAACCTGGAGATTGGAGGAAGGCCAGAGATCTGCACACAGACTGAGGCAGAGATGGATACAAATGAAGACAGACGGATAAGCAGACATGCACATGCAGATGGATGTCCTGGTGCTGGCGGAGGTGATATGTTACCCAAACAGACGTTACCTGACGTAAACTTACTTTGGCTCAGTCATCTTATTTTTGCCTTATTTTGATATCTCTATCGCACCTGACAGAGTAATGTTCAAATTCATAGAACTTTTTGTACGGTCTTTAGGGCAAACTTTAAACTTCTTAAATGTGAAGTGTAAAAAGTCGACCACTGCTGTGTAACTACAGAAATAGATCTGCTCTTTTTGTTTTTTTTTTAAGTTTTTTTTTTTTTGTTTGTAGTTGTTCCATGGCAAATGCTCTTAAAGTGCCCCTATTATGGGTTATGAAAGGTTCATATTTTGGTTTTGGGAGTTCCCAACAACAGGTTGACATGCATGCACGGTCAAAAAAACACTTTCATTGTCTTAAAATATGCATTTATTTTTTCCTTTTTTGCTCACGACTCCCAAACGGTTCGTTCAACGATTCATTTTTCCAAACCCCTCTTTTGCGTGACGCTAATCTGCAGTGATTGGTCTGATGACCCAGTCTGTTGTGATTGGTCTACTGTGTGGAGTGCATGTCAGTAACGGAACACCCATCACCACTTAGCCCACAGCTCGCTGGTAAACACCCAAGCAGCCATGGTATATGCCTTAGCCCAATGCAGAAATGCATTGATAAAGCACTGCGGTTTGTACACCAACATATTGCTCTATTCTTTATCAGAACTCCAAATAATAACAACGACAAACACTCACTATTCATCGACACATTTCTAGACAATTGCGAGCGAGCAGATATTGCTGTTAGCTGGTTAGAGCGAACACAACACACACAACTAAATACGTATTTTGCATGCTACAGTACAGAGTACATGACAGCAACAGTTTTTAAAAGTTTACTCCACTTTCAGAATAAAAAATTCCTGATAATTTACTCACCCCCATGTTATCCAACATGTTCATGTCTCCCTTTCTTCAGTCGCAAAGAATTTATCAGTCACAACTTATCTAGCGAAACCATCTGTAATTTTCTTTAAAAAAATGTTTATACACTTTTTAACCACAAATGCTCGTCTTGTCTAGCTCTGCGAGGCGCATGCGTACTTTGTCTGTGTACAACGGTTCAAGACAGGGTATGTCTAAAATCTCCCACTTTGTAAACACTGGGTTGGTGCTTCTGCAGCGATGTAGGATGATTTAGAAGTTGGAGGAGAAAATGAGTTGGGAGTTTTTAGACACCATAACTGTACCCTAACAGATTTACCCTCACAGTGTAGAGCACAGTGTCTTCTCCACAGGAATCCGCTACGGTGTTTGAAGGAGGGGAGGTTCAAGTTTTCCTGGGTCTGCGCGCGCAACAAGTGGTCGGGCATAAATATGCTAATGTTTCATGTTGACGTCACCTTGAAACAGCTAAATATTCGTTTAGAAAACGAGTCGTTTTCATGACTCGGAGTCGACTCTTTCTTTTGAAAAACAATAACTTTATACATGGTGCACTTTTAGATTTAAAACTTTGCAGGATGTTTTCATTCACTTAGAGCTGTGTTACACACTGCATGAAAGGTAATATTCAAAAATCCATAATAGGGGCACTTTAATATAACAATTGGAGTGTCCCGTGATGTTAAGTATTTTGTTTTGCTCTCCAAATTTCTAACACTTAAAGCCAAGACTCAAATTGTGCAATAGTGGGTTATCACAATGTATAAATTATGATGTATCTTTGCATATGATATTGTGAGACATTTAGCCCTTTTAAAGTTTGTAACCAGAACTTCTAGTAATTTACGATGACAAAATCTTTAGCTTAAATTTAGCGTGTGTGCTAACTGCTGTTAGAATTTTTAATACTGGTATCTGAGTGTGAGTAGGGGTGATTGTGTTACTTGTCTTTTATGTAATTTGTTTGATGATGTTAAATGTATTTGTGTGGCAAAGACAAAGTTCCACTTGTGGACAAGAAAGTGACTAAACTTAAAAAAAAAAAGTGGAATTACAAATGAGCTGTAATTTCTTTTTCTTTTTCTTTTTTTCTTTTTTATTTTTTTGTATTTATCAAGCATTTTTTTCTGCTTATTTCTGCAAGGAAAACATATTTGGACTTTAACCAGAATGATGTAATTGACTTTGAAGTCTTTCAGGGGCTGAATGAAGTCAGATGTACACCACACGCTGGGTTATTTATTTATTCATTTTTGACTGCTAGAAATACCCATGAAAACTTCAAAATATCGATATATTAAAATGTTGTGCAATAGTATTATTTTCCATTTTTTCCCCCCTTTTTTCTGTTAGACAATAGCTAATGTCACCGTCTCTCAGCAAACCACATCCCTTTTCTCCTTACATTACAGCATGTATCGGCATTCATCTTAAATATCCAGTTCAGTCTATCACATGCACATGTGACATGTATTCCTATCAATCCACTCCTGTGACGTGTCGAGACCGGAGTAGTGATCTGACAGATGTCAATGACATCTGCACACTGTGCCCAATTGCTGCAATGCCTCTCCGGTCTTGACATCCAAGGTTAAGACAATCACTGGCAGGTAGGTGTGATTGAGCCTAATGGACTGCAATTGACATGATTAGCGTCTCTCACCTCTACCGAGGTGCTACTGGATTGATTTTAATAGCCTCTCCTGGAAAAGTGTCGATGGAGAAATCTGTTTGGCATTCATGCATGTTTTGTTAAAACTTCAGCTTGACCTTTGTGCTATTAGACCCCCTGCCATCTATTCACTCATTACTCCTTTCCCTCTTTTCTTTGACATCCAGAAATGTGTCTGGCATGTACATTTGTTTCTATGTGCTGTTTCATTTGTTCAAATCTCACCTGTGTCAATTCCATCCACTTATTTACCTCTTCACTCCCGATTTCAACCACGTTAAGCACGTTTAAGCACAAGTTAAAAGAATATCTCCTTACATTAATATTGGACATGGCAGGATAATCATAACTGGTTGTATAATTCATTTTTGGGATTTTATTTTGTTATCTGTGATTTTATGATGTTTTTCATGGTTATGATTGTCTTTGTATGTGGTTCTTAAATTGTGCAGCACTTTGGTCAACAGTGTGTTGTTCAAAAAGATAAATAAATACACTCTTCTAGTCTACTGTGTGTTTTATTCTCCTCATCTCATTGAGTCTAGCTTGAAGGAGATGGGGGTTTCCTAGCAACTGTTACTGGGTGAAACCCATAACCTTGATCTGGTATTGGGGAAACTTTTTGTTCTTTCTCAACCTGACCTTCCTGTGCCATATGTGCTATCCAGAAAACCCACGATTGTTGAAAGAAAATCATTGCCAGTTTTGTTCAAAGCAGTTGTTCTGCTGATTATTCTGCATCTCATTTTATATAAATGTTTAGTGAATGTATATTACATGCAATTTTAATTTTCTGTGGATGTTTTGGAGATGTTGCAGGATAAAAACACAGCTATCGCTGACATTGACAAAAATGACCTTTCACTGAAGACTGATATGAAGGATGGCCTATTGGAGTGACCTAATAATCAGTGTTATTTATAATATAAGGAGGTGAAATGGCTAATGTTGTTAATTATGGGAGTAAGTCCTTTTAATTAGACAGGTGTAATGAGGGATTGAAAAAGACCAGAAAATTGAGTCGAGGGAGCACATTTAATTTAATTTTTTTAAATGATTTATGTCTTCAATAAGGATGTTTGTGTCCAGCTTGTTTGTAGTCAAAAGGCTTGGCGGTTCTATTTTGTGCAACCTGATTTGTATAAATGGTACTTTTCTGCAACGAAGGTGATTTTGGAGGCTATCTCGAATGACAATCCAGTCTTCTCAAGGCTCTCTTGCTTTCTTTGCCAATTGTTGCTCTAGCCTTGTTTGGAATAGTAACAAGAGGACTTTTCAATAACTTTGACGCTCATGCAAATGATGGCATTCATTCCAAAGGGAGCACGATTACTAATGCGTAAAGAATAGGATTAGTCATGTCAAACAGTGGTTGCACAAGAGCTATATATTGCTTTTCTCTTTTATAAAGATTTTTCTAGACACATACCCCCACACTGTTTCTCTGCTTTGTGATAGCTATTATCTTTAATGTCTTCCTCATATGAGAACACACACAGGGCATGTATTCACTTACTGCTATGAATGAATAAATTAATCCCAATCAACCTAGTTGACATTGTAGCCAAGGTTTTGTAAAGTTTCTGTTTGACTCAGAATTTTGTTAAGGGGATGCGTGTGTGTTTATGCTTGCACTTGGCTCAAAAACTCAATCCCCTGCCAGTTCTTGAATCGGTGACATCTCTCATGCTGTTTGGCTTCATGTAGTGTGCAATGTCTGAGGCCAAACATCTCGGTTTTTTATTTATCAGTAGGACTTGGATGGATAGATTATCTGTGTTTCAAAGAGAATCTTAGAATCTTTGATTGTACTCATTACAAGAAGCAGCAAATAACAGAAATAAGAAATTGAAGAAGAGTTGCATTGGCTACACCGAATAATCAGTTTACATTATATAAACATTATTGCTTATATCTTCCACTCTACATGCTTTACTCTTTGTGGTCTCTGATATATGGGTTAGATGTTTGGTCGCCACTTGTTCAAAGCGAAACCACTTGAAAACCTCTAATGTAAGTAAAACTTTTTCCACATTGATGTTTTTGAAAGAAAACGCTCACCAAGGCTGCATGTATTTGATCAAAAATGCTATAAAATAGTAATATTGCCAAATTTAAAATAACTTTTCTATTTTCATATATTTTAAAATGTAATTCATTTCTTTGGAAGAGTTTTTTCAGCAGCTATTGCTTCAGTCGTCAGTGTCACATGATCCCTCAGAAATCATTCTTATATGCTGATTTGGTGCTCAAGAAACATTTATTATTATCAGTGCTGAAAACCGTTGTGCTGCTTAATATTTTTGTGGAAGGCGTGAAACTTTTTTTTTTTTTTTTTTTCCTAGGATTTTTTTTAATGCAAAATTCAACGAAATGGAAATCTTTTGTAACTAATTATCTTTGCTGTAACTTTTTATCTATTTTATGGATCCTTGTTGAATAAAAGTATTAATATCTTTCTTTATTGAATTGTGTTTCATATTTAAGTGATTCATTTCTAATGAGATGTCTGCTGAATGAAAGTGCTTTTAATAGGTTCTAATTTATTCAGGGGCCATTGCATTGAAACACTAATGCTACATCAGATTCTGTTACCGTGGTTGTTTTAATGAGCCCAGTCATTTGTGTGAGTTTGAGAGTGTGAAAGAAACCTCACTGCTCATTTCCCTCTGCCAATACCCAAAGTATTACGTACATGTGAAGGCAGCATCACCCTCAAATGGAGGTTATAAATGCAGAACTTACAGACTAGGCCTGTCACAAACTACGTTTTGTTGGGATATATTGCCCCAGGAATAAATGTGATAAACAATCTAATTCTTATTTTAAGACCGTTTTATGCCACTGACTGTATAATAATAATATAACCGAATAATAAAAGTACACCATTTCATTTCAATAATATAAGTACATCATTTCTTAATAATATTTAGACATTAGAATTTTATATTCTAAAAAAACTAAATAACAAATAAATAACATAACAAATAAAATGGTGTGGTAGTACAGGGACAAATTCTCACTATTAACTAGTTCTCACTATTAACCACTGGCAGGTGGGTGTGATTGAGCCTAATGGACTGCAATTGACATGATTAGCGTCTCTACCTTACTAATTATTAATAAGCAGCAAATTAGGAGTTTGAGGCAAAAGTCGTAGTTAATGGTTTGTTAATAGTGAGAATTGGACCATAAAATGTGACCAGCTGTGTAAAGGACACACCAAGCCGACGGTCGGGGGCCGATGGCGAGCGACGGTCGGGCTAGTTTGTTTGGTGTGTTCCACTCGTCGGCTCTCATCGGGCTCACGTTGGCGGCAGTTTGCCCGATTCAACATGTTGAATCGGCGTCGGGACTGTTGGCGAGAGGGAGAAATCTGATTGGATGTGCAGTTTAGCGAACGAGTCGGTGCCCGAGAATTGCAGCGAAACTGATGAAAAAGAGCACGTAAATGAAGGCGGTACAGACAGAAGGCTGTTTAAATGTTACATGATCTTTCCCAATCATTCTAATACGCGAATGTTTTCATAACATGAGCCGCTTAAAATGATTAAAGTTATCAACGTTACTGATATTCAAAATTATACGCAAACGCTGATTTGTTTACGTTTCGTATATCTGCGTTTATCTCGTATATCTTTGTTTCGGTTTCTCCTTTTGAATGAAGAATATATACTATTGATAGCTGCTGATATAGACAGTTAATTCCTCTCACGCATGCACAGAACGCATGTGTTAGTTTTATGGTCCGATGCTGCCGACGCGAGGCGACAACACCATCGACTTTCGTCGCCGCTAGTTCTTTTAAGTCGGCTTGGTGTGTCCCGGCAAAGTCAGGAACCCTACTTAAAACAAAGTATTCCATATAAACAACTGTTTAATGGCTGCATCTCTTTGGCTATATAGCGAGGTAAGGGCCATTCACACCAAGAACTATGACTAGGGATGCACGATATTATCAGGCTGATATTGGAATCGGCCGATAATGGCTTTAAATGTAAATATCGGCATCGGCCCGATATGAAAAATTATGCCGATATGTCTTGCCGATAAGAGGAATACATTAACTCACATGTGCTCAGGGTCTGCTAGTGATTAGATCACGTCAGCAGTGTGGCTCATTCTTGAAGCAAAGTTTTGTCTGAAAGATGATTAGATTCACTCTTTTGGATCGCTGCATTTAATCTGTGAAAGCACGTACAGAATGACGTGTTTGGTGTGTGATAGAGTAAATAGTAATAGCACGTGCAGCGGAAGCAGTGACAGCCTCCCCTGGGTCCTAGTGCCCGTTCAGTAAGGAGTTTTAATCTGTAGGGGGCGCTGTTGGCTTCTAATTAAATTAAAAGTAAAATAGCCTACACAAGTAACATTTAGACTGTGTTTCTGATTAAATAAAGCAGTAATTGATGTCATAAAATGAGTATGTTTTGATTTAAAGGTCAGAAGCTATAGCTTGCATGAAGAAAAAAAAATCACAAACATGACAGTTGTAAATTAATTTTCTATATATATGCTGATTTAGTCATTAATGTGTAATGTTTTATTTTTTAAACAAATCATAGGCTCTAAAAGATTTTCAGAAATATTTGCTTTTGAAAAATTTATATATTAGGGCTGTCAATCGATTAAAATATTTAATCGCATGACTGTCATGAGTTAACTCGCGATTAATCGCAATTTAATCACACTTTTATCTGTTCTAAATGTACCTTAAATTAATACTTTTTAAAGTTTTTAATACTCTAATTGACATGGGCATGGACAAATGTGGATGCTTTATGCAATATATGTTTATTATTAGTGAAACCATAGTTAATCTAGAGCATGAAGACTGGACATGTTTCAAAGGTCATAGATGTTTTTCAAAGAACTTGTTCATGTCTATTACACACATGAAAAAAGAACATAGAAATACCAGGTTCCCATAACTTCTCTTTCTTTGCACTGAACAGTTTACTTACACAAGCCTGTTTACATTTTCACATTACAGGGCAGCTCACTTCTTCTGAACATGCTAAATATACATTTATTATTTATTGTTACATTTGTTTGCCTCTCTGTGCCCACATACCGTATTTTGATGCAGCTAAATTCTCAATAAAACAGTTTTCATTGATATATTTTTTCATAGATATATTTTCTGTTGTCAGATAAAGGAATGAATATGAAATACGCGACCCATTAAGACTACATAACCAGCTCTACCTCCCAAGAAGTTAATCTGCACAAAAATCCTGATTTATAATCGAGCCGTCGTCTGATAAAATCAAATAGCCTAAACATAAGATAAAGACAATAGCTGTTCTGTGATTTCGGCTATACTTGCATGTAAAATTAGAGAAGCAACATAATATTGGTTTTAAAGTAGCATTATGTAACTTTTGGCGCTCTAGCGGTTAATAAACAGAACTGCACGCATCCCGCGGAAGAACATTCTAACCGGAGCTACTTCTCTAAGTTTATGTCTATGGCGATTCACGCAGGTATGTGTTACTCCGCAGCGGCGACAACCCGACCGGGCTACAATAGTCCATAAATAAGCACTTATTATAAGTGTACCGTAGTGATTCGGGATAAGACAAAAACGCTTTGGAAGATGAATTCATGATGTACTCGCTCATTATATGAATTTTGCAAATTCTGAACACAGAAAAAGTTACATGCTGAACAGAGCAGACGCAGAGAGAGAGAGAGAGAGAGAGAGAGAGAGAGAGAGAGAGAAGAGAGAGAGAGAGAGAGAGAGAGAGAGAGAGGGAAGTGTGTGTGTGCACAGCGG